>OX359273.1:2955000-3555000 GCA_947179155.2 Hedera helix
AATTTAAAAATAAATTACAAATCATAATTCAGGATCGACCTTTATGCGCAACTATTAATTAATAAAGAGGAAATTAGAGATATACCCTTGTAGAACTTAAAATTTCAACGGGTACAAGTTCACCTTCAAATCATTCACGTTCTACTTGAATTTCACCGATTGAATTCCAATGATCAAGAGCCTGATTGAACATCTTAATTACATATATGATGGGGAATTTAGTTCAAACAAAATTGCAAAGAAAAAGTGAGCAAAAGTCACACGACTAAAACGAAATTCATTAATAAGAACACACAGAACAAACATTATTACAATAGAAAATCTTCACTTCCCTTAAAAGTAAATTAAATCTTCATCAAGCTCCCAATTACTTGTAAACAAAACAAACTAATGCATTCCCAATAACACTTCATTCACTAATTTCTCCATATTTATAGATGATGATCCAGCCAAACCAGTGGCCTCTTCAGTTTTTTTCTTCCACTCTTTGGCATTACTCTTTAACTTTCTTCCTTGTTCTCCTTCCATCAACTCTTTCAGAAGCTCCGCCACATTTTCCCTATTAACATCCTTATCAATCTCCAACCCCAAGCCCCAATCATCGCAACAATTCCTACACGTCGTCATATGTTCCCCCATAAAAGGCCAACAAATCATCGGAACCCCAGCAGCAACGCTTTCCAACATCGAATTCCAGCCACAGTGCGTTAAAAACCCTCCAATTGCCGCGTGATCCAGCACTTTCTCTTGTTCACACCAGCTTTTTATCATGCCTCGATCTATTAATATTTCTTCAATGAACTCGGGTGGTAAAATTCCTTCGACTTTTTCCCAAGTAGTGATCCATAAAAAGGGATAGCCGCTATTAGCTAATCCCCATGCGAACTCCACAATCTGTTCAGGTGTGATTGTTGTTGTAGTGCCAAAACTAACATAAATGACCGAGTTAGGGTCCTTTGAATCGAGCCATTTTACAGAATCCGATTCTTCTCTCCATATATTGTGCCCGACCAACTTTGCATTATCCTCGGTGTTTATATAACATTGTAACGGAAGAGGCCCGATACTAAAAACTCGAGGAAACATGGAGGAGAGATAATGTAATGCATCTTTTTCCAAGGCTTCAAAAGTGTAGAAAATTAGTGCTGATGCTTTAGAGGTTCTTGTGGCTTCTCCAACACTAGCGTCTACTAGGAAATCAAGGCCTGCACCTTGGATAAACTTGGTGATGTCTCTAATAGGAATGCCTTTGTGTCCGGGAATAAAATCAACATGGGTGTCCAAGTCCTTATTTCTCTGTTCTTCGCCCACATCTGTGGAACATCAATAGGTTTTAGCATGGTTTTGAAAAAGAATTGTTATTCCACAAAGTAAAACCAACATGTTGACAATCTCTCGCTCTTATTACAGGAGTGTGACTTGTATTTATTATTCATTTGAAAGAAGTCTTGTGAAAATATCAAAAAAAAATTGTACAAATATCAATTCCTTTTAAAAAAACATAATGTATATTATCAAAAGAAAATAAATTTCAAATATATATGCAATAATGCAAGTTTTAGTAAAATTACATTACTACCTCAATAATATAGTTTGAGAATTTATTTTTTAATCACAAATATCATCTACCTAACTTAAATTTATTATTATTATTAAAATATAAGTCTAATTATAATTTTGAGTATAAGTAAGATTTAATAATTAGTTAGATAATATAAGTTTAGAAGAAAACAATTTTCTTATGGGGATTATCTTACCTAATTCTAAACTGTTACAATTATTAAAATATTCATATAATATACTAATTGACTATATGATTCAATTATTAAATAAAAAAATAAAAAATAACTACTATATCCAATAAGAATTTATAAAAAGAAAAGTAAAAACATCAATAATATTCTAATTCTACAACAAGACAATTCCTTTAGTTCAAACATGTCAAAAATAAGAATTAGTAATATATTATATATTGTGAATTTATGTAAAATTTATTATTACTTAAATTATATAATTTGAGAAGGAAATAATTTTCGACAATCATACCTGACTTGAATTGCTATTTTTCATTAAAATACAAAATAATAATAACAATAATAATAATGATGATGAGAACAACAACAACAACAATGACAATTATAACTTCAAGTACAATTTGGATTTTTATTACTAATTAGATATATAATATTAGAAGAAATAATTTTCTTATGAGTATTATTTTACTCAATATTAAATTATTAGTATTATTACAATAAAAGTATAGGTATAGTATAATAACAAACTATATGATTCAGTTATTAAATAATATAAAAATTAATTACTCAATTCAATACGTATTTGCAAAAAAATAAATAAAAATTTAAACATTATAATTCTGCAACAAGATCCTGTGTCTTTCGGCTCAGTAGAGTCATAAACAAGAGTAAGTAATATATTTTTACAGAGAAACAATTATGAGATTATATTAGCTAATATTAATTTGGAACAATTCTTATATAAGATTTTACTATACTACATAGATAATACAGTTTGATAAGAAAATATTATTTTCCCACAAAGATTGTCCTACGAGCTTGATTTTTTTGTTATTATTAAATATAATCATAATTATATTTCAAGTATAAGAAAAATTTTATTATTATTCTGATAACAGAATTTTTGAAGAAAACTATTTTCTTATAAGGATCATCTTACCTAATATCAAATTGATATTATTTTTAAAATATAATACATTAAATAACCATATGATTTAATAATATATTTATATAAAAAAAAAAAAAAAAAAACAAGAAAGCACGGGGTGTACATGCTAGTAATAAGTTTATTCCAGGACTAAAATGCAAAACTCTTTCGTGTTTATGTTCTTGAGATATTTTTGTCTTTGAATTTAACTAATTAGCAAATTCTTCTCTCAAAATACGTATAATTATCGGTGAAAATCATATTTGTTAAGCTATAGTTAACAATGCAAAACAAATTTAAAAAGTATATAATTTTATACTACTGATTATATCATAAAATATCAATTTATTATATTATAAAGTCAGAGAACACATCTCTACAAAGTAATAATTAAACTTGCCATACAAGATTACGTGCTTATCAACTTTTGGGAGAAAGTTGTCAAACCTGGCTTAAATGAGAAGTTGAATGCTTCTTCGAAATGTTTGTTTTTTTATTTTTATAAATGTTATATTCTTTTCTTTTCTTCACTTCTCTACTCTTTTTTTAATTCAAAACAGGGTAAAATGCTAAGGTTGGGATTTTTTAATTATTCGGTTGCCCAAATTGAAGTGGCAGAATTCTGAAAAATGATTTAACTATTTGTGTCATAACCGTCACTATATATTATCTGCGTAATTTTTTTGTCGTATATAACTAAACTCAAATAAAAAATAACTAACTCAAATAAAAAATAAAATAAAATAAAATAAAAAAATCTTACAAAAAAATGTTTCTATTCTACTTTTTGTTTTTCTTAAATTGTGTGAATAATGTATTTTACGATGTCCACTTAACAAGTATTTTTTCAGGTACCTTTATTTGGATCAAAACATCTGGCCATGAGATCTCGATAACTATGAAGGCTCAAGAAGCCATTAGCGCTAACGTTCCATGACAGTACAATGGGAATGCCAAGCTTTTCAGCCTCTAGAACGGCGTAAGTTAGCATCCCATCTGCTACAATGCAAGTTACCGGTGGAATATTTGAAGTTAAAGCGCCATTGAGCCTTGCAAGGAGCTCAGAAAATGAGGCCAAGAATTGGTTCCGAACGGCCCGGCGAAGGGCCATCATTTGTTCGGTAATGGGTATGTTTGGCTGAGGAGTGTACTCAAGATTGTAGGACTCGAAACGGAAGTCCGGTAAGCCGGCCATGGCGGCAGGGCCTTTGGAAGAAATTAGGGTTTCGTGGAAGAATATGGAGTTGGCAAAAGTTACATGGAAGCCTTTGTAGTGGAGGTGTTTTGCTAGTTTTAGCAAATGGTTTATGTGTGTTGAAAATGGTAATGGAACACAAACTGCATGAGGTTTATAACTGGTATTATTGCTATTTGTTATTACCTCCATTTCTTTGATCTTTTTCTATTGTTGGACTCGGATGAATGCAAAGAACTTACCAGCAGGTTTAATTATATAGGGTGCTGAAATAATAGGAGTATACATATAACAACCGTTCACATTAATTCTGATGAAACAATATTATGAGGTCTAGAATTAAATCTTATCCGTATGTTGAAAGGAAAAAAGAAACACGATTTCAACGTGTTAAAATTATGCATCCCGGGTTAGAAAACGTTTTCAACCTACAGGTCACATTCAGGACTCTTCAACCATCTGTTACTTGTCATTTGGTACTCTTACCGATGTAACAAGACAAGACACCACCGAAAAAAAACAATCAGCAAATGGTACTTATCATTTAGTACGCTTCCTGATGTAACAAGAAAATAACAACGGTAAACTTTTAATTTTTTAATTTACACCAATAAATTAATTAAAATACTAAAATTGAGTTATTCTGTTAAATTATTTGAATGTCTATTAACTTATTACTTGCGTGGTTGCATGAAAAAAAAAAATTAAAACGTAATGACATGGAATTGAGGTGACTGACAAGGAAGAATTATATAAAAAAAATATTTGATTTTTTGCTATCTTTCTTCCTAAATTCTCAATCCCAATCGAAACTTGCAGAAGAGAAACAAATGGAAGAAGACCAAAAGATGTAAGTTGTCTAATAGCCTTCACCCATTGGCCATGGCACATCGGTCGTATTCCTCGCCGGAGCAACTATTTTTTCGATCCAAAACGTGGGTTTTTGTTCTTATAACACAGATAATCACCATGGCTACTGCAGCCACATTTCTCTCCCCATCGTCATGGCTGTCGTAGCTTCACTGGCAGCCTCTTGTAGGAAAAAAGAGATCAGATTTCCCTCTCTTGCGTCACTTCCCCTTCCCCAATTCCCCCAACCCCTGTGTTCGTCAGTTGTCTCCCCTTTTTCAACCCCCATTCATCCCCCGCCCTTGTGACATCCCCAAATTCAGTCACCACTACCTCGAATTTGGTGCTCACACAATAATATAAATAATCACTGCTAAATAATATTTAATACTAATGCGAAAAATAAATAAACATATGTTATCTATTACAATGATTTTTTAGTTGTGAGGATCCGAATTTTCAGAATTATTTAATAAGATTAAATAAGAATTTAATTGATACAATTTTCAAGGTTGTGTAAAGAAATTATTGTTTTATGTGATTTAAGGTGTATGAAGAGATTTAATTGATAAATTAAACCTTTATGGAGATGGTGATAATTGATGTTAATTTAAAATAATTAAAAAGTAAATAAATTGTTTAAAAACAATTTATGAAGAATAAGAAAAATTATATGTAAGGTACAATATATTGTACAATGAAATTATTATGGAAATACCAAAATTATGATTTTAACTGAGGTTATGTGATAATGTGAAATGCATGAATTAAATATGTATATATTTATATATATACACTTGTATATATATGCGGGTTATGTTTAATTGATAATTAATTATGGAAATTAAGGGATTAATAATTAAATTAATCCAAGTTTAAATGAAAAGGTGATGAGGAAATGAGTGAAATTGTGATTATGGATTTCAGTTTTTACCAAGAATTATGGAGGAAGTTTAGAAATTAATTGAGAGAAAAATGTAATTATATAAATTATATAATAATAAATTATATAATTTATATAAGAAAATTAAAGTGATGTATGAAGAAATTAATAATTATATAAATTATATAAGAATAATTATATAATTTATATAAGGTGATTAAATTGAATAAGGATGGAAGGAAATTTTATAAATTGTATTTTGTATGAAATGAATAAGGATAAAGTAATTATATAAATTATATAATAATGAATTATATAATTTATATAAGGAAAAGTAATGTGAATATTAAAGAAATGAAATTAATTGAGGAAAGAGGAATGTTTTAATTCATTAAAAATTATGTTTATGCATAATTAAATTATTATGACTTTTATGAAGAATAATATTTTGGGAAATGTGAACATGTTAATGTAACATGTTGTACAAGAAACGAAGTGAAAAATTATGAAAAATAATTTTTATATGTCCTATGAATTAATTTATGATTTTTGGAGGTATAAATTACCTCATATAAGTACATGCATGGCGTTATGCGTGTACAAAATTTGTCAAGAAAAGTACCTAAAAGAGGTACTAATATTATTGATAAATCATATTATGAATTTTGGTATGTTAAAATAATTATTTTACATATATCATGTAATATATTATGTAAAATAATTATTACACGAGATAGTTATGTAATGTAATAAATTATAGAATTACGCGTTGGTGGTTTATCCGAAATTTGCATGGCGGTGGAATTGTTTGGTGGTTTAAAGAGGATTAAATGTTCAAGTATAAAAGGAAGAGAAATAAAAGAAAAGGAAACAAAAAGGCAATAAAACATACACACCAAACATATATCTCTCTCATATTTTCTCCACCACCTTCACCAACCGAACCACCGGAAGCGACCATAACCACCACCAACTGAGACCACCACTACCGTGAAAGAAGGAGAGATTTATGGGACATCAAGGAAGAATTATCAAGCTATGAAAAGGTATAAATTAATTCATTTTGATTTATTTGGTATTTATGTGTTAATTAAATTTTTATGAAAAAAATTAGTAAATAATTAGAATAATTATCCTAAATAATTTTAGGATGTGTATCTATGATTTACATGATTTTTGGGGTAGTTTTGGTTGTGATTTTTGGAGCAAAAATGGAGAAAAAAATTATTAAGTTGGTGCACTGCCGGAAAGGCTGAAGAAGGAACAGGAACAGTAGCCCGCGCATTGCGCGGGCGTAACTTTTCTGTAACCGGCCACGAAACGACGTCGTTTTGGGGTCGGGATGCCGTGCCGCGCCATGCGCGAAGCGAAGTTTCCGGAAGAAGCGATAAAACGGCGTCGTTTTAAGATGACAGAAGCATGACGCGCGCAATGCGCGTCGGAGGAAATGACTATTATGCCCCTGCCCATTTCCTGAAATCCCGACCGTGTCCTTTGGGCCATACGAAATTACGGAAATGCCCGGACCTTTTCTGTAATTGCCGAACATGTCCCTAACGTTGCGAAAATTACGGTAATGCCCCTGGACTTTGCGGGAAATACCGGTTGTGTCCTAAAGCCGTTGGAAATTACCAAAATGCCCCCAGAATTAGTTTTTAATGAAATAAATGTTTAAAAATTGTTTAAAAATTCTAGAAAATTCTAGAAAAATACTAAAAATATAGAAATGATGTTTGGGCATTAAATTTAATATTTTTGTAAAAATATTAAATATTGGGGATTAATATTTAAATATTTAAATATTAATCCAATAAGGTTAAAGTTTAGAAAAATGATTAAATAAATTTTTCGGACAACCAAAAATGTTAAATTTTATCCGATGAGCCGGGTTGTCCGTATTAGAGGTATTGGATATTAAGTTAAACGAATATTTTAAGGAACGAGGTTAATACAATTGGCCATATAAATTAATAATTGGCCTAGAGATGATATTAATTAATTAAATTAATATCATAAAGAGATGATTAATTATTATTTGATTATATTATGATCATAGGTTGATCGAGAAAGGGTTTTGAGCTAGCAATTAAATAACTGGACGCCAGGCAAGTTCTTCAGTCCTTAAATGTTAAATGTTGAATGTTATGATATGTAATTATTGTTTCAAATGCATATAAATTATGTGCTATGTGATACGTGATTAATGTGACACCAAGGTGTGTTTTGTGCAACGATATGAATATATATGAGATATATTGCTCAAGTAGAAGCACGAGCACATGATGTATGACACACACCGAGCATGTTAAGATATGTGCTAAGTGCAGCATAAACTGTTGAACTTGCTGAGCCGTTGTGCTCATTACTTGCTTAATAAATATTTTTGCAGGAAAGAAATAGATTTCCAAAAATAT
Organism: Hedera helix; assembly: GCA_947179155.2. Lineage (NCBI taxonomy): Eukaryota > Viridiplantae > Streptophyta > Magnoliopsida > Apiales > Araliaceae > Hedera > Hedera helix. The sequence goes on from OX359273.1 coordinate 2,963,024, forward strand.
CAGATGATGTCGAGACGAATTACCGTAAAAAGGTTGTAAATGTTATAGTTATATTTTCCATTTAAATGTAAATACATGTATTAAGTTTATGATGATATTTCGTATATACATGTATGTGAAATTCAGACATGATAAGTAAAGTTAAATTATGAACTGTAATAGTTCAAATTAGAGGTTACGATAGAGATTATTAAATGATCAAATTATGAATTATGAGAAAAAGAATAATGGTATGAATATAATCAATATTAAATTTTAAATGTTGAGCATTATGATAGAAAGAAAAAGTGAAGGTTGCGATCCATGGGACTAGGATCGAATTGTAAGGATTTTAATTATCCAAATATTTTTAATACGATGATTGAATTGAGAAAAAGAAAAAAAAAAAATTTATACCGAAAATTTGGTAATTGATGATTTTGAAATCAGTTAAAGGGATCAAAGAAGGAGAATAAATAGTTATTAACGAACCGAAATTTGGCCGTTAAGGAGATAATGTTTAATAAATACAAAATTTAAGGTGATAAAGTGGGCCGGATTTCGGGGTCGTTACAGTTGGTATCAGAGCTAGAGGTTATAAACCCTTAGGTAAATGATACCTTAGGCTATAACCTAAAGTAAGAAAGAGTACGGTTAGTTGAGTGTTCTGAAAACTCAAGCGTATAGTAAGCTCGTGACTCATGATTGTATGGTGGAGCCCCTTTAGCGAATGGGCGACTAAGGCCTGACTAGGACAAGCTCCTTAACCATATGATTATGGTAAGTTCCTGAGCCCAAATACGTGATAAGTTTGATGAACATGAGGGGATTAGAATGGAAAGATATAAGTTGAGAAATATATTCTCAGATATTGGTTAAAGTGAAGGAAATATGAAAGATATGAGATTATAAGGAAGAGATAAAGATGCTAAGAAAGATTTGAATGAAGGTAATGAATTGAGAAAATTTATAAGTTCAATTAAGAACATATCTGAAAGAATATTTGAAATGATTCAAAGATGAATCTCGAAGAAAATCAGGGGACACCTGATTTAAGCAATAAAGATGAACTGTAATCTAAAGAGTATAGAAAGAGATCATAATAATATGATCAAGAACGGTAAGAGGATCGTACTACGATACGATCACAAGAAAATGAAGGTGAATAAGAAATGGATTATAAAGCAAGGTCTTGATAGGATCAAGTGAGAATGTGAAAGAACAGAGAGACCTGATAAGGGTCAGAAAGGTATAGCTTGATGCTATAAAGAGAAAGAGTACTATGAAATAGTACAAGAAGAATTCAGGGAATGATAAGACATGAATGAAATGTGAAATGACAGAGAGACCTATTAATGGTCGAAAAAAAAAGTATAGCTTGATGCTATAAAGAGATATGGTACTATGAATTAGTACAAAGAGAATTCAGAGAATGATGAATGATGAATGACAGAAATGTAATGTTATGATAAGGGGGCAGAAAACTTGGGAACGAAATCTCAATTGAGGACTCTCGTGGTGACTGAATTGCACAATCCTTTGTATGGGCGGGGGATTTGTGTTTACCCAGTTACTATGTGATAATCATTGAAATGTTAGAGTCACGCTAGTAGTTTTTGACAGATAAATAATATTAAATTTAGGCACGAGTTCTTAAAACTCATGCATGTGGTAAGTCCATGACTCATAATCGTATGGTATGTTTTGAGCCCCTCAGCATATGGATAGTCTTTGACTTGTTCTCAGACTACATATTGCTAGGACAAGCTTTAAAACTCATATTCTTGTGGTAAGTTCCTGGACTCATAATGTGTGGCAAGTTTGATGAACTATACGGGGGCTATAGAATGATGGAGTAGATAGAAATTTTAATATGATAATGAAAATAGTCCTAGCAATAAAGTTAATATTTAAGTGAAGAAACTGAATATGAATGTTAGGGAATTTAGGATATTCCCATTCTTCTAGCTTTGCTAGACTTCGAAATTCTTGGCTTCAAGTTAATTTGGCACGAATGTGCTTTGAAAAATAGAAATGAATTTTTTTAAGCGATTTCAAAAGTGTCTATGCTACTTGTTTCGGCTAGACAAAAATATTTTGAATATCAAAATGTATTTTAAAAGAATCATCCATGCACCGTTTAGCCCGGTGTAGATGTGATGAATGACGGAATGCTCAACGTGTTGTTGAGACGGTGCGGTACTATTTCGTTATAAGATGATTCAACACCATAAAGTATGGTTTATGGTGTAGGAATTATTCACGACGGAATCCTCAACGTACTGTCAAAATGATGCGGTAACATGAAGTCATAAATGATTTTGATTTATGAAGGTATGTCAAAGCTATAAGTCATGGCCATTTGACTCGGCTAGACGTTTTGAAAAGTTTTGACATGATTAATGTTTTAAAATGTCTGCGGATTATAAAGTGTTAAAAGTAAGTCTATGCTAATTGATCTAGCTAGACAAGCGTTGAAGGAATATAAGTCTGAGCTATTGATTCAGCTAGACAAATTTTGAAATGTATTGACTTCATATTCTTTGAAAGTTATAAAAATTTTCTTCGAATAAATTCTAAGGCTGGGATGAACAAAAAGATTAAGAATGTTGCAGGTTGATTAAATGATCACCTGGCATAGAAATGCAAAGTATGGTGAAACATCCATCATTTAATGACAGACTGATCCACTGTCAGGATTTGCAGTATGAGGTACTCGGGGAGCGAAGTACTGTAAATCGGGATCATGTTCAGATTATTCTGAAAAGTTATTATTTTAATGGGTTGCAGTATGAGGTACTCTGGGAGTGAAATACTGTTAACCGGGATAAGTGTTCATCCAGCAAAGTATGAAAATTTCCAAAATAAATTTCTCTACTCTTATGAAGATTGGATGGTAGGATGGGGTAATATTTTTAAATATGAGCATTAATGAAAGCAATAATTGTGAAGTAAAGAAATTATGAAATGTGATGGATTAGAAAATTGCAATGTGCAATGACTGTGAGAAAGGAATAAAAGAAAGATATGTGGAGTAAATGCAAAGAAAATGTGTATATTTCAAACGAATGAAATATCAATTGATAGAAATTTCGAGGACGAAATTTTATGAAGGAGGGGTGAATGTGATACCCCAGGAATTTTAAAATAATTACAAATAAGGATTATGATGAATCAAGTAAAGGTTAGTATTTAAAACCTAATGTTGAACGATAAAAGTATGAAGGAATGATTATGGAATGAAAAGAAGATTCACGAATATGAATTGAGAAGATAAAGATGAATGTACAGAGTATAAATGATGTGCGATAGAAGATATGAAATAAGTGAATGGAATAAGGATTACGTATGATTAAAGAAAGAAAAGTTTTCGGAGAATAAGAACTTATCTTGATAAGTATATCAAGAAACGAGTTAAAGTTTTAGAGAATTGTGAAATGTAATACTACAAAGAAATTGTAAATTGAGTTAAGAAATTAATATTTTGACAATTACGGCCATTATGGTGTTATCCGTGTAAGTTATGGATATTAAGAGGTAAGGTATAATTATTATGGAATTAATTGTGATTCATTAAGATAAAGGTATAGCAAAGTGCTATAAATAAGATCCGTATGAATATTACGGCCATTGTGATTCCGAGGACGGAATCCTGTTAAGGGGGGAAGAATGTGAGGATCCGAATTTTCAGAATTATTTAATAAGATTAAATAAGAATTTAATTGATACAATTTTCAAGGTTGTGTAAAGAAATTATTGTTTTATGTGATTTAAGGTGTATGAAGAGATTTAATTGATAAATTAAACATTTATGGAGATGGTGATAATTGATGTTAATTTAAAATAATTAAAAAGTAAATAAATTGTTTAAAAACAATTTATGAAGAATAAGAAAAATTATATGTAAGGTACAATATATTGTACAATGAAATTATTATGGAAATACCAAAATTATGATTTTAACTGAGGTTATGTGATAATGTGAAATGCATGAATTAAATATGTATATATTTATATATATACACTTGTATATATATGCGGGTTATGTTTAATTGATAATTAATTATGGAAATTAAGGGATTAATAATTAAATTAATCCAAGTTTAAATGAAAAGGTGATGAGGAAATGAGTGAAATTGTGATTATGGATTTCAGTTTTTACCAAGAATTATGGAGGAAGTTTAGAAATTAATTGAGAGAAAAATGTAATTATATAAATTATATAATAATAAATTATATAATTTATATAAGAAAATTAAAGTGATGTATGAAGAAATTAATAATTATATAAATTATATAAGAATAATTATATAATTTATATAAGGTGATTAAATTGAATAAGGATGGAAGGAAATTTTATAAATTGTATTTTGTATGAAATGAATAAGGATAAAGTAATTATATAAATTATATAATAATGAATTATATAATTTATATAAGGAAAAGTAATGTGAATATTAAAGAAATGAAATTAATTGAGGAAAGAGGAATGTTTTAATTCATTAAAAATTATGTTTATGCATAATTAAATTATTATGACTTTTATGAAGAATAATATTTTGGGAAATGTGAACATGTTAATGTAACATGTTGTACAAGAAACGAAGTGAAAAATTATGAAAAATAATTTTTATATGTCCTATGAATTAATTTATGATTTTTGGAGGTATAAATTACCTCATATAAGTACATGCATGGCGTTATGCGTGTACAAAATTTGTCAAGAAAAGTACCTAAAAGAGGTACTAATATTATTGATAAATCATATTATGAATTTTGGTATGTTAAAATAATTATTTTACATATATCATGTAATATATTATGTAAAATAATTATTACACGAGATAGTTATGTAATGTAATAAATTATAGAATTACGCGTTGGTGGTTTATCCGAAATTTGCATGGCGGTGGAATTGTTTGGTGGTTTAAAGAGGATTAAATGTTCAAGTATAAAAGGAAGAGAAATAAAAGAAAAGGAAACAAAAAGGCAATAAAACATACACACCAAACATATATCTCTCTCATATTTTCTCCACCACCTTCACCAACCGAACCACCGGAAGCGACCATAACCACCACCAACTGAGACCACCACTACCGTGAAAGAAGGAGAGATTTATGGGACATCAAGGAAGAATTATCAAGCTATGAAAAGGTATAAATTAATTCATTTTGATTTATTTGGTATTTATGTGTTAATTAAATTTTTATGAAAAAAATTAGTAAATAATTAGAATAATTATCCTAAATAATTTTAGGATGTGTATCTATGATTTACATGATTTTTGGGGTAGTTTTGGTTGTGATTTTTGGAGCAAAAATGGAGAAAAAAATTATTAAGTTGGTGCACTGCCGGAAAGGCTGAAGAAGGAACAGGAACAGTAGCCCGCGCATTGCGCGGGCGTAACTTTTCTGTAACCGGCCACGAAACGACGTCGTTTTGGGGTCGGGATGCCGTGCCGCGCCATGCGCGAAGCGAAGTTTCCGGAAGAAGCGATAAAACGGCGTCGTTTTAAGATGACAGAAGCATGACGCGCGCAATGCGCGTCGGAGGAAATGACTATTATGCCCCTGCCCATTTCCTGAAATCCCGACCGTGTCCTTTGGGCCATACGAAATTACGGAAATGCCCGGACCTTTTCTGTAATTGCCGAACATGTCCCTAACGTTGCGAAAATTACGGTAATGCCCCTGGACTTTGCGGGAAATACCGGTTGTGTCCTAAAGCCGTTGGAAATTACCAAAATGCCCCCAGAATTAGTTTTTAATGAAATAAATGTTTAAAAATTGTTTAAAAATTCTAGAAAATTCTAGAAAAATACTAAAAATATAGAAATGATGTTTGGGCATTAAATTTAATATTTTTGTAAAAATATTAAATATTGGGGATTAATATTTAAATATTTAAATATTAATCCAATAAGGTTAAAGTTTAGAAAAATGATTAAATAAATTTTTCGGACAACCAAAAATGTTAAATTTTATCCGATGAGCCGGGTTGTCCGTATTAGAGGTATTGGATATTAAGTTAAACGAATATTTTAAGGAACGAGGTTAATACAATTGGCCATATAAATTAATAATTGGCCTAGAGATGATATTAATTAATTAAATTAATATCATAAAGAGATGATTAATTATTATTTGATTATATTATGATCATAGGTTGATCGAGAAAGGGTTTTGAGCTAGCAATTAAATAACTGGACGCCAGACAAGTTCTTCAGTCCTTAAATGTTAAATGTTGAATGTTATGATATGTAATTATTGTTTCAAATGCATATAAATTATGTGCTATGTGATACGTGATTAATGTGACACCAAGGTGTGTTTTGTGCAACGATATGAATATATATGAGATATATTGCTCAAGTAGAAGCACGAGCACATGATGTATGACACACACCGAGCATGTTAAGATATGTGCTAAGTGCAGCATAAACTGTTGAACTTGCTGAGCCGTTGTGCTCATTACTTGCTTAATAAATATTTTTGCAGGAAAGAAATAGATTTCCAAAAATATCAGATGATGTCGAGACGAATTACCGTAAAAAGGTTGTAAATGTTATAGTTATATTTTCCATTTAAATGTAAATACATGTATTAAGTTTATGATGATATTTCGTATATACATGTATGTGAAATTCAGACATGATAAGTAAAGTTAAATTATGAACTGTAATAGTTCAAATTAGAGGTTACGATAGAGATTATTAAATGATCAAATTATGAATTATGAGAAAAAGAATAATGGTATGAATATAATCAATATTAAATTTTAAATGTTGAGCATTATGATAGAAAGAAAAAGTGAAGGTTGCGATCCATGGGACTAGGATCGAATTGTAAGGATTTTAATTATCCAAATATTTTTAATACGATGATTGAATTGAGAAAAAGAAAAAAAAAAAATTTATACCGAAAATTTGGTAATTGATGATTTTGAAATCAGTTAAAGGGATCAAAGAAGGAGAATAAATAGTTATTAACGAACCGAAATTTGGCCGTTAAGGAGATAATGTTTAATAAATACAAAATTTAAGGTGATAAAGTGGGCCGGATTTCGGGGTCGTTACATTAGTTCCATGGTCTGCAATCTTTACCAAATACGTATATCACAAACTACAAAAAGGTTATCAAATAGTTCGTGTTACAAAAATTATATCTATCAAAAGATAAACAGACAATCAAGTAGTCAGTTTAATTAGACTTCATCTTTCTCTTACCTTTATCTTTACCCGATCATTCAGAATTAGCTGCAAAATATTTTATGACATAACAAGTATGAGCAACTAGCTTGCTCAGCAAATTTTAAGAATTATGTCATAAATGAATAGTAATATCAACTTAATGATTTAAATAAAGGAGTTCAACTATAAACAATAGAATCAATGCACAAAATAAAGAAATGATAATTGATTATTTAATTGCTGAGTGGTCAAATGGACCATGAACTACTATTGAGAAAATCAGTCACTTGATTGACCCTCTTAGGTTACTTTGTCAAAATTGTACTTGAGGGATTCAGCCTCTCGTACCACATGTATATGCATAATATTTATTCTATATGTATCGTTTATTCGATACTTAGGTTATTCCCCATTATGGGTTGTTCTTCTCAGTCTAAGAATCCGTACCACCATTGTAATATCCCAAATATTTACAAGAATTATAAATAAGATTTAATATAATTAATTAAAGGTTATGGTTTAAAACCTAGAGTTGTCGAAGTGAGATGTGTAGAAAATGGGTAAAAAAATTTTTTAACATAATTTATTTGTTAGAAATTAAATGTAGGAATGCTTTAATGATGCATGTAGAGAATTTATTAAGGAAATAAATTCATTTGAGAAGTGGAGGTTGATATATATATATATATACCTAAAGCGTGCTTGTTAGCCAAATAAGAGGATGAGTAAGTTAATACTCAATTAAACTAATAAATTAATTAGTTTAAAAATAAAGTCATGAAATATAATTAATTAGGTTAATTATATTAGTATGAGTTAAAGTTATAAAAATTTTAGGATAATTGTCTTGGATGGCAGTAATGTGAAGTAATTATTTAAGTAATTAATTTAATTATTAAGTTTTTGTATAGAGTTCATTAATGGATTTAAAGCAAGCCCAATATTTTAATTGTTAAAAGTCTTGTTGGTATTTATAAAGAGGTCCAAATAAATTTAAAGATTTAGCCTCATGAAGAGTCCAAGTAATTTAATTACTACTAGTGGACTAGCCCAAAAAGGATTATAGATGTTAGCCCAATATGGGAATGCTTGCATGAAGATGGATAATTAAATAAGAAATCCCATTGCAAAATAAGCTAGATAGCCTAAACACATAAAAGTCAAATGATGGTCAATGTGTTGGGAGAATATTTTTTTTAAGTATTGATTGAGTGTAGAGAATTAACTAATGTAGAGTTACTTGAATAACCCTAGTTGATAGACAAGAGAGAGCATTAACCAAACATTGGTTAAATGCTAGGTGAGTGAATTTGATGATGGGAATTAACTATGGATAAGTTAATTGAGTAACCCAAGGTGTTAAAATAATTAAGGCAAGTCTAATTGAATGATATTATAAGTCCAAATGAGGTATTAAACTAGGTCAAATTAATTAACCTAGTAGTCCATGTAATTTAATTTAACCTTAGTCTATATAATTAATTAAACTAGCACAATGCTTGATTTAATTAAATGTATCATATGTTATTTAATGTTAGCCCAATGTAATAAATAAATTGAGCCAAAACAAATTAAATGAATGAGCCCAACTTATTTAATTTCTAAGTCCAAAGTGGAGCCCAATAGAAAGTCAAAATGTTGGTCAATGGTTATATATATGTGTGTGTGTGTGTGTGTGTGTGTGTGTGTGTGTGTGTGTGTGTATATATATAAACTATAAAAATAAAGAAAAAAGGGGGATTTAGTCCCATGTTGCTGAGATTTAGTGGGGCCCTTAGTGGGGCCCCAACAGAGTGTCTAGCTAGTTTGTGGTTGAGTGTTTTATACACAAAGGGTTGCTTGATAAGTTATGTGATGGATGTCATTCATGGAGGTCATTCAAAGTTGTCATTCAAGGTAATAGTAAGCATGATTTAAGCTCCTAATTGACTAGTATTGGTTGATTAGGAGATGTTAAGCTAGTCTAGAGGAGGTTCTATAAATAGCATACTCCACCAAGTTGTTATGTTGGTTAGTCATTTTGCAAGAAATTCAGGAGCGAATAGAGAGAGAGCATTCTATAGAAAATAAAGAGAACTCCTAAGAATTGAGGTTTCACCAAGGAGGTTTGCTAGAGATCTATCAAGGTTGAGTCACTACCAAAGTTCCTAGCCAAGAGAAGAAGAGCATCTAAGAGTATAAGGTTTAAAAGTGCTTTATCTTCTTCTTCATTTTATTTTTATAGTCTATATATGTTTTAATCGGTCAAAAAGTATTTTTAATCGATCAAAAGTTATTTTGATGCTCTAGAAGTCTAAATTTATGATATATAGGTAGATTCATGGTTTAATATGTTTAAAACAAGTATTGGTATGTGTGATATGCAAATAAATGGAAGAAAATTCCATATTGCGATTTACCGGTAAAACCCTAGATGGTTCGATCTTAAATTTATTGTCAAAACATTTTCAAAAATGTGATCAAACCATGAAATATTGTAAAAAAAAGAAGTTAGGAAGACAACAACACTGAGTTGGTGTCATTTGAATGTGTAGATGTTACTTTGTTCAAGTTTGAAGAAACTGAACCAAGGATTTGTGAAGTTAGTTTTCACTTTGTCTTTGTGAGCCATTTTGAGTCTAGTTCCGTTTGGAATTTGAATTTGTGATCGAAAGAGAAATTGTAGATGGGGAAATTTTGATGAGAATGGACTCAAGAATCACCTCAAAATATTTTAAAATAAAAAAGTTATGCAAGTTTTAATCAAAGGAGTAGAAGTTAGAAAATCTAAAAATGGCAATTCAGTAGATTCTTCCCCTTAGGGGCCGGGGCCCTAATTCTTTGTTATTTTGGGGGTTGGGGCCCCAATCACTGTTCACAAACGAATCTTTTTAATTATGGGTTGGGTCGATTCGTTTTAAACGGTTCGATTCAAACCATTTAAAACCAAAAGGGGTAAAAGATGTTTAAAAATTTATATAATTAATTTGGGACCCAAGTTTAATAATTATTTATTATTTATATAATAAATAATAAATAAAGTAAATAAAGCCATTATTATAATTAATTATTATTTAATTAATAGTAAATAATAATTAAAGCAAATAAATATAATAGCTAATTATTTATTATTAAATAATAAATGAAGGAGGATATAAAGTTAATAAATAAGGATGATTAGATAATTAATTATTATTTAAAGGATATTAAATAGTAATTAAAGAAAGATGAAGTTAATAAGGTAATTATTTATTATTTTAATAAATAAGGATAATTAGTTAATTAATTATTATTTAAAGGATATTAAATAATAATTAAAAGCAGATGAAGTGAATAAAATGATCATTTGTTATTTAATAAATATTAAATGGGGTTAATTAATTAAAAGAGTATTATTTAAATAATCATTAAAGGATTTGAGGATAATTAATTAATTGATTATTATTTAAATGATATTAAATAATAATTAAAGAGAAATAAGCTTATGTAAATAATTGTTTATACAAAGATAAATAAACAAGTAAGGTTAATTAGATTAATTAATTATTTAATTAATATTAAATAAATAAAAGGAAGAAATTAAAGGAATAAGAAAGTGATTAAACAATTTATATTTAATTATTTAAATCTTAAATATTACAAAATGAGTAAATTATTTATATTTAATAATATTAATAAGTGATTAATAATAATAGTAAGAGATTAAAATATTATTAAATGGTTAATAATATTAATAAATGATTAAAATATTATTATATGATTAATAATACTAGTAAGAGATTAAAATATTATTAAATGGTTAATAATATTAATAAATAATTAAAATATTATTAAATGATTAATAATATTAGTAAGAGATTAAAAATATTATTAAATAGTTAATAATATTAATAAGTGATTAAAATGTTATTAAGTGGTTAATAATATTTGAATGTAGTTTTATATTATCAATGTAGATTATATTTCGAGATGTTTGGTGCATTATTAAATGTCCAAATAGTTAAGTTATGTAGAGGAAGAAAGTTTAATTGAATTAAACCAGTGTAAATAGTCTATTTATGACTAATTTAGACAACTTATTAAAAAGTGGGTCGTGCGGAGAATGTGTAGTAAAGACGTAAGTTGGTTAAGTGTACCCGATATGTCCGAACTATATTTGGGCTAGGGTTTTTGTCTGGAACTTAAGGGTTCGTTTGTCGGACATCTTAATAGTTAATAATTGAAGTTAGAGTCTTATATAAACACTAATTAATAGTCGTTGTATCTAATGATTATGTCAATTTTATATATAAATTGTAGGTTGAATGAAAGACGCAAAATAAGCATAAATGGTAGAAACGAATCAGACAATTTTTTCAGAACTTGCTCCTATGTGCATTAATATGCTACAATTTGATATTATATTATTGATATAGGGATATATTGATAATATTTGTGTTATGTGAAAAACATGAGGTATGATTACATGTGAAAATATGAAGCATGAATTGCTAGATGCTAGTTGATTATTATAAGAAGTATGAAGCATTAATAAAATGAAAAGCATGAAATGAATGATGTAAGAATAAAATGCAGAGCATGTATAATATGTGAAGCATGTAATGTGTTATGTGTAACTATTAAACTTGCTGAGCCGTCGTTGTAAGACCCCGAATTTTATGAAATACAAAATTTAATTTTTCTTCATATATATATATATATATATATTTTTTTTTTGAAACAGTAAGTGGTTAAATCGATCAAGTTAAAAGTTAAGGATGTTATCTGCAAATTTTATTTTGTCGGACAATATTCGCTTTGTCGGGGAATATTCATTTGGTCGGGGAATATTCGTGTCGTACGACGGCGCCGAAATAACAAATTATTGGTGGACCCCACAACGGAATATTTGTCGGATATAGAAAACGACAGAAATAACTTTTTTAAATAAAAATAGTCAACGAAACTGTTAAAATACCGGTGATAAAAGAATAGTAGCATACGGTAGTTTTTGGTATTTTCTGTAGCACACGGTACTCTACAGTAACACACGGTATTGCATAGTGTCTCATATTATTGGTCTGATAATTGACACCGTAACTGTTACGCATCATTTCATCGATAATTGTCACTGCATAATATTTTATATTATCAATTCAATAATTGTTGTTACACAGTATTTTGCATTATTGATTTAATAATTGTCATTACACTGTATTTTATATCATTGAGTCAATAATTGTTGCTGCACTGTTTTTAAAATTATTGAACCTAATAATTGTCACAGTAACATATGCACAGTAATTCACATTATTGAATCAATAATTGTCATTACACAGTAACGTATGCTTTCTTTTACATTATTGTTATCTCTATTATGATGTTATTTAAACAGTTGTATTTTATTAATTTATTGACTTGATATCTAAGAGCTAACTATACTGTATTTATAACAATTAGTCATAATAATTGAATTGATAAAGTTATTTGTTTATAATATAAAGTTAGGTGATTATTAGGTGATATGAAATGAATTGTGTAGATTAAAGTGTGAATTATTGTTGAATAATTGAATTGATTTGTTTATAATATAAAGTTAGGTGATTATTAGGTAATATGAAATGAATGGTGTAGATTAAAGATAATATAAAATTTGAAATGGATGGTGTAGATTAAAAGATGATATTTAAATGAATGGTTTAGATTAAAGGAATGATAAGATTTTTGGCTATAAATAGAAGCCTTAACTTAAGGATTTTTCATAAACTTCCTTACTTGTTCTTTCTTTCTCTCTCTAAATACTTCTTGTGAAAGTTTTCTCTAAGTGTGCTTAAGTCATCTTGAGTATTTGTGAAGATCTATAAGTGTACGTGTACCGTTCAAGTTAATCAACCTCATCTAGTCACGTGTTAAAGTAAGGGATTATTATTATTTGATTCTTAAAAATAATATCGTTTCTTTCTTACTCATAAGATGTGCCATTTATTTCCATGTATTAAATTGTGGGAATAACCTTACGGCGCGGATTATCGCCTGTTGGTGAATAACCTTTCGTATTTATTTTCATGTATTAAATTATGGGAATAACCTTACGGCGCGGATTATCGCCTGTTGGTGAATAACCTTTCGTATTCATTCATTATTAATCTCTGAGAATAACCTTACGGCGCGGATTATCGCCTGTTTGGTGAATAACTCTTTGTACTCAAATTCTATTAAATTGTGGGAATAACTTACGGCGCGGATTATCGCCTGTTGGTGAATAACCCTTTATATTAATTTCCTTCACCTTTTGTTAATCAAACCTGCTACGGTAAGGGTTATTATTTTCTTTCATACTCCTAAATCGATATTTATTATGGAACTATTGCTTCTATAATTCCTGAAAATATTGTATGTTCCATAATAAATGAACTTCATTATTTCAACTGAACCTTCCTATTTACGTGAACCTTTCTATTGAACTGTAACCGTTATTCTGAACCGTGGATCTTGAATATCATTTTTTTTTCATTCCACATCATGTTGACAATTTGGACATTATTTGAATCTGCACAAAGTAAACTTCTAATACTTATTGTTTATCCTGTTTCTTCTGTTCATCATTTGTATCACTGTTATTTGTACTAATCATCAAGAATCAAGCTGTTGTGAATATCTGTGGTCGGGGGCACAGATATGATATATTTGTTGAACAGATGATAGGTTAAAGGCGATATAATAGGTTAAAGGCGATACATCTGTTCGGTATCTTTTATGGCACATGGTGAATGTTCTCTTTGGCCCGTAGTGCAAAGATGAACTGTTGATTTGTATGATTATGACCAAAGGCTGAATCTGGTATAATCATGACCGTTGGTGCTATATTGAATATCTTTGGCCCGTAGTGCAAAGATGAACTGTTGATGTGCATGATTATGATCAGGAACTGTGAATTTATATTATCATGACTAATGGTATTTCAGATGATAAAAGTTGATGATGTTTTTACGAAAAAGAGAAGCGAGTGGACATTATAGTCTGCATTATTCTTCTAATAGATTGCTCATTCCGCTGCTATTATTGATCTAAACATTGTTTAAGAATTTAACTGCCGTTTTTGATATAAACCTTGTAGTCTATTGTATTCTATCAAGAACTCAACTGTTGAAGGCTAATGATAATTTATTCGTCATTATCTTAGTCATGATATTTCTTACTGGGCTATTTGAGCTCACCCTTTCTTTTGTTCCATTGTTTTTCAACAGGAGATGAAAACATAACAGGGTCTAGCCGGGGAATGGAGTGAGGGTCCGAGGAATAGTTATCATAGTCTTCACGTTTTGTAAAATAGTGTGGCAATAATAGTGAAGACTTAGTTGTGTATTATTATACACTGTATTGTTGTACGTTGTGCTTTGTTGTAATAATTTTGTTGTAGTCTTTTGATGACTCAAGTTTGGGTTGTGTGGGCCCAGATTTGGGGGCGTCACAGTTGGTATCAGAGCTTAGGGATATGGTCTTTAATGGAGATCTGGGGTTAGAACTAGGAGGGGAGAGACGAATAGAATCAATCACTAGTGTGTCCTACCTAAATTAAATTTTTTTTATCTAATGAATCGATTTGAATGTAGGAACATGAAGAGATGAGTCAATTTGTTTGAACTAACAATTATTTTGTGACAACAGTTTAGTATGGCATCTGGAAATCAAGAGGTTAACTATGGAATGCCTGAAGCGAATGTAGCCGAGAATCAAGAGGCCCCAAACAATCCTCCTGCCAACTCAGGAAATAATGTTCCTGATAACATGATGAACGATGGATTCTTTAGGAATTTCATGCAGTTCATACAGAATCAAGCAAGAGGAAATCCAGTCAATAATAACGGTAGAAACGCTGGTAATTTGAGGATGGTCACTGCCAAGCAATTTAAAGAATTGGGACCACCTGAATTCCACAGGAAGCCTGACCCACTCAAAGCGGAGGCATGGCTGAAGCAGACGACAAAAATACTTGATGTCTTACAATGCGCTGATGATCAGAAGGTGCCATTTGCCACTTTTATGTTACGAGGTGAGGCGGACCATTGGTGGGAAGCGGTAAAACGTATCCAACCTTCAGCACTCGAAATGTCTTGGACAGAATTCGAAGAACTGTTTAACGAGAAGTATTTCCCAGAAAGCATCCGCCATATGAAAGAGGTGGAATTCATTAAGTTGGAGCAGGGAAACATGATTGTCTCCTAATATGAAGCCAAGTTTGCCGAGTTATCTCGCTTTGCCACCCATCTTGTGGATGACGAAGCACGAATGAGTCGGATGTTCCTAAGAGGTTTGAGATTCAAAATTCGTCAACAACTTAGCTCTCATAAATTTAGTTTGTATTCAGATGTTGTGGATAGGGCTCAAAGGGTGGAGCAAACAGATGAAACATTGTAGCCAAGAGTTAATGAGCAACATAGAGAAAGGAATGATAACAACCACAGGAACGAGAACCATCGAGTAGGTAACCAACACTTCGGTGGTAATTCCACATCAAATAACAGAATAGGAGAATCCAGTGGGAACAATTTCAAAAGAAAGAGATTCCATAATAATTATGGAAGGGCACCAGCACCAGTACCAGCACCAGCACTGACCCCAGTTTTAAGGGGAGAAGATCGACCACCAGTGAGATGCTATAGGTGTGGTCAGGAAGGTCACATCAGCCCAAACTGTACACAGCAGTCCAAAAAGTGCTACAGTTGTGGGAAAGAGGGTCATCTTGCGCGGTTTTGTCCTGCCACAAAATCAAGTCCAGCTGCAATGATGATACCAAAAGCTAGCGCGGATAAGGGAAAATCTGTAGTTCAAGGGAGAGCTTTTGTTGTGACATCCCAAATGGCGCGAAACTCGAACGAGGTGATAACCGGTAAGCTATTCATAAATTCTCGTGAAGTCTACGCTTTGTTAGATACTGGCTCTACCCATTCTTTTATCTCACCTGCATGTGCTCAGCGTTTAAACTTAACTCCTGAAAACTTGGACTTTGACTTATCAGTTGAAACCCCATTAGGAGAAATGACCATTACATCTACTGTCTATAAATCTTGCCTAGTTCAAATCAACAACCTCACATTACCTGTTGACCTTATTTCTTTGGAGATGCGTGAATTTGATGTGATTTTAGGAATTGATTGGTTGACTACCCATCATGCTAAAATTGATTATTTTCATAAGATTATTAGTTTTCATATTCCTAATCAACCTGTCATGCAAATTCAAGCAACTAAACCATTGAAATCTATAACTGTTATTTCTAGCCATAAAGCCATTCGTTTATTGAAAAACGGATGTCAAGCCTTTTTAGCTCATGTCACTGATTTGAACAAAAATACATCAAACTTGAATGATATTCCCATTGTTAATGAGTTTCCTGACGTTTTTCCTGAAGAACTTCCTGGCTTACCCCCAAACCGTGAAATTGAATTTTATATTGATCTTGAACCCGGTACCAAGCCCATTTCCAAAGCTCCATACCGAATGGCTCCCATTGAACTTCAAGAGTTAAAAAACCAACTACAGGAATTGTTGGATACCGGTTTCATTCGTCCGAGTGCATCACCTTGGGGTGCTCCTGTTCTATTTGTAAAGAAGAAAGACGGGAGTATGAGATTGTGCATTGACTACCGAGAATTGAACCATGTCACCATCAAAAACAGGTACCCGTTACCTCGGATTGATGACATGTTTGATCAATTGCAAGGCGCTCAACATTTCTCAAAGATTGATCTCCGTTCTGGATATCATCAGTTAAAGGTTAAAGCTGAGGACATTCCAAAGACTGCTTTCAGAACTCGTTATGGGCATTATGAGTTCTTAGTCATGCCTTTTGGACTAACTAATGCTCCTGCAGCTTTCATGGACATGATGAACCGGATATTCAAGGAACATTTGGATCATTTTGTGGTTGTCTTTATTGATGACATCCTCATATACTCCAAGAGTCGCGAGGATCATGAACAACACCTGAGATTGATACTCCAAAAGCTCCGTGAAAACAAATTATATGCCAAGTTGAAGAAATGTGAGTTCTGGCTTGAGGAGGTCACGTTTCTTGGGCATGTGATTTCTAGTCAAGGAATATCAGTCGATCCTGCGAAGATTGAAACGGTACTAAATTGGGAACAACCCAAGACAGTAACCGAAGTCCGAAGTTTTTTGGGTCTAGCTGGTTATTATCGAAAATTCGTAGAAGGATTTTCTCGAATCGCCACTCCATTAATGCAGCTTACTCGGAAAAGCACAAAATTCATATGGAGCGAGGAATGCGAGAAAAGTTTCCAAGAACTCAAGATGAGACTGGTTTCAGCTCATGTTCTGACCATACCATCAGGATCAGGAGAATTTGTTATCTACAGCGATGCTTCCGACAAAGGTCTAGGCTGTGTCCTTATGCAACATGGAAAGGTTATAGCCTATGCCTCTCGACAACTCAAAGATTATGAGAAAAATTATCCTACTCATGATCTAGAATTGACAGCAGTCGTTTTCGCGTTGAAGATCTGGAGACACTACTTGTACGGAGAAAAAGTGGATATATATACGGATCATAAAAGTCTCAAGTATTTCTTCACCCAGAAGGAACTCAACATGCGACAACGACGTTGGCTTGAGCTGTTGAAGGATTATGACCACACAATCCAGTATCACCCAGGAAAGGCGAACGTTGTAGCTGACGCTTTGAGCAGAAAATCTTATGCGAGTACAAGTGCACTGCTGACAACACAAAAGTGTATTTTGTACGACTTGCAAAAGATGGAGATAGATCTAAAGACACCAGGGACCCACTCGAAGATTGCTCACGTGCGAGTAGAACCAGCTTTAATCGATAAAATTAAAGCTGCTCAAGCTACCGATCCGGAACTGATAAACATGATAAAGAAAGTACAAGAAGGTGCCATTCCCGAAGCTAGAATCGACGAGAAAGGAATACTTCGAGTCAACTCTCGACTCTGTGTTCCTAACGATCCTGAATTAAAGCATAAAATCATGATGGAGGCACACAACACGCCGTTTGCAATCCACCCAGAAGGTACTAAGATGTATCGAGATCTTCGACATACATTTTGGTGGAACAATATGAAAAGGGAGATTGCAGAGTTTATCTCAAGGTGCCTAACTTGTCAACGTGTCAAGGCAGAGCATCAAGTACCGAAGGGTCCATTACAACCACTTGAGGTTCCCGAATGGAAGTGGGAACACATCAATATGGATTTCGTGACGGGTCTTCCCAAAGTTTCTCAAGGCTTAGATGCAATTTGGGTCATCGTAGATAGATTGACCAAATCCGCTCATTTCTTGCCTATACGAGAAAACTTTTCACTTGAACGTCTTGCCGGTATGTACATAAATGAGATCGTGAGATTGCATGGCATGCCAGTTTCCATAGTTTCTGATCGAGATCCTAGATTCACTTCACGTTTTTGGATCAGTTTACAAAAAGCTATGGGCACTGAACTACGTTTTAGTTCTGCATACCATCCTCAAACGGACGGACAATCGGAAAGGACGATCCAGACCCTCGAAGATCTTTTGAGACTTTGTGTATTAGACTTCAAAGGAAGTTGGGATAAGTACTTGTCATTGGTGGAATTTTCTTACAACAACAGTTACCAAGCAAGCATAGGCATGGCTCCATTCGAGGCTTTGTATGGAAGGAAGTGTCGCTCTCCAATATGTTGGAATGAGGTAGGAGAAGCAAAATTGTTGGGACCCGAGTTGGTACGCTTGACGACCGAAAAGATCCAAATGATCCGACAACGAATACAGACCGCACAAGAACGACAAAAGAGTTATGCTGATCTTCATCGGAGAGACGAAAGCTTCAACGTCGGAGATCATGTATTCTTACGTGTTTCTCCATGGAAAGGGGTTACGAGATTCGAAAAGAGAGGAAAGCTCAACCCTCGATTTATTGGCCCATTTGAAATCCTCGATCAAATAGGAACTGTAGCCTACAGACTAGCCTTACCACCAAGTATGTCTCGCATCCATAACGTTTTTCACATATCTATGTTACATAAATATGTGAAGGACCCAAACCACGTCATTGAGTTAGAACCAGACGTTATAGCAGAGGATTTAACATACGAGGAGGTACCTGTTAAGATCCTGGATAAGAAGGAGCAGATCCTACGCTCAAAGGTTATACCTCAAGTCAAGGTTTTATGGAGGAACCAAGATACTAAGGAAATGACCTGGGAGCTAGAATCTGAGATGAAATCTAAGTTCCTTACCTCTTCGATATGTCAGGTACGTCAATTTCGGGGACGAAATTTCATAAGGAGGGGAGGTTGTAAGACCCCAAATTTTATGAAATACAAAATTTAATTTTTCTTCATATATATATATATATATATTTTTTTTTTTTTGAAACAGTAAGTGGTTAAATCGATCAAGTTAAAAGTTAAGGATGTTATCTGCAAATTTTATTTTGTCGGATAATATTCGCTTTGTCGGGGAATATTCGTTTGGTCGGGGAATATTCGTGTCGTACAACGGCGCCGAAATAACAAATTATTGGTGGACCCCACAACGGAATATTTGTCGGATATAGAAAACGACAGAAATAACTTTTTTAAATAAAAATAGTCAACGGAACTGTTAAAATACCGGTGATAAAAGAATAGTAGCATACGGTAGTCTTTGGTATTTTCTGTAGCACACGGTACTCTACAGTAACACACGGTATTGCATAGTGTCTCATATTATTGGTCTGATAATTGACACCGTAACTGTTACGCATCATTTCATCGATAATTGTCACTGCATAATATTTTATATTATCAATTCAATAATTGTTGTTACACAGTATTTTGCATTATTGATTTAATAATTGTCATTACAATGTATTTTATATCATTGAGTCAATAATTGTTACTGCACTGTTTTTAAAATTATTGAACCTAATAATTGTCACAGTAACATATGCACAGTAATTCACATTATTGAATCAATAATTGTCATTACACAGTAACGTATGCTTTTTTTTACATTATTGTTATCTCTATTATGATGTTATTTAAACAGTTGTATTTCATTAATTTATTGACTTGATATCTAAGAGCTAACTATACTGTATTTATAACAATTAGTCATAATAATTGAATTGATAAAGTTATTTGTTTATAATATAAAGTTAGGTGATTATTAGGTGATATGAAATGAATTGTGTAGATTAAAGTGTGAATTATTGTTGAATAATTGAATTGATTTGTTTATAATATAAAGTTAGGTGATTATTAGGTAATATGAAATGAATGGTGTAGATTAAAGATAATATAAAATTTGAAATGGATGGTGTAGATTAAAAGATGATATTTAAATGAATGGTTTAGATTAAAGGAATGGTTTAGATTTTTGGCTATAAATAGAAGCCTTAACTTAAGGATTTTTCATAAACTTCCTTACTTGTTCTTTCTTTCTCTCTCTAAATACTTCTTGTGAAAGTTTTCTCTAAGTGTGCTTAAGTCATCTTGAGTATTTGTGAAGATCTATAAGTGTACGTGTACCGTTCAAGTTAATCAACCTCATCCAGTCACGTGTTAAAGTAATGGATTATCATTATTTGATTCTCAAAAATAATATCGTTTCTTTCTTACTCATAAGATGTGTCATTTATGTCCATGTATTAAATTGTGGGAATAACCTTACGGCGCAGATTATCGCCTGTTGGTGAATAACCTTTCGTATTTATTTTCATGTATTAAATTATGGGAATAACCTTACGGCGCGGATTATCGCCTGTTGGTGAATAACCTTTCGTATTTATTTTCATGTATTAAATTATGGGAATAACCTTACGTCGCGGATTATCGCCTGTTGGTGAATAACCTTTCGTATTCATTCATTATTAATCTCTGAGAATAACCTTACGGCGTGGATTATCGCCTGTTTGGTGAATAACTCTTTGTACTCAAATTCTATTAAATTGTGGGAATAACTTACGGCGCGGATTATCGCCTGTTGGTGAATAACCCTTTGTATTAATTTCCTTCACCTTTTGTTAATCAAACCTGCTACGGTAAGGGTTATTATTTTCTTTCATACTCCTAAATCGATATTTATTATGGAACTATTGCTTCTATAATTCCTGAAAATATTATATGTTCCATAATAAATGAACTTCATTATTTCAACTGAACCTTCCTATTTACGTGAACCTTTCTATTGAACTGTAACCGTTATTCTGAACTGTGGATCTTGAATATCATTTTTTTTCACTCTACATCATGTTGACAATTTGGACATTATTTGAATCTGCACAAAGTAAACTTCTGATACTTATTGTTTATCCTGTTTCTTCTGTTCATCATTTGTATCACTGTTATTTGTACTAATCATCAAGAATCAAGCTGTTGTGAATATCTGTGGTCGAGGGCACAGATGTGATATATTTGTTGAACAGATGATAGGTTAAAGGCGATACATCTGTTCGGTATCTTTTATGGCACATGGTGAATGTTCTCTTTGGCCCGTAGTGCAAAGATGAACTGTTGATTGGTATGATTATGACCAAAGGCTGAATCTGGTATAATCATGACCGTTGGTGCTATATTGAATATCTTTGGCCCGTAGTGCAAAGATGAACTGTTGATGTGCATGATTATGATCAGGAACTGTGAATTTATATTATCATGACTAATGGTATTTCAGATGATAAAAGTTGATGATGTTTTTACGAAAAAGAGAAGCGAGTGGACATTATAGTCTGCATTATTCTTCTAATAGATTGCTCATTCCGCTGCTATTATTGATCTAAACATTGTTTAAGAATTTAACTGCCGTTTTTGATATAAACCTTGTAGTCTATTGTATTCTATCAAGAACTCAACTGTTGAAGGCTAATGATAATTTATTCGTCATTATCTTAGTCATGATATTTCTTACTGGGCTATTTGAGCTCACCCTTTCTTTTGTTCCATTGTTTTTCAACAGGAGATGAAAACATAACAGGGTCTAGCCGGGGAATGGAGTGAGGGTCCGAGGAATAGTTATCATAGTCTTCACGTTTTGTAAAATAGTGTGGCAATAATAGTGAAGACTTAGTTGTGTATTATTATACACTATATTGTTGTACGTTGTGCTTTGTTGTAATAATTTTGTTGTAGTCTTTTGACGACTCAAGTTTGGGCTGTGTGGGCCCAGATTTGGGGGCGTCACAGTCGTGCTCACTCTTGCTTAAAACCAACATTTTCAGATAGTGCAAGTTATTCGAAGTTTTTGATAAAGATCAAGAAACAGGAATGCATACTACTTTCACTGAAGGTCTAAATGTCTATTGTAGATATCAGTCCGAATTGGACAGGTAAAATGATTGTGCAGTATAAGACTTAGTTTGTATGTAATATGAGTGTTAAATACTCAAAATGATTGTAATAGAATGTCGTATCATATATGATATTGAGACATACTAGGTTTGTTTAAAGATTGTGATTCTAGAATAGAAAGAGATGCTGTAGAATTGTAAATAAATGATTATTTAGCAATTATAATATTGCTGTAATTTATGAACAATAAGAAAAAGGTAGTACTGGTGTTGAACCGGATCCGAGGTTCAAGGGACCCGGATTCGGGGTCGTCACAACCATGGTTTAGATAGTTTTCAAAATAAACTTCACATAGGTTTAGCCGAACAACTGGCATAGACTTCTTCTTTAATCAATTCATAACTCAAGAATGGAATATGAATTCAAATAATATATGTGATTTACAATAATATTATTGTGGAATAACTTGCAATATAATATAGCTCAAAATTTAAGAATTAGCACAATGATATTGAATAGAGTTAGGAATCTTGCTTAATATAAATTTGAGTAAGGTTAAAGAACTTGTCTGTCTGTTAATTTACAATTAATTCGCTTAATTTAAACTCCTTTTGAAGACCTAACATTTATAACGTTGGTCTATCAATTAATACAACATATAATCGTTCACTTTAAACAATTAAGTTTATTAATTATATAGCATTAAATCATATATAACTATCACATAGCACCTCGTGAATAATTTTTATATCATTTAACATTGTTAATACCATTAATTGTATTTAGGTAAATGATTTAATAGTCAAATATTACTTCTCTTTAAGTAATATTGATTTAATAAACTTAAAACATCACCTATAAAATTATTTAAACCTTTAAATAATTTATTATAATTGTTTCATTATCTCATTTATTATTAATCATTATAAATAATAACTATTTTTAGTTATCTTTACTCAATAATTAATTATTCATGTGCAATTAATCATTCTTATTTATCATTAATCATTAATGATGTGATAAACAATTAGTTTATTAACTTTAATCCTATTTAATTATTATTTAATGTTAATTAAATAATAATTAATTAATTAATTATCCTTACTTATTATTTAATCTTAGTTAAATAAAAAATAATTAGTTTATTAACTTTAATCCTTTTTAATTATTATTTATGTTAATTAAATAATAATTAATTAATTATCCTAATTATTTAATCTTAATTAAATATTAAAAAAATAGTTTACTAACATTAATCCTTTTTAATTTTTATTTAATATTAATTAATTAATTATCATTACTTATTATTTAATCTTAATTAAATAATAAGTAATTAGTTTATTAACTTTAATCCTCTTTAATTATTATTTAATGTTAATTAAATAATAATTAATTATTTATTTAACTTTACTTATTATTTAATATTAATTAAATAATAAATAATTAGTTTATTAACTTTAATATCTTTTAATTATTATTTAATATTAATTAAATAATAATAAATTAATTGATTAACTTTACTTATTATTTAATATTAATTAAATAATAAATAAATAATTTATTAACTTTATTGTATACTAATTATTAGCTAAATGATAATTAATTACCCAATTTTTTTTTACATATTATTTTATGTTAATTAAATAATATGTATAGAGTTCAATTATCATTTATTAGCAATTAATAATAATTTTCTATTATTATTAGTAATTTAGTAAGGTTTAATCAACCATTAATTCTAATAAATGCCAAATGACATAAACTTTTTACATTTAAATTTTTTGTAATATTCTTTATTAAATTATAAACATTTTCTCTTTTGGAACCAAATTCAGAACCGACTCTCAATGACCCAAACTGGCCCTACCCAAGAAATCAGAAAAATAAAAAAAAATCGAACCGGTCGGTTTTCTTTAAAAAAAAATAGGCAGATTGTTTTTTCCTTTCTTCCAAGTTTGGGGTCTCTCACAAAAACTTGAATAAAATAAAATCTACAAGTTCGATTAAGCTCTATTAGGTATTGATGGAATCCTATCTTCCCAAACTACATGATTCCATCATTAAAAAGCCAATTTGGATTTGTTTTGTTCACTGAAAATGGCCTCAAACCGAATTGTTATGCACAGACTCGAAATCAGTGGGGTATTTTGGTAGAATACTCATATCTTGCTCATTTTAAATCAGTTTTTAGTCGTTCCACTTGGAGAATCTCCGTATCTTATGGACCTATCACCCGGAGTTAACGGATAATGAATCTGACTCACGGATTGTGAACAGTAACTCCGATAGCGAACTGTTACGTTTTATGTTTTTTCCATAAAGTTGTTTTCAAGTTTTTTGTCAAACTTACCAACATAGACGTGTACAAGTATACTAGTTAAGCACATTAAATCCTAGATCTATCATTCTAACATAGATCTAGACATAGTGGGTTTGAAAAATACTTTTCTACCATAAAAATGACATAATACACAAAGATGATCATCAAACTAGAGTTTTTAAGTATTTTTATACCTTTTGATCTCGCTAGCTTGCTTCCTTTCCTTTCCAAAGTAGAAGATGAAGTTGTTGGACATTCAAAGCTTCACCCTTGATGGTTTTAATGCTCTCTAAGTACCAAAGACTTAGAGCTTTAATGATTTTTCTAAAAAATTTCTTTCCTTTTCTCACTAAAACTCTCTATTTTCTCTAGAGAATTTATCTCTTTAACTTCTTTTGCAACTTTTTCTTGAGAGCTTCTCTCTCTAAAATGCTTACAACTTAAAAAATGAAGTATTCTAATGCTGGTCAAAGATGGTCTTATTAAATTATATCTCATCTTCCAACAATTATACATATAACTATGTATGTATAGATCTATCACCAACTTCATTCAATCCAAGCTTACATGGAGATTTTTAGAAATTTTTAACCAATCAAATGTGCCACATAAGATATTACATTGGACCCAAGGGATCCTTCTCTTATTCATCCAACACCTCATCTTTATCCTCTTATTTTTACTTTATTTTTTAATTTGAATTTGGTAACAACATTGACCACTTGTTGACTTTCACATAATGCACCATTTGGGCTAATGTTTAGGCTACTACATTTAATTTCACTTGGGGTAAGTTAATTAAATCAATGGGCTATTAGCATGACTTGGTATTTAAATCAAGCATTGGGCTAAATTAATTAAATTACATGATCATACATTATTGTCTACAAGTCCATTACATAATTAAATACTTGGGACTTGTTTAATTAACTTACTAAGTTGTCCATTAGTAATTAATTACATACATGGACTATTAAATCAATTCATCTAGTTTAACACATTGTTACATATTTAATATTCACATTAATTATATAATCTAATTAAACTTGCCATATTTAAGATTAATTAAATATTTAATTAGGGTTCCTCACAAAATAATCTTATGTTAGTCCGTTAATTTAATAAATCCATTAATCGGACTTCTTTTACTAAAATTAACTGAATAGTCAACAATCAAATTACCACATAAAGGTTTTAATTAAATCACATAATAACTCATTTAATTAGAATTTTATTTTATAATTTTATTTATAATATAATTCAAAATTCTTAGTCCTTACAGCCCTGCTCCCGCCCCCATCCAACCATTACCTCCTACCCCTGCCATCCACCCTCCATCCTTGCCTCTCATCGGGTCATGCCTCCCGTTCGGTACCTAGATCTAGTTTTTTATGTTGGATTTAGGTGAAGCTGGGTAGAAATTGATGGGTTTAGGCGAATCTGGGTAATAAGATGAAATGGGTCTTAACTCACTACTGAAGAAGAAGAAAGAAAAAAAGTTTTTAACTTTTTATTTTGTATTTATTTATTTATTTTAATTTTATTTTGTATTTAAAAAAAATTATCATTTTTTAAAATTTTTAATTTTATCAAGCACTTTTATTAATTTATTTTATATTTTCAAATTATTATTATTTTATTTTTTATTGTAATTTTTGAAGTTCATTTTAATTTAATTTGTATTTTTTAAAATTTATTATTTTGTTTTAAATTTTTTGTTGTATTTTTCAAGTTTATTTTAATTTTATTTGTTTTAAAAATTGATTATTATTTTTTTGAATTTTTTATTATAATTTTTTCAAGTTTATTTTAATTTTTAAAAGTTTGTTTTAATTTTTTGTAAATTATTCTAAATAATTTCAATTTTATATTTATATTTTGAATTAATAAAATAATAATAAAAAAAGACATGTCATTGTTATAAGCTATTTTTTATTATATTTTTGCCAGGCATTTATGAATAGAAAAGTTAAACCAAAAATTGGTAAAAATAAGCCAAATTTGTTCTTTTAATTATACTAGGACATTGGCCTCATGCAAAGCACATGCTACATTTGAAATATTTTTTTATTTTTTATTTTATAGAGACTTTTCATGTGTTTTATATTTATTGTACATTATTTACTCATCTTATACTTTGTCTATTCCAACATATGAGGTTGATATTAACTTTAAAAATATATATATGAAACATTTCTAAACTTAAAATTGATATATATAGTCATTTACTTTTATAAACAATTTAATCATGCATAACAATTGAAAATTATAAAAAAAATACTATTATTTAACTGAAGTATTAATTTAAAATTTTAATTTAAATTTAGAAAAGAAGGTGTATCTTAGTTTGAATGTATATTTAATTTATGATGTTTTTTTTTTGTTTTTTTTATAATTTGTAATATTTTTTTTGAAATGCTATATTTTTTTTTTTAATACTTAATTTGGACCTTTTTCACTTCAAACATGATATTATTTGTTCACGGCATTAGTTGTAACTGTAACGACCCCGAAATTCGACCCACTTTATTACCTTAAATTTCATATTTATTAAACATTATTTTCTTAACGTCCGAATTTCGGTTCGTTAATAATCTTTAATTACCTTAGTTAAACCCTTAATTGATTTTATAAATCATCAATTACCAAATTTTTTGTATAAATTTTTCTTTTTCTTTTTCTCAATTCAATCATTGTATTAAAATATTTGGATATTTAAAATCCTTACATCTGGATGCTAGTCCCTGGATGACAACCTTTACTTTTCCTTTTCTTTTCTTGTATCATAAAGCTCGGCATTCAAATTTTAATATCATTCATATCCACACAAATATGATTTATCATCAAATATATAATAATCTTTATCATACTATTCATGTTGAACAATTTCAGTTCATAGTGTAACTATACAAATCATATTTAGATCCCACTTATCTGTACATATAGCATATCAAAGTAACTTGGCAAATTTCTTCGTATTAATTTATAATATTAAAATATAATAACATTCACAACCTTCCTTGGTAAACCGTCTCTATATAATCTGAAATTCTTGAAATTTATTTCTTTTCTGCAAAAATGTTTATTAAGCAAGTAATGAGCACAACGGCTCAGCAAGTTCAACAGTTTATGCTTAATGTAACACATACCTTAACATACTCAGTGTGTGTCATACATCATGTGCTTATGCTTCTAATATAGCAATATATCCCACATCATTGCACAAAGTACACATATTTGTCATGTTATCCACAGACAAATACTTACATATCATAACAGGCAACAATTAACATTAAAGGACTGAAGAACTTGCCTGGATGGTAGAATTGATAAATTAATAGCTCAAACCCTTAACTCGATCAACCTATGATCATAAAATAATCAAATAATAATTATTTATCTCTTTATGATATTAATTTAATAAATTAATATCATTTTTGGGTCAATTATTAATTTATATGGTTAATTATATTAACCTCGTCCCGTAAAATATTAAATTAACTTAATCTCAAATATCTTTAATACGGACAACCCGGCTCATTGGATAAAATTTAGCATATCTGGTTGTCCAAAAATTTTATTTAACCTTTTTCTATATTGTAACCTTATTAGATTAATATTTAAACAATTAAATATTAATCCCCAATATTTAATATTTTTACAAAAATATTAAATTTAATGCTCAAACATCATTTCTATATTTTTAGTATTTTTCTATAATTTTTTATGATTTTTAAACATTTATTTCAATTAAAAATCACTTCTAAGGGCATTTTAGTAATTTCCGCGCCCTTAAGGACACAACCGAAATTTTTCGGAAAGTTCAGGGGCATTTTCGTGGTCAAAGGACACGGTCGGTATTAACTGAAAAGATCAGGGGCACGTTGGTAATTTCCAGCGTTGCCGTCGGCCGCGCATTGCGCGCGGCCCCTCGCTTCCAACGCCAAAACGGCGTCGTTTCGCAGCCGTTTCCCAAGCCCCGCGCATTGCGCGGACCTCCGCTCCACCGCGCGCCGAAACGACGTCGTTTCGGCCTGCGATTCAGCGAAACTTGCAGCCGCGCATTGCGCGGACCTGCCTAGAAATTTTTTTCTTCCTTCTTCCCGCGAACAGTGCACCAACTTTCCAAAAATAATCTATTTTTTCTCAAAATTTCACAACAAAACTACTCTAAAAATCATATAATTCATAGATATTCATCCAAAAATTATTTGGAATAATTATTCTAATTATTTTCTATTTTTCCACAAAATTATTCCAACACCATAATTGCTAAAATAATTCAACTAAATTAATTTCTTTACCTTCCTTGAAGCTTTGTGTTCACTTTGATGGCCCCAAGATGATCCTTCCATGGTGGTGATAGAGTTTTATGGTGGTCATGGTGGTGGTAGTTTCGGTGGAGAGGAAAAAAAAATGAGAGATGGTTCTTATTTTTTTTTATTTTTTTTCTTCTCCTTTTGTTCCTTTTTCCTTCTCTTAAATAAGCAAAGAGCTTAACTATTTTTAGTAAAAAATGAAGTCCACCGACCTTGCATGCAACCGACTTTAGCAATTTTCGGATTTTCCAAAAATCAAGTAATAATGTAGTATTTTTATACATTACGTAATTATATCGTGTAATAAATATTTTATATAATGTATATAAAATATTTATTTTAATTCACTAAAAATCATATCTTGATTTATAAATAATTTTAATACCTCTTTTAGGTACTTTACTTGACAAATTTTGTACACGCATAATAACATGCATGTAATTATATGAGGTAATTTATACCTCCAAAAATCATAAAATAATTCATATAACATATAAAAATTTATTTTTCGTAATTTTTCACTTCGTTACTTGGACAACATGTTACACTAACATGCTTACATTTCTGAAATATTATTTTTCATAAAAGTCACAATAATTCCATTAGACCTAAATATAATTTTTAATAAATTAAAACCTTCCTTTTTTCCTCATTTAATTTCATTTCTTTACATTTCACATTAATTTCTTTATATATAAATTATATAATTATATAATTTAATATTATGTAATTTATATATTTACATTCTCTTTTCTTAAATAATTTCTTAAATTTCTCCATAATTATCAATTAATCAATAATTTCGCATTTATTAACTCTCTCATTATTTTAATTCTCTTATATAAATTATATAATTATCCTTATATAATTTATATAATTATAATTTCCTTTATACATCACTTTAATTTTCTTATATAAATTATATAATTTATTATTATATAATTTATATAATTACATTTCTTCTCAATCAATTTCTAAATTTCCACCATAATTCTTAATTAAATCTAAAATCAATAATTACAATTTTATTAACTTCCTAATTCGCTTTTCATTTAAAATTGGATTAATTTAATTATTAATCCCTTAATTTCCATAATTAATAACATTTATAACTATCACTTGAGCATATATATATATATATATATATATATATATATATATATATATATATATATACATACATATCTAATTTCATATATTTCACATTACCATATAACCTCCATTAAATCATAATTTCTGCATTTTCATAGCAATTTAATTGTACAATTTACTGTACATTTACCTGAAATTTCTCTTATTCTTAATAAATTGTCTTTAAATAATTTATTTACTTTTCAATTATTTAAATTCAATACCATTTATCATAATCTCTGCACAGATTTAATTTACTAATTAAATCTCATCACATACCTTAAATCACATAAAATAATAATTAATTTAAATAATCTTGATAATTTTATCAATTAAATTCTTATATAATATTATTAAAGAAATCCTGGAAATTCGGATCCTCACAGTAACCCTTTTAATCAATTGTTACATTTGCTTTCTCCTTCTACTTCTTCTCCAAACCCTTCTAATTGTGTATCATATATTATAGGAAGTGAATTAGAATGAATTAAATAATAACTAAATATTAAGAGAATTAAATTAAAAAAAATAAATGTATGAACCACTTACAATCAGTATTACAAAGTTGTTATTTGAATTTATTTTTTTCAGTTTTCTATTAACGTGATGGACATGTAGTCGTTCATAAATCTTCTCACTCTATTTAGTACAACATGACTACATGTGTTCCATTTGAAAGGGAAAATTAAAAATCATGCATTCCAAAGGTTTAGCAAAAAATTATATATATAATAAAAAAGCGTACTAAAGAAAAGGCAAAAACTAACTAAAAAGACAAGAGTTGAGAGTAGAAAAGAGAAGAGAAGAAGCAGAACATAGAATAAAAGATTGGTGTAAGAGAGGAAAAAGAGAAGAGATGATTATGTAAAAAAAATTAGATTTGATATTTTATTATTGGAATTTTTCCTAGTATGTAGGCTTAAATAGAATTTTATTTATAATTAAAATTTATTGCTAAATTTAAGGGTTGAAGGGTCACTCTTAAAATATAGGGTTGAACGGCTATTTTGTCTTATTTATTATATTTATAGATATAGATTGGTGAAATTTAGAATTTGGGTTAAATAGAATTTTACTTATAGTTAGAATTTATTGTTAAATTTTATATAGGGGGGTCACTCCTAAAAAGCAGAGTTGAACGACTACTCCTACAAAGTAATGTTGAACTATGATTTTTTCTTATTTATTATATATAGAGATAGCTCAAACAACGTTTTATTGTATGAGTTAACTGAGGTTTTTGATTTGTTATGAATTGAATTGACTCATGAAATTATACTTGAATTTAATTGATAGATATTTTTACTTGAATTATATATATATATATATATATATATATATATATATATATATATATATATATATGTCTAATTAAAAACTAAAAAAGAATATGAATATAATTGTTGGGTAAAATCATATGTCTAATTATTTTAATAAATACTAATAAAATAACATTACGAAGTCACTTTATATAGGATTTTTAATTAATACTCACTCTGCTTTAAATTTACAGTTGTAAATTTAATTTTAGTTCGATCCAAAATTAGAGATAGATTTTTATTGTAGGGTTATAAAGTGACATGGTGGTCTTAATTTATTATTATGTTTTCACTGTCATTTATAGCATCACATTGCCAATACTTAACTAATATTAAGGATACATTCCCTAACATAAATTATAGTTAATAAATAAAATACGTACAATTGTCACGAGACACCGAGCTAGTCAACTATATAATGAAAAACAAAAATATAGTCTGGTTTTACCAATTTTTGGTTCAGTTTTCCTAATTCATATCAGCATAAGTACTATCTAAATTTGTATCAATTAAATACTATCCAAATTAAATATAAAAAAAATTCTTATCTCTAAGAGGAATAAAAAATAAAGATCTTTTTCTTTCATGTTCAAATTAGTATAAGTTCTATACATGTTTATAATAATTAAATATGTACTATCTAAATTTGTAAAATATTAAAAAAAAAAAAAAAAAAAAAAAACTAATCTCTATTAGAAAAAGTTACTTCTAATTTTTATTTTAGCTTTTACTAATTTTATTACAAAGAAAATTATCACAATTTTATGTAATTAATTAAGACAATATAACACATTATACTATTTCATATATTCCAATTTTATGTTAGTTTTAGTCCAATCAAGGTGTAAGAGAATATATGATTTAGTTTAGTGGTTACCTAATATTTATTAAAAGATGAGGTGATATGTTCCGAATGTCGACGTCGGGGGATTGATTTTCCTTAAATGCCCCTTTGTATTTTATTATATTGTTATTCGTTTCGTTAAAGGGGTGTTTTGAGAAAAAGTCGGCATAAATGTCGACGAGGTTTTGAAAGGTTGATTATTATAATGGGCTAATTGACCAGAGCCGTCAGTTGGTATAAGTTTAAATGGATTTACAAACTCATCCGATTTTTGATTTTTTTCATAAATTGAGATGGCCCAAATGTGACTTATATTAATTAGTCTATAATCGAGATTCATAGAGTTTGGAGGCTTACTTAAGCTAGGGGAATGTGTTAGGCACCCCTCGACTTCCTTGAAAACACAGTTACCACTTTCTTAATATTTTCCTTGAAATTCCTTTGAGATAAAAAAAATATGTGTGTACGTGTATGTGTATGTAATTTAGTAGAAAATCTAGAATATCGCCACTTAGCTTTGGAATCGAAATCGTTAGAAGTGCGTTATGTTGAAAAAAAACTTCGAACCTCTTTGAGCCTATGCACAAAGGATTTCATCATTTAAAGAGAAGCTTGTTTCTTTATATCACTACAAGAAAAAGGCTCAACATCGACCAAACACATCAGCGACCACAATATTCGGTCGCTAAATGTATTAATAACGACTGACTATAGCGACCGTCATGTGGTCGCTGATCGGTTGCTATAAATTTTATTCCCGCTTAAACAATTGGTGCATTCTTTGGCGCCAACATTTCTGCGACCAAAAAGTAACAGTGACCACAGATTGGTCGTTAATAGTGTCATACCAGCTTTATCAACAACCGCATGCGGTCGTAGAAAGCGGTCGCTGATGATTTTTAATCTCCGTTAGAACCTAGACTCTCAAGCAGACGAAATCAGAAAGAAAAAAATAAGAAGAGAAAAAAGTGGGAGAAGAAGAAAGAAGAGGGCACGACTGCTACCGTTCGAAACCGTCGTGAGAGACCGTCAGATCACCCCATGGCGCCCCATTTGTTTGTAGGTTAACATATTTTTTTCTCTTAATAAAAGTATGTATATATATAATACTACAATATATGTTTTGTTGATTTCTTTTATTTTTTGATGAATTTATTGTTCAGTATTGGGAAAATTAATGTGGGTATTTTACGTAAGCTATACTAATAGTAAAATATGTGTTCACCCGAAACATTCATTGGGAATTTGAGACTTAACAGATTAATAGTTATCTTTAGTTTTGATTTGTCTAGTATATCCCAATTTGTTTGTTTAGAATGGGCTTAAGAACTACTATAAAAGGAATTTGAAGGACTTGGAATTAGCTAGTTAATTGTTAGTTTTTTCAAGGATTTGTATTCATATTTTATGCATTGTAATTGCATTATGTGTTTTAGATATTAATGTGTATGTATATAGTAATTGCAAGAATGAATTGTTGGCATTGTTACAAATTGTATCAGACATGGCTTAGATGAATTGATTGGTTCAATGTGAAATTTTAACATTGAGCAATTACATACTATAATAAAATTAAAATGAAAGAAAAAATACAAATAATATAATATGATATAATTAAACATAAAATAAAACAATATAATATAATTTGATTCGTCGTAATCTAGATGTAAGTTATTTATCGATATCTACTTCAGAGCCAAGAAAATGCGACTTGGGCCAGGGTCCGAATCAGATCCCGAAGGCCCTGGCTAATCTGAATGAGCGGATTCTCATCCAGATTCGACCACCTCATGACAGAATATAAGTTATATAGCTATCATATTATAAGTGTTACAGAGACCATCTATAAATTATTTAAGATATTAAAATAAAAGTACTTATCTTTAATGTAAATTGTTGTATATTTTAGTAATTTACATCAACGTTACTTAACATCAAGGTTGATCACAACATAAGCCATGAGTGTTTTGAGTCGCTATTAAAGGTCATTAAGAGTATGTTGCCTGACGGTGAAAAGTTGCCCGATAACTATTACTTTCGTAAGAAAATGGTAAAGAAATTAGGTCTTGGATGCCAAAAGATAGATGCATGTCCGAACGATTGCATGTGTTTTATAAGGAAAATGAACACAAGACAAAGTGCATGTTGTGCAGTCATGAACAGTTCAAGCCTAATAAAGAGGGTATAACTACAAAAAAGAAACATATACCTTTTAAGATTTTAAGGTATTTTCCA
This sequence comes from Hedera helix, assembly GCA_947179155.2. Classification (NCBI taxonomy): domain Eukaryota; kingdom Viridiplantae; phylum Streptophyta; class Magnoliopsida; order Apiales; family Araliaceae; genus Hedera; species Hedera helix. The sequence continues at coordinate 2,997,611 of OX359273.1, forward strand.
ATTACATATCGGCTAAAAATATTGTACATGTCTTCAAAAAGAGTTGAACATATGACTTGGCATGCGAGATCTCCAGCTAAAGATGGGGAACTTAACCATCCCGTGGATGGGAAGGCTTGAAAAGATTTCAAATTAGCACATCTTGAATTTGCATTGAAACCCAAAAATGTTAGGCTTGGATTGTCCACCGATGGTTTTAACCCTTTCGGTCACTCAGTTATTCCGTACTCTTACTGGCCTGTGATTGTTACTCCTTATAACTTTCCTCATTGAATGTGTTTGAAACAACGATACTTGTTTCTTTCAGTCATGATTCTCGGTCCTAAGAGTCCTGGAAAGAATCTAGATGTTTAATTGAAACCTCTTATAGACGAGTTGAATGTATTATGGGAGGATGGAGTATAAACTTAAGATGTATCCACGAAAATAAATTTCAACCATAGGGCAGCGGTTATGTGGACTATAAGTAACTTGCCTGATTATGGTATGTTATCTGGATGAAGTACACGCGGGAAGTTGTCTTGTCCATATTGTATGGAGCATGTGAAGTCTTTCAATCTAACAAATGATCGAAAACCATGCTGGTTTGACTGTCATCGTCGTTTCCTGCCGGCAGATCATCCGTTTCGAAGAAATAGAGAAAACTTCCGAAAAGGGAAATTAAAGAATGATATGCCTGCACCGCGACTGTCGGGGACGGAGATGCGTGACTGTGTAACGAGATTGAATGTCATCCCATTTGGAAAGATGTTGCTTCATACATAATTGATGGGTTTGGCGAATCTCATAATTGGGTTCGGAGAAGCATCTTTTGGGAACTGCCATATTGATCTATTTATTTGATTCGTCGTAATCTAGATGTAAGTTATTTATCGATGTCTACTTGAGAGCCAAGAAAATGCGACTTGGGTCGGGGTCCAAATCAGACCCCGAAGGCCCTGGCTAATCTGAATGAGCGGATTCTCATCCAGATTCGACCTCCTCATGACAGAATATAAGTTATATAGCTATCATATTATAAGTGTTACAGATACCTTCTATAAATTATTTAAGATATTAAAATAAAAGTACTTATCTTTAATGTAATTTATTGTATATTTTAGTAATTTACATCAACGTTACTTAACATCAAGGTTGATCACAACATGAGCCATGCGTGTTCTGAGTCGCTATTAAAGGCCATTAAGAGTATGTTGCCTGACGGTGAAAATTTGCCCGATAACTACTACTTTCATAAGAAAATGGTAAAGAAATTGGGTCTTGGATACCAAAAGATAGATGCATGTCCGAACGATTGCATGTGTTTTATAAGGAAAATGAATAGAAGACAAAGTGCATGTTGTGCAATCATAAACAGTTCAAGCCTAATAAAGAGGGTATGACTACAAAAAAGAAACATATGCCTTTTAAGATTTTAAGGTATTTTTCAATTACACATCGGGTAAAAATATTGTACATGTCTTCAAAAAGAGCTGAACATATGACTTGGCATGCGAGATCTCCAGCTAAAGATGGGGAACTTAACCATCCCGTGGATGGGAAGTCTTGAAAAGATTTCAAATTAGCACATCTTGAATTTGCATTGAAACCCAAAAATGTTAGGCTTGGATTGTCCACTGATGGTTTTAACCTTTTCGATCACTCAGTTATTCCGTACTCCTACTGGCCTGTGATTGTTACTCCGTATAACTTTCCTCATTGAATGTGTATGAAACAACGATACTTGTTTCTTTCACTCATGATTCTCGGTCCTAAGAGTCTTGGAAAGAATCTAGATGTTTACTTGAAACCTCTTATAGAATAGTTGAAGGTATTGTGGGAGGATGGATTACAAACTTAAGATGTATCCATGAAAATAAATTTCAACCTTAGGGCAGCGGTTATGTGGACTATAAGTAACTTGCCTGATTATGGTATGTTATCTGGATGGAGTACACGCGTGAAGTTGGCTTGTCCATATAGTATGGAGCATGTGAAGTCTTTCAATCTAACAAATGATCGAAAACCATGCTGGTTTGACTGTCATCGTCGTTTCTTGCCGGCAGATAACCCGTGTCGAAGAAATAGAGAAAACTTCCGAAAAGGGAAATTAGAGAATGATATGCCTGCACCGCGATTGTCGGGGACGGAGATGCATGACTGTGTAACGAGATTGAATGTCATCCCATTTGGAAAGATGTTGCCTCATACATAATCGATGGGTTTGGCGAATCTTATAATTGGGTTCGGAGAAGCATCTTTTGGGAACTGCCATATTGATCTATTAATTAGATTCGTCGTAATCTAGAGGTAAGTTATTTATCGATGTCTACTTGAGAGCCAAGAAAATGCGACTTGGGTCGGGGTCCGAATCAGATCCCGAAGGCCCTGGCTAATCTGAATGAGCGGATTCTCATCCAGATTCGACCTCCTCATGATAGAATATAAGTTATATAGCTATCATATTATAAGTGTTACAGAGACCTATAAATTATTTAAGATATTAAAATAAAAGTACTTATCTTTAATGTAAATTATTGTATATTTTTGTAATTTACATCAACGTTACTTAACATCAAGGTTGATCACAACATGAGCCATACGTGTTCTGAGTCGCTATTAAAAGCCATTAAGAGTATGTTGCCTGACGGTGAAAATTTGCCCGATAACTACTACTTTCGTAAGAAAATGGTAAAGAAATTGGGTATTGGATACCAAAAGATAGATGCATGTCCGAACGATTGCATGTGTTTTATAAGGAAAATGAACATAAGACAAAGTGCATGTTGTGCAGTCATGAACAGTTCAAGCCTAATAAAGATGGTATGACTACAAAAAAGAAACATATACCTTTTAAGATTTTAAGGTATTTTCCAATTACACACCGGGTAAAAATATTGTACATGTCTTCAAAAAGAGCAGAACATATGACTTGGCATGCGAGATCTCCAGCTAAAGATGGGGAACTTAACCATCCCGTGGATGGGAAGGCTTGAAAAGATTTCAAATTAGCACATCTTGAATTTGCATTGAAACCCAAAAATGTTAGGCTTGGATTGTCCACCGATGGTTTTAACCCTTTCGGTCACTCAGTTATTCCGTACTCTTACTGGCCTGTGATTGTTACTCCTTATAACTTTCCTCATTGAATGTGTATGAAACAGCGATACTTGTTTCTTTCACTCATGATTCTCGGTCCTAAGAGTCCTGGAAAGAATCTAGATGTTTACTTGAAACCTCTTATAGAATAGTTGAAGGTAATGTGGGAGGATGGAGTACAAACTTAAGATGTATCCACGAAAATAAATTTCAACCTTAGGGCAGCGGTTATGTGGACTATAAGTAACTTGCCTGATTATGGTATGTTATCTGGATGGAGTACACGCGGGAAGTTGGCTTGTCCGTATTGTATGGAGCATGTGAAGTCTTTCAATCTAACAAATGATCGAAAACCATGCTGGTTTGACTGTCATCGTCGTTTCCTGCCGGCAGATCACCCGTTTCGAAGAAATAGAGAAAACTTCCGAAAAGGGAAATTAGAGAATGATATGCCTGCACCGCGACTGTCGGGGATGGAGATGCGTGACTGTGTAACGAGATTGAATGTCATCCCATTTGGAAAGATGTTGCTTCATACATAATCGATGGGTTTGGCGAATCTCATAATTGGTTTCGGAGAAGCATCTTTTGGGAACTGCCATATTGATATATTAATTTGATTCGTCGTAATCTAGATGTAAGTTATTTATCGATGTCTACTTGAGAGCCAAGAAAATGCGACTTGGGTCGGGGTCCAAATCAGATCCCGAAGGCCCTGGCTAATCTGAATGAGCGGATTCTCATCCAGATTCGACCTCCTCATGACAGAATATAAGTTATATAGCTATCATATTATAAGTGTTACAGATACCTTCTATAAATTATTTAAGATATTAAAATAAAAGTACTTATCTTTAATGTAATTTATTGTATATTTTAGTAATTTACATCAACGTTACTTAACATCAAGGTTGATCACAACATGAGCCATGCGTGTTCTGAGTCGCTATTAAAGGCCATTAAGAGTATGTTGCCTGACGGTGAAAATTTGCCCGATAACTACTACTTTCATAAGAAAATGGTAAAGAAATTGGGTCTTGGATACCAAAAGATAGATGCATGTCCGAACGATTGCATGTGTTTTATAAGGAAAATGAATAGAAGACAAAGTGCATGTTGTGCAATCATAAACAGTTCAAGCCTAATAAAGAGGGTATGACTACAAAAAAGAAACATATGCCTTTTAAGATTTTAAGGTATTTTTCAATTACACATCGGGTAAAAATATTGTACATGTCTTCAAAAAGAGCTGAACATATGACTTGGCATGCGAGATCTCCAGCTAAAGATGGGGAACTTAACCATCCCGTGGATGGGAAGTCTTGAAAAGATTTCAAATTAGCACATCTTGAATTTGCATTGAAACCCAAAAATGTTAGGCTTGGATTGTCCACTGATGGTTTTAACCTTTTCGATCACTCAGTTATTCCGTACTCCTACTGGCCTGTGATTGTTACTCCGTATAACTTTCCTCATTGAATGTGTATGAAACAACGATACTTGTTTCTTTCACTCATGATTCTCGGTCCTAAGAGTCTTGGAAAGAATCTAGATGTTTACTTGAAACCTCTTATAGAATAGTTGAAGGTATTGTGGGAGGATGGATTACAAACTTAAGATGTATCCATGAAAATAAATTTCAACCTTAGGGCAGCGGTTATGTGGACTATAAGTAACTTGCCTGATTATGGTATGTTATCTGGATGGAGTACACGCGTGAAGTTGGCTTGTCCATATAGTATGGAGCATGTGAAGTCTTTCAATCTAACAAATGATCGAAAACCATGCTGGTTTGACTGTCATCGTCGTTTCTTGCCGGCAGATAACCCGTGTCGAAGAAATAGAGAAAACTTCCGAAAAGGGAAATTAGAGAATGATATGCCTGCACCGCGATTGTCGGGGACGGAGATGCATGACTGTGTAACGAGATTGAATGTCATCCCATTTGGAAAGATGTTGCCTCATACATAATCGATGGGTTTGGCGAATCTTATAATTGGGTTCGGAGAAGCATCTTTTGGGAACTGCCATATTGATCTATTAATTAGATTCGTCGTAATCTAGAGGTAAGTTATTTATCGATGTCTACTTGAGAGCCAAGAAAATGCGACTTGGGTCGGGGTCCGAATCAGATCCCGAAGGCCCTGGCTAATCTGAATGAGCGGATTCTCATCCAGATTCGACCTCCTCATGATAGAATATAAGTTATATAGCTATCATATTATAAGTGTTACAGAGACCTATAAATTATTTAAGATATTAAAATAAAAGTACTTATCTTTAATGTAAATTATTGTATATTTTTGTAATTTACATCAACGTTACTTAACATCAAGGTTGATCACAACATGAGCCATACGTGTTCTGAGTCGCTATTAAAAGCCATTAAGAGTATGTTGCCTGACGGTGAAAATTTGCCCGATAACTACTACTTTCGTAAGAAAATGGTAAAGAAATTGGGTATTGGATACCAAAAGACAGATGCATGTCCGAACGATTGCATGTGTTTTATAAGGAAAATGAACATAAGACAAAGTGCATGTTGTGCAGTCATGAACAGTTCAAGCCTAATAAAGATGGTATGACTACAAAAAAGAAACATATACCTTTTAAGATTTTAAGGTATTTTCCAATTACACACCGGGTAAAAATATTGTACATGTCTTCAAAAAGAGCTGAACATATGACTTGGCATGCGAGATCTCCAGCTAAAGATGGGGAACTTAACCATCCCGTGGATGGGAAGGCTTGAAAAGATTTCAAATTAGCACATCTTGAATTTGCATTGAAACCCAAAAATGTTAGGCTTGGATTGTCCACCGATGGTTTTAACCCTTTCGGTCACTCAGTTATTCCGTACTCTTACTGGCCTGTGATTGTTACTCCTTATAACTTTCCTCATTGAATGTGTATGAAACAGCGATACTTGTTTCTTTCACTCATGATTCTCGGTCCTAAGAGTCCTGGAAAGAATCTAGATGTTTACTTGAAACCTCTTATAGAATAGTTGAAGGTAATGTGGGAGGATGGAGTACAAACTTAAGATGTATCCACGAAAATAAATTTCAACCTTAGGGCAGCGGTTATGTGGACTATAAGTAACTTGCCTGATTATGGTATGTTATCTGGATGGAGTACACGCGGGAAGTTGGCTTGTCCGTATTGTATGGAGCATGTGAAGTCTTTCAATCTAACAAATGATCGAAAACCATGCTGGTTTGACTGTCATCGTCGTTTCCTGCCGGCAGATCACCCGTTTCGAAGAAATAGAGAAAACTTCCGAAAAGGGAAATTAGAGAATGATATGCCTGCACCGCGACTGTCGGGGATGGAGATGCGTGACTGTGTAACGAGATTGAATGTCATCCCATTTGGAAAGATGTTGCTTCATACATAATCGATGGGTTTGGCGAATCTCATAATTGGTTTCGGAGAAGCATCTTTTGGGAACTGCCATATTGATATATTAATTTGATTCGTCGTAATCTAGATGTAAGTTATTTATCGATGTCTACTTGAGAGCCAAGAAAATGCGACTTGGGTCGGGGTCCAAATCAGATCCCGAAGGCCCTGGCTAATCTGAATGAGCGGATTCTCATCCAGATTCGACCTCCTCATGACAGAATATAAGTTATATAGCTATCATATTATAAGTGTTACAGATACCTTCTATAAATTATTTAAGATATTAAAATAAAAGTACTTATCTTTAATGTAATTTATTGTATATTTTAGTAATTTACATCAACGTTACTTAACATCAAGGTTGATCACAACATGAGCCATGCGTGTTCTGAGTCGCTATTAAAGGCCATTAAGAGTATGTTGCCTGACGGTGAAAATTTGCCCGATAACTACTACTTTCATAAGAAAATGGTAAAGAAATTGGGTCTTGGATACCAAAAGATAGATGCATGTCCGAACGATTGCATGTGTTTTATAAGGAAAATGAATAGAAGACAAAGTGCATGTTGTGCAATCATAAACAGTTCAAGCCTAATAAAGAGGGTATGACTACAAAAAAGAAACATATGCCTTTTAAGATTTTAAGGTATTTTTCAATTACACATCGGGTAAAAATATTGTACATGTCTTCAAAAAGAGAGCTGAACATATGACTTGGCATGCGAGATCTCCAGCTAAAGATGGGGAACTTAACCATCCCGTGGATGGGAAGTCTTGAAAAGATTTCAAATTAGCACATCTTGAATTTGCATTGAAACCCAAAAATGTTAGGCTTGGATTGTCCACTGATGGTTTTAACCTTTTCGATCACTCAGTTATTCCGTACTCCTACTGGCCTGTGATTGTTACTCCGTATAACTTTCCTCATTGAATGTGTATGAAACAACGATACTTGTTTCTTTCACTCATGATTCTCGGTCCTAAGAGTCTTGGAAAGAATCTAGATGTTTACTTGAAACCTCTTATAGAATAGTTGAAGGTATTGTGGGAGGATGGAGTACAAACTTAAGATGTATCCATGAAAATAAATTTCAACCTTAGGGCAGCGGTTATGTGGACTATGAGTAACTTGCCTGATTATGGTATGTTATCTGGATGGAGTACACGCGTGAAGTTGGCTTGTCCATATAGTATGGAGCATGTGAAGTCTTTCAATCTAACAAATGATCGAAAACCATGCTGGTTTGACTGTCATCGTCGTTTCTTGCCGGCAGATCACCCGTGTCGAAGAAATAGAGAAAACTTCCGAAAAGGGAAATTAGAGAATGATATGCCTGCACCGCGATTGTCGGGGACGGAGATGCATGACTGTGTAACGAGATTGAATGTCATCCCATTTGGAAAGATGTTGCCTCATACATAATCGATGGGTTTGGCGAATCTTATAATTGGGTTCGGAGAAGCATCTTTTGGGAACTGCCATATTGATCTATTAATTAGATTCGTCGTAATCTAGAGGTAAGTTATTTATCGATGTCTACTTGAGAGCCAAGAAAATGCGACTTGGGTCGGGGTCCGAATCAGATCCCGAAGGCCCTGGCTAATCTGAATGAGCGGATTCTCATCCAGATTCGACCTCCTCATGATAGAATATAAGTTATATAGCTATCATATTATAAGTGTTACAGAGACCTATAAATTATTTAAGATATTAAAATAAAAGTACTTATCTTTAATGTAAATTATTGTATATTTTTGTAATTTACATCAACGTTACTTAACATCAAGGTTGATCACAACATGAGCCATACGTGTTCTGAGTCGCTATTAAAAGCCATTAAGAGTATGTTGCCTGACGGTGAAAATTTGCCCGATAACTACTACTTTCGTAAGAAAATGGTAAAGAAATTGGGTATTGGATACCAAAAGACAGATGCATGTCCGAACGATTGCATGTGTTTTATAAGGAAAATGAACATAAGACAAAGTGCATGTTGTGCAGTCATGAACAGTTCAAGCCTAATAAAGATGGTATGACTACAAAAAAGAAACATATACCTTTTAAGATTTTAAGGTATTTTCCAATTACACACCGGGTAAAAATATTGTACATGTCTTCAAAAAGAGCTGAACATATGACTTGGCATGCGAGATCTCCAGCTAAAGATGGGGAACTTAACCATCCCGTGGATGGGAAGTCTTGAAAAGATTTCAAATTAGCACATTTTGAATTTGCATTGAAACCCAAAAATGTTAGGCTTGGATTGTCCACTGATGGTTTTAACCCTTTCGGTCACTCAGTTATTCCGTACTCCTACTGGCCTGTGATTGTTACTCCGTATAACTTTCCTCATTGAATGTGTATGAAACAGCGATACTTGTTTCTTTCACTCATGATTCTCGGTCCTAAGAGTCCTGGAAAGAATCTAGATGTTTACTTGAAACCTCTTATAGAATAGTTGAAGGTATTGTGGGAGGATGGAGTACAAACTTAAGATGTATCCACGAAAATAAATTTCAACCTTAGGGCAGCGGTTATGTGGACTATAAGTAACTTGCCTGATTATGGTATGTTATCTGGATGGAGTACACGCGGGAAGTTGGCTTGTCCGTATTGTATGGAGCATGTGAAGTCTTTCAATCTAACAAATGATCGAAAACCATGCTGGTTTGACTGTCATCGTCGTTTCCTGCCGGCAGATCACCCGTTTCGAAGAAATAGAGAAAACTTCCGAAAAGGGAAATTAGAGAATGATATGCCTGCACCGCGACTGTCGGGGATGGAGATGCGTGACTGTGTAACGAGATTGAATGTCATCCCATTTGGAAAGATGTTGCTTCATACATAATCGATGGGTTTGGCGAATCTCATAATTGGTTTCGGAGAAGCATCTTTTGGGAACTGCCATATTGATATATTAATTTGATTCGTCGTAATCTAGATGTAAGTTATTTATCGATGTCTACTTGAGAGCCAAGAAAATACGACTTGGGTCGGGGTCCGAATCAGATCCCGAAGGCCCTGGCTAATCTGAATGAGCGGATTCTCATCCAGATTCGACCTCCTCCTGACAGAATATAAGTTATATAGCTATCATATTGTAAGTGTTACAGAGACCTTCTATAAATTATTTAAGATATTAAAATAAAAGTACTTATCTTTAATGTAAGTTATTGTATATTTTAGTAATTTTGGATATCATAAGATTGTGAAGTGCATTTCACAATTATGTTTACAGAATTGGCCTACGACAGTGATTACGTGGGCGAGCACACCTCTCGCCCACAAAAATGTAGTATAGGTTGAATTTCAGGTATATTTTTTTTATTCTGTAAAATAGTTTAATTAATGAACTAATATTATTTTGTGGCATTGTTAAATATTATTATTATTAGTGTATTTTTTAGTTGTAGAAACGGTATATATGGGACGACACACATGCAAGAATAATACTGACACTTTTTTGGCAAAAGTGCGCCGTCTGAACTAAAGATAATTTGAACAAAGAAAGACAGAAAAGCCTTACAAAATGCTTAAATTAACCATCCAGAAAAGGCTGAACAGTACATGCATGAGTATTGCCCCTGTAATGACCAAGAATTTTAAGTGACTTTATAAATAAAAATTAAGAATTTAATTTCTCATGAATTAAATTATTGTTTGAATTAATTTAATCATTATGTGAATGATTGATTGTGTGACTCTGTGTTAAAGGTAATTAAAGGAGAGTTCAATTAATGATTTATTTAATAATGGACTAACCTAAGGGAATTTAATATTAATAAATTAATAGGTAAATAATTTAATTAACTAGTAAGTCTAATTGAATTATATCATTTAATTGAGGTGATTATTATATGAGCCCAATGTGTCAAAATATGTGAATTTATTCAATAGTCCAAGCATGTAATTAAATTTTAATGGACTAACCTAGTGAGTTATTTAAACAAGTCCAAACAGTTAATTGTGTATTGGACTTATAGATATTTAATATGTGATCATATAATTAATTAAACTAGCTCATTACTTGAATTAATTATCAAGTGTGCTAGTAGCCCAATGATTTAATTAGTGTAGCCCAAACATTTAGCCCAATTGGTACATTTAGTAAAAGTCAAAGCTTTGGTCAATAATTCTATCAATTAGCTAATAAAAATAAATCAAAAAATTGGAGATAATGGGGAGAGGAAAAGTGGGTCCAAGTGATCTCCAATTAACTCATTTGATTGGTGGAAAATCTAGAGAATTTTCAAGTTGGCTAAGATAGGATAACACTGGAAAAAGATGTATAGATATAGGAAGTGTATGCATGTATATTGGTAGATGAGTTGATTTAATAAAACTTTATTTGACCAACTTAAGACTTCATTAGTTAAATTTGTTAGCAACTTAGCGAGAAAAGCTCTCAAGTGAGAAATAGAGAAGTTAGTGAGAGAAAGTCTAGAGAGAAAAAAAGGGGGCAAAGAAAGAAAAGCAGGTAAAGCAAAGAGAAAAAAAATCCTAGATCCAAGAGAAAAAAGCTTAGCAAGCACATCAAGGAGGATCATCCATTAGTGGCTTGCATTGTGCAAGAAGAAAAGAACTATAAAGGTTAAAAGTGTTCAAACCCTAGCTTTCTTTTTTATCTTTGTGTTTTAGTATGTTTTGAGTGATTTTGATGGTTAAAAATATATTTTAATAGTAGAAAACTATTTTCAAAGCTCTTGATACTTAAATCCATGCTAGACTAGTATATCTAAGGTTTGATGGGCTTAACATGAGTTTTGATATGCATCTATGTGGATAGGTTTGCCTAAAAGCATGAAATTAATTTTCGCCGAAAAACCTAAATTTGAATAGTCCGTTCCCGAATTTACTGTTCACTTTTCGCAAGTGTCTTATTCATGATTCATCAACTTTGGGTGGTAGACCTATAAGATACGAAAATTTTAAAAGTGAAATGACTGAAAAATATTAAACGAGCTATTTATGGTGATTTTTTTCTTAAAACAGTTCCTGCCGAAAAATACTTAAAAACATTTGTCCAAAAAATTACACGGCCTGTTTTGGCCACTTATATTGTTCTAAAATTTTCTTCCTTTCTACATATGATAGTATATGCTATAAATAAACCACTTTTCAAAAATGAGCTCAATCCGACCTCGAATGAGTGAGTTATAACTCGATGATTCTTTAAGTTTTAAAATAATATGACTGCTATAACTTGATATTTATAAATTCGAAAATTATGAAATGTTTATTGGGAATCATCTATGATGATAGGAAGCTACCATATAAATTTCAGAATTTTTTGATAAAAACTCGAATTTTAATAATTATTGTAAATGATGGACATAAATGACCTATTGAAAAATAGTAAATGAGATTAGAAAATTAAAATAAAATTATTTTGTGTATAAAATGAAATATAATAAATATATCCAAGAGATAAAAAAATAATAAGTCAATTAAGTATTTTTTATAATCACACTTGACTTAAGAAGAATAAAGATAATAGCATAAAATAATTATGTACTATTTAATTAAAATTAAATAATACATAACGGTAATTATTTATTATTTAAATAATAAATAAAGTGATTAAAAAGAATTAAATTAATTATTTATTATTTAAATGCTAAATAATAAATAAAGTAAAGGAATTAAGAAATTAATAAAATAATTATTTATTATTTAATTAATATTAAATAATAAATGAGAATAATTCATTAAATAATTATTATTTAAATGATATTAAATAATAATGAAGATAAAGTTAATAAAATAATTATTTATTATTTAAATTAATATTAAATAATGAATAAGAATAATTAGTAAATTAATTATTATTGAATCGACATTAAATAATAATTAAAGGGAGATAAATTTAATAAAATAATTTACTATTTAATTAATATTAAATAATAAATGGGGTTAATTAATTAATTAATTAATATTTAAATAATATTACATAATAATTAAAGAGAAATGAGGATACTTAATTAATTAATTATTATTTAAATAATATTAAGTAATAATTAAAGAAAAATAATGCTAAAAAGATAATTATTTATGTAATGATAAATAACTAGTAAAGTTAATTAAATTAATTATTTATTTAATTAATATTAAATAAATAAAGTGAATGAATTAAAGAAAATGATAAAGTGATTCGACAATTTACATTTAATTATTTAAGTCTTTAAATATTACTGAAGGAGTAAATTATTATTAAATATTTAATGATAATAGTAAGTGATGAAATATTATTACAGGATTAATAATATTGGTAATTAGGTAAATATTATTAAAGGCTTAATAATATTGGTAATCAATTAAGATGTTGTGAAATACTTAATAACATTAGTAAATGGATGAGGTATTATTAATTGTATAATAATATTGGTTAGTAACTAAAATATTATCCAAGGGGGATCATATTGTCTTATAATTTGTGAGTTAGTAAATAGGGAACTATGTGCTATCGAGTCAATTTATTTAAGAATGATAAATGAATCCCTATGTGCGTTACTAATTAGAAGATAATAATATTAGGTCTTTCAAAAGAGGTAAATTGAATTGTGTAAGCGTAAGCGATGAAGCAATTCAGGCAAGTTTTTCAGTACTATGTGATATTCTCGCAAACCTGTTGTTATATGTATAAAATGTTATGCATCCATTTTATTATATGTGCAAATTGATTTTAAATATGCCTTTGTACAGGGATATGATGTGAATAGTTGATATACAATTGATACTATAAAATTCGGTGTGTTATATGAATTATATAACTTGCAAATATTGAGATACATTGTAAGCATGAAGTAATTGACTAAATACAAAGCATAAGAACCATGATGTCTTTATAAAATGCGAAGCATGGAGCATGATTTAAATATGAATTACGTGTTATGTGATAACTTTTAGCTTGTTGAGCCATCGTGCTCACTCTTGTTATAATTAAACATTTTCAGCGAGGTGCGAGGATTTTAAAGTTCTCAATAAACGCAAAGGATATGATTGAAGTTATTTTTGTGTTATAAAACCTTATTGTTATAATTGTTTAAATCTCTTGATGTAATAGGTTAGGATAATTACAACTTTGTATTATTCTTAATTTAAGACCTTGTAATTGTTGTGAAAGGAAGTTGTACATTAAGACGAGTGCTAATAATTATGAACTTTGTTAATTAGTTAAGAGGAGTCGACATATAGTCATAGCAACTCGTTATTAAAGTGTGAGCTTTTATTTTCTCATAATGATTGTAATATACTAGGTCATGATTTATAAATGATATGAGTTTATAAGATCAATGTAAAGATTTTGATTCTGAGACAAAGTTCAAGGAAATATTATACAAGTTTAAATTCATTGATTTTTTAACAACATATTATTATATAATATTGTGGATTTTAGGAGAAGGTTGTTCGTTAACGACCAGGGGTCGCTCATGGCCAGTGAAGGAATTCTCGGGACGTTACAACCCTGGTGGTGTGCGTAGCCCATATGGGCTGACATGTGTGAGCAGTGAAAATCTGAGAGCTGGGCTAAGTGACACAGGATTGTCGCCACAAATAGAGCCTTAGGTGCACCTGAAGGTGACAAAGCAAAAGGAACCTATAGGGGCAGCAGTATCTCGCAGCTGCAACATATTACTGCCAATGTACGTATTTTGCAAAATATTTATAAATTTTATTTTTACAGTCATTATATTAGTATAAGAGCATGAGATTAATATATGTTATGCATGGATTCTAAGTTATATTTTTAGGAGATAGAGTTCCAAGGTCAGTCTATCCATTTGCTGAATGTGTATTGGGCCACCTGCGATGGTATACTAGAGGCGCTCCAGATACGTGTAAGTTTTTATATGTTAATATGTTGTTTATAATTTTTAACGTCAGTCGTTCTTTAGCTTAATTAATTATTTAACTATAACCTATTTAATTTTTAACCTAATGACAACATAATTATAACACATTAACGGATGCGCGTTATCCTACTAGCACCCCACGACAGCCGATAGATCAAGAATTATGGGATATGGTGTCGGTTATGAAGAAGAATTACATCAAAGGCCAATGATAACGACTCCGACCGTATATCAGTGGCACGGACAGTTTTGTTACGCAGTCTACTCAAACACCAGGCCACGCAAACACGATGCATACTACTGCTGACTGTGTCAGAGCTATATGACAATATTATGAGCTTCTTTGTACACTGGGCTCACAGCTACAGTCTTTGGGACCTGATGAGTTAGCAGATGCAGTAGCAGCTGCAGCATAAAAACATGATGACTCCGAGGTAATCTTAGTACTTGCTACTTACAATGACTCAAATTACTTAATTAATATATATTTAACATTATTTTATTCTATTGTTTTGTAGGCCCGTTTGGACGAAGATGCGTGAAGATGTTTTTGTATTCTCATATTCGTCTTTTTCTACATTTTTATTAGTTTATGCATTGATATAGTATTTATATTCTAATCTTTTTTGTATATAAACTTTACGTTAGTTGGTTTATATTTCAATTCGAATGGATTGCATTTGATATATTCTTTTTAGATATATAAAATGAATGCGTGTCATATTATGAATGTGTGTGGGACTTACTGTATATATATGAACCGTTGTATGTTGGAATATAAAGCAGGTATAAACAGGTATAATTTTTTTGGGAAATTCACAAAACAGGTAAAAAAAAATTCCTTAGTATCAGCGACCGCACACGGTCGCTGATATATTTCAGCAACAGTAATTTTTACCTCACATCATTGATCGTATAGGGTCGCTAATATATTTTCAGCGACTAATAGTATCAACGACTGCATGCGGTCGCTAATTTGGGTCACTGGTAATTCGGTCGCTAATGTCATTTTAGCGATGAAGTCGGTCGCTATTATCGGTCGCTGGTAATTCAGTCACTAATGTGCAACCAGCGACCAGATAATCTGAGACCGATATCAGTGACCGAATGTGATCGCTGATAGGTATCAACGACTGTATACGGTCGTTGATAGGCGGTTGCAGATAGGCTTTTTTCTGTAGTGTATTTTGTTTTGATAAAATATTTTGGGTGAGGTTTTGAAGAAAACTGTTTTTCAAATCCTTCGTCAAATAGGAATCAAGGTATTTCGCTACTTTTAATTTGAGCATAATTAACCTAATAACCTAGATTGATTCAATTTTACAAAATCTTTATCATTCTGTTCAAAAATCATTTTTTTGTGTCAAAAGATAAAACCAAACCATCACAAATAAGTTCGGAGCTACCTACGGCCATGTAAGCAGTTAAAATAGCCCCAAACACCAAATAATTTTTTTACTATTATGGGGCCTTTAGCCCGTCTTGTCTTTCAAGATTCTCAATGTCGCTTTAAGGCTCAAGATTTACATTTTACAAGGAAATGGAATCGTAAATATTACATCTGTAATGATTACCCATCATCGTAATTTCTTCAATATCCCTTAAATTGATATTCAAGAGCTTTGACTTCCTTCCTAGGCTCACATAACGAAAATCGCAATAAATCGTATAAAATTGCAACAAATAGAAATAAAATCGTAATAATATTGTAATGAAGTTAGATCCATGTGGTGATGCAATATGGATCTAATCGACAATATATCTTAGATTGGCTAACAGTTTGTTCCATGGTAATGGAGTCCTGGTTGGCCAAAAGGTAGGATCCGTTGATCACTAGATACGGATCTAGGATGGGGTGCGCGGTTAACCTCTTAGTTAAAACAATTTAACTCCCAAATAAAACATTTAATAAAAAGGGGAGCCGAATATATATAATATTGATAAAATAGTCAAAAAGATATCATCGGGAAGCAAAAAGGAAATTTCATTCATACGGGATCCTCTCTAGCCATCCCTAATCTGATAATTTAGTAGATCTACCAAATATAGGCCAGATTTAGATTAAAAATTGAATCTTTAATATCGTATTATGCCAAAAATATTAGATTCATAATAGATCTATAGTTAAATCAAGTAAAGATCGAATCTTTAATATTGTAGTATATCGAAAATACTAGATTTGAAATAGATCTATACATTTAATAGAAAAAGATCAAATCTTTAATCACAAAATATCATAAAATTTATATATAATGATAAATCTATACTTGAACTAAATAGAAATGTTCAAAGATTGAATTTGTCACCTTGGGATCGGTGAAAATAGTCGCTTTAAGCTAGAATCTTCAATGAATCTTGCTATTTGGACTAAAGATTGATGAGAATATACTAGATCTAAGACTTTTTAGTACTTTTTCTCTCTTAAATAGCTCTTTCTCTCTCTAGGTTGGATTTTCTTTCTCTAAGAAATGGACCTTATCTCTTTAAAAAATGATTCTCTCTCTAGAAAAATGCTAAAAATTAGGTTTTTATAATTTTTGGGGTTGGCCACATGTACCCCTACGGTTGGCTAAGGTGGGCCCCACAACCTTAGTTCTCATGCCACGACGTCAGTTTTTCGTACTTTATGCTAGAACGTCCTTAACTTGCAATCCAACAAGAGTAAGGAGACGTGTCATACCATTTCGAAAAGCTCTTTTCGAGAGCTACGTAATGATATCTTTGATCGTATATTGACGACTTCGACTACACGTGAGGTTCGCCATCCTTTCTAGTATCTATAGGTTAAATGACGATTTTGCCCTCCTGTCATGGTTAGAATATAGGTACAAAATTTTAGGTGTCTACAGGTGTCCCTCTATGTCATGTTTATGTAATGCAATGAAATTAACATGACAAATAAGTAGACACCCGATGTATGCCAACGACAATATATATTAATGTTGGAAGACAATATAAATGGATGTTAGACAACCGTAATGATATCAATTTTAAATCGAATGATGATACGTTTATTAATGGAATCGAATGATTAATAATATTAATAAGTAATTAAAATAATATTAAACGGTTAATAATATTAGTATAAGATTAAAATATTATTAAATGGTTAATAATATTAATAAGTGATTAAAATATTATTAAATGGTTAATAATATTTGAACGTAGTTGTATATTATCAAAAGTAGATAATATTTTGAAGTATTTGGTACATTATTAAATGTCTGAATCATTAAGTTATGTAAAAGAAGAAAGTTTAATTGAATTAAACCAAAGTAAATAGTCCGTTTGTGGCTATTTTAGACAACTTATTAAAATTAAGTCGTACGAAGAACGTGTAGTGAAGGCATAAGTTGTTTAAGCGTACCCGACATGTCTAACTATGTTTAGGCTAGGGTTTTTGTTTAAAACTTAAGAGTTCGTTTGTCAGACATCTTAAGAGTTAATAATTTGAAGTTAAGGTTTTAAGTTAAGACTAATTAATAGTCATTGTAACTAATGATTATATCGATTTTATATATAAATTGTAGGTTGAACGAATGACGCAAATAAGCGTAAATAGTAGAAGCGAACTAGGCAAGTTTTTCAGAACTTGCTCCTATGTGCATAGCTATGCTACAATGTGTTATTAAATTATTGATATGGAGATATATTGATGATATTTGTGTTATGTGCATAACATGAGATATTGTTACATGTGAAATATGTTCAGATATGAAGCACGTTTGCTAGATGCTAGTTGTTTATTGTATGAGATGCATAAGAAGAAGTATGAATCATTCATAAAATGAAAAGCATGAAATGCATGATGTAAGAATAAAATGCAGAGAATGATTAATATGTGAAACATGTAATGTGCTACGTGTAACTGTTAAACTTGCCGATCCGTCGTGCTCACTCTTGCTTAAAATCAATATTTTCAAATAGTGCAAGTTATTCGAAGTTTTTGATAAAGATCAAGAAACAGGAATGCATACTACTTTCACTGAAGGTCTAAATGTCTATTATAGATATTAGTCCGAATTGGACAGGTAAAATGACTGTGTAGTATAAGACTTAGGTATGTAATATGAGTGTTAAATACTCAAAATGATTGTAATAGAATATCGTATCATGTATGATATTTAGATATACTAGGTTTGTTTAAAGATTGCGATTCTAGAATAGAAAGAGATGTTGTAAAATTATAAATAAATGATTATTTATCAATTATAATATTGTTATAATTTATGAACAATAAGAAAAATGTAGTACTAGTGTTGAACGGATTCTAGGTTCGAGGGACCCAGATTCGGGGTCGTCATAAGTTGGTATCAGAGCTGATAGGTTATAAACCTTAAGTAAGAGTACCTTAGGCTATAACCGTAATAGAAGATAAGTAAAATGGAAAAGGAATAAACTCAGGTAGAGTTCAAGTAATAGAAGATGAATTTGGAAAATTCATATATAGAAGATTATCCAAATGTGGATTTGAGAAGATATACGAGGAATGAAAAGGGTCATGTAGTACCTAATTTGAAGAAATGATAGAAGATATCTTATAATAAGATTTTGAGAAGCAAAAAGAAACTGCTAATAAGGTCATGAAATGATCATGAGAGATGAACTTGTAATGAGTCAGATGTGCTAAAATATGAATGAAGAGAATTCGTATTCAGTTAAGAAAAATTAGAGGTTTATGAATTTTTAATTGAGGACTCATATTAGTGGTTGAGTTATACAATTCCTTGTATGGGCAGGGAATTTGTGCTTAGTTTTAAAGCCACTTAACTTCCTATATTAATATGGTAGTTGAGTTGAACATTTCTTTGTATGGGCAGGGGATTTGTTCTTGGTTTAACGACCGCTTAACTTCCTAAATTAATTAGTGGTTGAGTTGATCAATTTCTTGTATGGGCAGGAGATTGTGTTTGGTTTGACAACCACTTAGCTTCCTATAGTGATAATCGATTTGAACCTGGTGTCACGCTATTCGATGTATATATGGTGAAAAGGTAATTCTTTTCTCATAATATATTGGATAGATAGAGAATATTAAGATAAGTATGTGTTCTTTAAACTCATATTGATGGTAAGTTCATGACTCATAATCGTATGGTGGAACCCCTCAGCGAATGGACGACTTTGGTCTTACTAGAATAAGTTCCTCAACCCATATGATTGTGGCAAGTTCCTAAACTCCTAAAGTGTGGTAAGTTTGACGAACAATGAGTATGGATAGAGTTAAGTAGCAAGATTAAAGCTATACTAGATATAGTTATTAAGTTGGAAAAGAATGAGGAGAAATTTTTTGAGGTATTTGAGGTTTAAGATATTCCAAATCTTTTAGCTATGCTAGACTTTGAAATTCTTAAAATCGTGCCAAAATTCGCACTTTTGTTCTTTTGAAAATGTTAAAATATATTTTAGTAATCATTAATGCATTTAGTGCAGAGATGATAAATGATGGAGTCATTAATGCAGAGTAACCTAGTGTTGGATGTATTTTTAAGCCCACTACGGTATGATGTAGTATGACAAAGTCATAAAATGATTTTCAGTATTTTGAAACGTTTAAAGAAGAGTCTATGCTAATTATTTCGGCTAGACAAATTGATTTAAAAATATCAAAATGTATTTATAAAATCATTGCACGCCATTAAAGCCCTGGTGTGGAGTTAAAAAGGACGGAATCCTCAACGTACTGTCAAGATATGCGGTATCATGAAGTCATGAAGTAATAACGAAATCCTTAACGCACTATCAAGATGATGCGGTATCATGAAGTCCTATAAATGAATTTTAGTTATTCCAACTAATCTAAAATGATTTTTAGTTCGTAATGTACGAACAGATTAATGATGTGAGTCTATGCCATTTATTTTGACTGGACACCTTTGGTCATAAATGACTTAGGTTTTATTTCCAATCCAAATTATTCTAGAGCGGAATTTTGTAGTAAGTCTGAGGTGAACAACCCTAAAAAGGGGATATGTTAGAGCCATGAATAAAGAACCCACGAGGAGGCACCCAAGAGTGGTGACAGGCTGATATAAGCAATGTATGGGTTGGTAAATCCAGAGAGTTCAACTCTAGATGTTCACGGTTTTTATGACCCCTCAGCATAGTATGAAAGTTTTAATGAATATTTTGATTTTCAATTTATTCTTTTGCAAGATATTGATTTTCAATTTATTCTTCTGCAAGATATTCCGTTGTTCTGGAATTGTGAGTTAGAAGCATAAACTTCCTATAAAAGGATAGTCATAAAAATTGATGAGTAAAGAGATATCATCAGAGATGAAAATTGGTAGAAATGAGTATGATGAAATTTCGGGGACGAAATTCTTATAAGAAGGGGTAAATGTAATATCTCAGATATTTACAAGAATTGTAAATAAGATTTGAAATAATTAATTAAAAGTTATGGTTTAAAACCTAGAGTTGTCGAAGTGAGATGTGTAGAAAATGGGTGAACATTTTTTTTTAACATAATTTATTTGTTAGAAATTAAATGTGGAAATATTTTAATGATGCATGTAAAGTAGTTAAAGTTGTGGAAAATTTAGGATGATTGTCTTGGATGGAAATAATGTGAAATAATTAATTACATAATTAATTTAATTATTAAGTTGTTGTATAGAGTCCATTAATGGATTTAAAGCAAGCCAAATATTTTAATTATTAAAAGTCTTGTTGGTATTTATAAAGAGGTCCAAATAAATTTAAGGAATTAGCCTCATGAAGAGTCTAAGTAATTTAATTACTACTAGTGGACTAGTCCAAATGGATTATAGATGTTAACCCAATATGAGAATATTTGCATGATGTGGGTAATTAAATAAGAGAGCCCAATAAAAATTAAGCTATGTAGACCAAATCGTTTAAAAGTCAAATGATGGTCAATGTGTTAGGAGAAGAATTTCAAGTATTGATTGAGTATAGAGAATTAACTAATGTAGGGTTAATTGAATAATCCTAGTTGGTAGACAAGAGAGGGCATTAACCAAACATTAGTTAATTGCTAGGTAAGTAAATATGATGATGAAAATTAACTATGGATGAGTTAATTGAGTAACCCTAGGTAGTAAATAAATTAAAGATTTTACTATGCATGAGTTAGTTGTAGGAAGAATATTATAGATATAATTATGTATGTATATAATTCACCAAGGTAGAATTGGTAGGTAACCATGGGTTGAATGTTGTAGAGAATTAACCATACCTTGGTTAATTGAGAAAAAATGATAAAATAAGTATATCTATTTATATGATGAGTTTAGACCATGGTTGGGTGTGTGGACCATCCTAGGTCATTGAAATGTAGAGAGTTAACCACATTGTGGTTAATTGTTGTGAGATATATAAATATGTATATATAAATAAGATGAGCTTTAATTAAGGTTGGGTATTGAGTGACCAAGGTTAAGTGTTGGTGTTATGTTGCTTATGTTGCACTTCACCATCTATGTGTCAAGTTGATGTGTGACATTTTAATGGTCAAATATGAGAAAATGCAAGTATTGTGCATGTATAGGTGAATGTGTATACATATATTGGTGTATATATATATATATATATATATAGATGCTTATATAATAATATAGGACATAAAAATAAAGCCAAATTGGAGTAACTAAATATCAAATCCCGAACTCACTTGGTGAAAAGAGTGTAGATTTTGCTTACTTGTTGCTTTATTTACACTCAAAAGGAAGCTTAGACTCAAGCTTGATAGAAGTCACTTTGTAGTCATTCAACCAAGTCTATTCCATTAAATCAAGCCAAGTTTTGATGGTTGTAAGTAATGTTGGTTAAATTGTATAGATATACATATTGTAAGTATGCATAAGTGAAGAGATGAAAGGTCTATAAATAAGAACTCATTAGTTCATTTGTAGGAGTTTAGTCATTTGTTAATTGTCTACACCAAATATAGAGAGAGAAAAAGCTAGAGAACTTGTGAGTTGGTGTGCTAATGGTTCACTCAAGAAGAAGGAAGAGACCTAGCAAGAAGAAGAACTCCATAGAAAGAACTATGAAGGTTGAAAAGTGATCTAACTCTTCCAAAGTTAAATTTTTATAGTCTATATATGTTTTAATCGGTTAAAAAGTATTTTTAACCGATCAAATGATATTTTCATGCTCTAGAAGTCTAAATCTATGATATATAGGTAGATTCATGATTTAGTATGTTTAAAACAAGTATTGGTATGTGTGGTATGCAAATAAATAGAAGAAAATTCCATATTACGATTTACTGGTAAAACTCTAGATAGTTCGATCTTAAATTTCTTGTCAAAACATTTTCAAAAATGTGATTAAATCAAAAAATATTGTAAAACAAGAAGTTAGAAAAACAACAACACTAAGTTGGTGTCATTTGGATGAGTAGAGTTTATTTTATTCAAGTTTGAACAA
Source organism: Hedera helix (assembly GCA_947179155.2). Taxonomy (NCBI): domain Eukaryota; kingdom Viridiplantae; phylum Streptophyta; class Magnoliopsida; order Apiales; family Araliaceae; genus Hedera; species Hedera helix. Next base: position 3,020,348 of record OX359273.1, read on the forward strand.
TTAAAACCAAGGATTTGTAATTTTAGTTTTCACTTTGTCTTTGTGAGCACTTTTTAGTCCGGTTCCGTTCGCAATTTGGATTTGTGATATAAAGAGAAATTGTAGAGAGGAAAATTCTGATGATAATGGACTTAAGAATCACCCCAAAATATTTTAAAATAAAGAAGTTATGGCTATCGGAGCGTCGGAGGGTTGAGCAGTCAAAAAGTTAACTTCCGGACAGATTGGCTGGGCGCACCTGCGCCCGATGTGGCGCAGCTGCATCAGAACAATCTGCCTAGCAGATTTTGTTATGTCTGGGTCTGGTCCGGTCCGGTCCGGTCGGGTCGGTCCGGGTCGAGTTTTTTTTGATAAATTAAGTTAAAATAAGTGTAAAATGAATGTGTTTGGATATTAAACCAATACATGAAGTTTATTAGTAACTAATTGATAGTTAATTGTTTAAAATAAAGACTAAAGTTAACACAATTAAAAAGTTAACTATTGGTATTATTTGAAGATTATTAAAATATTATTAAATGATCAATAATATTAGTATATAATTAAAAAGTTATTAAATGATTAATAATATTAGTACATGATGAAAATGTTATTAAATAATTAATGACATTAATAAGTGATTAAAATATTATTAAATGGTTAATAATATTAATGAATGATTAAAATATTATTAAATGATTAATAATATTAAGAAGTGATTAAAATATTATTAAATAGTTAATAATATTAATAAGAGATTAAAATATTATCAAATGGTGAATAATATTTGAAAATGATTAAAATATTATCAAATGGTGAATAATATTTGTAAATGATTAAAATATTATTAAATGGTTAATAATATTAATAAATGATTAAAATATTATTAAATGGTTAATAATATTAATAAGTGATTAAAATATTATTAAATGATTAATAATATTAGTAAGTGATTAAAATATTATTAAATGGTTAATAATATTAGTATGAGATTAAAATATTATTAAATGGTTAATAATATTAATAAGTGATTAAAATATTATTAAATGGTTAATAATATTTGAACGTAGTTGTATATTATCAAAGGTAGATAATATTTTGAAGTATTTGGTACATTATTAAATGTCTGAATCATTAAGTTATGTAAAAGAAGAAAGTTTAATTGAATTAAACCAAAGTAAATAGTCCATTTATGGCTATTTTAGACAACTTATTAAAAGTAAGTCGTACGAAAAACGTGTAGTGAAAGCATAAGTTGGTTAAGCATACCCGACATGTCTAATTATGTTTAGGCTAGGGTTTTTGTTTAAAACTTAAGAGTTCGTTTGTCAGACATCTTAAGAGTTAATAATTTGAAGTTAAGGTCTTAAGTTAAGACTAATTAATAGTCATTGTAACTAATGATTATGTCGATTTTATATATAAATTGTAGGTTGAACGAATGACGCAAATAAGCGTAAATAGTAGAAGCGAACCAGACAAGTTTTTCAGAACTTGCTTCTATGTGCATAGCCATCCTACAAGGTGCTATTAAATTATTGATATGGAGATATATTGATGATATTTGTGTTATGTGCATAACATGAGATATTGTTATATGTGAAATATGTTCAGATATGAAGCATATTTGCTAGATGCTAGTTGTTTATTGTATGAGATGCATAAGAAGTATGAATCATTCATAAAATGAAAAGCATGAAATGCATGATGTAAGAACAAAATGCAGAGCATGTATAATATGTGAAGCATGTAATGTGCTACGTGTTACTGTTAAACTTGTTGAGCCGTTGTGCTCACTTTTGCTTAAAATCAATATTTTTCAGATAATGCAAGTTATTCAAAGTTTTTGATAAAGATCAAGAAACAGGAATGCATACTACTTTTATTGAAGGTCTAAATGTCTATTGTAAATATCAGTCCGAATTGGACAAGTAAAATGACTGTGTAGTATAAGATTTCGTTGGTATGTAATATGAGTGTTAAATACTCAAAATGATTGTAATAGAATGTCGTATCATGTATAATATTGAGACATACTAGGTTTGTTTAAAGATTGCGATTCTGGAATAGAAAGAGATGTTGTAAAATTATAAATAAATGATTATTTATCAATTATAATATTGTTGTAATTCATGAACAGTAAGGAAAAGGTTGTACTAGTGTTGAACCAAATTCGAGGTTCGTGGGACCCAGATTCGGGGTCGTCACAAATACCAACAATAATCAAAAGATAGAGAGAATCAATTCAAAATAAGTATTATTTTTTTATTAAAATCTTAGATTGAAAGTTTAACAAATCAAACTTTTTCAAAAATTATTAACAATCCAAAAAATAACAAAAGACAAAATAAATATTAAAGAGGAAAGAAATTTTTTTTTTTTGAAAACATCTTCTCACTCCAAGCACTCCTTCAATCTCTTGCCTCCATTGGTGCTATGATAATTTTGCACTAAAACTCCAAACTAAAGTCTAATCACCGCCCAAAAAAAATTATTTATTTCTTTCCTATAATACATTATTTATAAAGTACTAATTTTCCTAACCTGAAAGAAATTACAATCTAATAGAAAATCATCTCCCATGAATTAATGTTGGGACCACTAAATACACTAAGGCTTGAAATCTGCAAACGAATCAAAGGAAAACGTATGGGGTCCGCCACTGAAGTTAGTGCCTCCATCACTAACTAGCCACGCTACGCGCGGACTCCTCTTGATGCGTCTATGCATGTGCTTCTTCTGGCTTCATATGCTACCATCCACGTTACCATTACATTATCCACTGTGGCCACACGTGAATACATTAAGTTTGAATCCCAACACAAGCCTAGCATGTGCATGGAAGCTATCGTTATCATTCCAAAATTATTCCTTACTTTCACTCTATCAACATAAAATTGGTATAATGGCAAGCAAGAGTCGAAGCCACGGGAAGTGTTTTCTTTATGATTTATCCGATTGCTTCTAACAGTAAATAACAAGTAATAATAAAAAGGGGAGTTTTGAAACTATGATTCTAATATGAAACAAGAAATATTAATTAAAATTATCCAATGATTTGCAAACTTCAGTTCAGTATCATATTTTCATAAATATGATATAATTAAGTCAATCAATATCCTTCCTTCAATGGACTTAATAACCTTAGGTAACCATGGTCCGCGTTACCCGAAATTCCCCTTTAGTTTTAAATCTAATGTGACAATCGCCCCCACTAGACCCTAATTATCATACTACCTAGAACTATCAGTCTAGATTTAATATGACAATAGCATTAAGAATTAGGGAATTAGGTTATTCCAAGCAATAATCGTACAATCGCAGATTATTTAACATGTCTTCTTGATATCATAGCAATATTCAAAAGCTTGACCACAATCAAATATTACTATTTGCTACTTATGATCAGATATAACATCGTTTGTTTAATATTATACCTTAATCTAACATATGATAATAATCAAATCAATTCAATGGACCTTATCAAATTAATCAAACCAATTATCATTAAGCAATTCTAATAGATCATCAAGAATAAACTCCACAAATGAAGGAAGAAATACTAATAACTAAATTAATTCATAAATAATAAATAAGATTCAACATCCCTTAGAACTGAAAATAAAGAACTTAGCCTGACATAGTTAAAAACGCCAATTAATCTTCCATGAAAATCTTCCTCTCCAAAAAATTGTGTTAAAACCATCCTAATCTTATCTATTTATATCTCTAATAACTCTCCTAAAAGCTCCTAACTCGCAGCAACATTACAATCCTTTTTTTGCTCAACTTCTGGAAACGCACGGATCTTTTATTTTAAATCTGCCGACCACGGCCCCAGCCACGAATTACACTGTAAAATCTGGCCCGGCGACGGTTACTATTCACAATTTACAAAATTGCCATTAAGCTCTGTTTTTATCGTTTTGACCCTCAAAAGCTATTTTCTGTAATATAAACATAAAAACAAGTAAAATGCAAACAAAAATACTCAATGATAGCAATTTATTAAGCCCAAGAACATTCTATTCGTAAGTAGAAACTACACTCATCAAATACCCCCAAACTTAAGACTTTGCTTGTCCTCAAGCAAAAACACCAACAAGAAGAACAACTACATTAATTATACTAACTACATGAATGCATATGCATGTCCAACTATTGTCTTGAGCAAAAAATCAACATAATTCATGAAAATCCAGCCTCAAAGATCCTTATGTAATAATTCAGCAAAATTTCAAATTCATGCATAATCAAAAATCCAACATGTCACAAATTTCATTCACTATTAACCCTTGTGTGTGTGTGAATTCAATATATCAACTCAATCAAAATTCTAATACAACTCATGAACCAATGTGACAGATAAAAGATATCAACTCCCTCTATACACTTGTCTTCACATTTTTTCCAATTTTTTTTCCTTTCGTTTTTTTTTTCACTTTACGAGTGCGTTTTACGCTCCATCTCGTGTAATATTAACTTAGCATGTGCAATGTCCATTTTTCTTAGGCTTTTCAAAATTACCCTTTTAGCGAACTTTCCACCAGTGACTCCCAAACCAGTTGGCTTTAGGGCACTGAGTGTAGAGACACTCCTAAGGGCTTACTTGTTCGAGCAATAGAGGCCACAAAAACAGACTAGCTAAGGTTTTGCTCATATCTGTCTACTTTCCTTTATTTATTTTTGTTTTTTTTTTCACAGTTAAGACAGACATCGAAGCAATTATGTATTTCACCCTTTATATCGTACAATCCAACATAGTATAGAGGTCACCAGTATCTTTAATTAGCATCTAATCCATTAAATTGAACCAAAACTCAACTAACTTAATATATCGAATGTGCAATGAAAAATTAAGGGTCTTAAGTTCAATAAAACTAGTAAATAGTTAGAATTTCCAACTTAGCATTCCTAATCCATTTTACTTAAAATCATTACAAAATTCATCAGATTTTTATCATCGGTCATCATTAAATGTTATGCATCAATTACCGCTCAAGCCATGCAATGAAATATGATCCTACATGCATGCAACAAACTAATTAACAATAAATATAAAAAGAAAAATATTTTTGTGAATTTTTAATTTTGTAATTTTTTTTAAACTGAGATATGCTAAAATAATTAAACAATGTTCTAAAACATGCAAAAGCAACATAATATTCCAAAAACTACTATATATATGCAGACTAGACTATTTTCCACCCCCGAACTCAAAGCAGACAATGTCCTCATTGTTAAAGAAATAAAGAACTAAAGAAATAAGAACAAGAGGACTCCCCTGATAGGTCAATCGTCGTGCTCGACCTCCTCGTCATGGTCATCAGGAGGTGGGTACACCGGCAATGGCTGTGGCTCAGGGAAAGGAACAGGATCGGCCGTCGGATGAACTTGTCGTGCAGCGAGTCGTGCATTCTGTCTTTCTAAGCAGCCCATCCAATTATTGACCCACAACTGTAAATTCCGGAGCTGAGAGCTGAATTTGGCCTTACGTTGAACGCCAGAAGTAAACGGTTCACCAGTTTCAGCAACAGGGTCGTTGTGGATAATAAAACCTAACCCACGGGGATGCGATTCACCGCCGTCCCATACTTTATAGCGCGAAATCAATCCATGATCCAACAAAATCAACGGCTGCTGCAACGACTCATCTGACCCCCATTTAACTCCTGCTCGCCTACATAAACCACAAATGAGTGAGGGATGTGGCAAACCAGCCAGAGTAGGACCGCGCAGATTCTTCCTAATTGACGCCTCAATCACATCGCCCACAGTAATCTGTTTGCCCGTCACAATATCATACAACAGTACTGCCCGTTCTTTCGTTACATCACTGACGTGCGTAGACGACATAAACTTGGCACAGATAAAGGCATGCCAGATTTTGCCATAACGACTTAAACAATTAAAGGGGAATATCCTAGAACCCTGAGTGCCTCTAGTTGTCCAAACTGTCCCAGGCTTGCACAATTCGAGTACGATCGTGTCGTAATTCAGATTCTCGAGAACAAACTTCGCATATTGGCAAAAGACGGGCGACCTTAATTTATAAAACTCATTAATCGTGGCGCCACTAAAAGAGACCAACTTGCCCCGAATCATAACAGTATAACGCGATGTATCCTCAACATTCGCATAAAATTCCTTGACAATGGATATCACCGCGGGATCCGGTTGATTTGTGAACGAGTCCAAACCACGCTCCATTATCATACGAGCCATATCGCCATCAACGAGCTCCTCAGGACGAAGACCGCGCTCAGGAGTTAGAGCTTTACCCATTAAATAAAGATCAAATTTGTCCGCCGCCTCGGCACTAACAAACTTTTTCTTATCAAAAGCACGGGAGGGCGGTGCAGAACTTTCACCCCGTTGTTGTTTTGGTGGCATATTGAACACAATTGCAGGCCCCCAACTCTCAATATCCTACCAAGAATATGGAGCACAAGCCTAACAATCCAACTATCGGAAAAACGGACAAGTGGTGTCTTTGAGACAATAAAACAAACACTTGGTGGGCACTCTTTTTCTCCCCCAAGCTCAAAGCATACCCGCGAGGTCTAACGATGGCACCACTGCAAGCTCTCTGTCACACACTACACGAACACCCAACTCCCCCAAACTCCTCCAGTTGGCCAACACAAACCAACTGGGTATCCAAAATATAAGGCAAACAGGAAGCAAAACCAAATGGAAATCTGAATGGAAACTGAAGGTAGTACCTGAAGGGGTAGGGTTCAAACGCAACGGCAGAGTGGAATCCCTCGTGGTAGAAGAAACAAATGCCCCGCTGTGGCAGATTCGAACCCTCGTCGTGGAATAGGAGAAATCCTCTCGGCCCGAGTAGATGGAGGTGGCTAGGGGAATGAATGGCGTGAAGGAATATGGTTGGAAGGAGGAAGGAATCCAGATGGGAGATGGATTTGGATTAGAGGAAGAGAGAGGGTCTCGGCCGGAAGGATTTGTGTGGAGAGGTAGTCGCGAATGGGGGGGTTTAATGTTTCTGGGTTTTAGCTGGGTGGATTATGTTGGGAGAGTTTGTATCTGGGGGTGTGGCTCGGCTGGGTAGTGTAATATGTTGGACCCAATCGCGACCGGACCGTGGGTTTTAAATTTTTTTTTTTTTGATTTGTGCGTGCACGGCTGGGGCCGTGAATTTATTCTATAAATCTGGTCGGGGCCAGATTTGACTGAGAGTAGCCGACCGGGGCCGTGAATTTCTAGGCAAAAGGATGGTCGGGGCCAGATTTGGCTGCGAGCTTCTAGCCGGGGCCGTGACTTCCTAGGCAAAATGATGGTCGGGGCCAGCTTTGGCTGCGAGCTTCTAGCCGGGGCCGTGACTTCCTGGGCTTAAAACCAGCCGGGGCCATGCACTCTTTTGATGAAAATTTGATTCTTTCCTTTTATATTGCCGCTGTTAGTCTGTGCAATGTATTTCACCATTACCTAAAACGAAATAAAAATTCCCAAGGATTAGAATGGCTAACATGGCGGAATATATCCTAAGCTAAATAAAATCAACAACTTTGAAATCCTAAATTAACTCAAGTTTAACTAAAAGACGTAGAAATTGAAAGATGCATGAAATGAATAATTTAAAGTCGGGTTGCCTCCCGAAAAGCGCGTTTGTTTAATGTCGTTTGCTCGACATGTTGCTACTCAAGTGTGATAAACGGGGTTCAATAATTCGACGAGGTCGACGTCCTCCACTTGATATCCTTCATAGAACGGTTTAAGCTGATGACCGTTCACTTTAAATATTCTTCCCGTGCATGGGTCGTGAATCTCAATCGCACCATGAGAGGAAATGTGAACAATCTTAAAGGGCCCTTCCCACCGATAACGCAGCTTTCCTGGAAACAGTTGCAAGCGGGAATTATACAAAAGGACTTTCTGACCAAGTACAAACATTTTTCTCAAAATCTGCTTATCATGAAACGCTTTTGTCTTTTCCTTATATAATTTGGAGCTTTCATAAGCCTCATTGCGTAGTTCCTCTAACTCTTGTAATTGCAATTTTCTATGCTCGCCAGCTTCAGTCATGCTCCAGTTGCATTGTTTAATGGCCCAAAAAGCCTTATGTTCTAGCTCAAATGGTAGATGACATGGCTTTTCGAAGACGATCCGATACGGTGACATTCCGATAGGAGTTTTGTATGTAGTGCGATAGGCCCATAATGCGTCTTCTAGTTTCAGACTCCAATATTTTCTGTTAGGCTGAACGACTTTTTCCAAAACGGACTTGACCTCACGGTTTAAGACCTCTACTTGGCCATTACTCTGCAGATGGTAAGCCGTTGAAACTTTGTGCATGACATTGTATTTCTTGAACAGTGCTGTTAATGTCTTATTGCAAAAGTGCGTTCCTTTATCGCTGATGATAGCCCTTGGAGTTCCAAACCTGACAAATATGTTAGATTTGACAAAATCTACCAAAACTTTAGAATCGTCAGTCTTGGTGGCTTTTGCCTCCACCCATTTGGAAGCATAGTCAACAGCCAGAAGAATGTAAACATTACCATAAGAGACAGGAAATGGCCCCATAAAATCAATGCCCCAAACATCGAAAATTTCAACAACTAAAATAGGGGTTTGTGGCATTTGATTTCTACTGGATATGTTTCCGGTCTTTTGACAATTAGCACATGATTTACAAAATAGATAGGAGTCTTTAAAAATAGTAGGCCAAAAGAAACCACATTCTAAAATTTTACGAGTTGTTCATTTTGGTCCAAAATGACCCCCACAAGCGTAAGAATGACAGAAAGTTAAAATGGATGAAAACTCAAAGTTAGGGATACATCGTCTAACTACCTCGTCAGCACAGAATTTCCACAAGTATGGATCATCCCATACGTATCGTTTCACATCACTCTTAAGCTTCTCTTTCTACATTTTAGAAAACTCACTAGGAATATAAGCGCTGACTAAATAATTAACAATGTTTGCGTACCAGGGAGCAGCCTTATCAACGGAGAATAAATGCTCATCTAGAAAGGAATCTTGCAGTGGAAGTGCTTCTTCATCTTTAAGCAACCTGTTTAAGTGATCTGCCACTAAATTATCTGCTCATTTCTTATCCTTTATTTGCAAGTCAAATTCTTGGAGCAGCAGGATCCAACGTATGATCCTTGGTTTGGAATCCTTCTTTGTAAGCAAATACCTGAGAGCTGCATGATCAAAATAAACTATGACTTTAGTACCGAGAAGATAAGATCTAAATTTGTCTAAAGCAAAAACAACAGATAATAATTTTTTTTCTGTTGTGGAATAGTTAATCTGAGCAGCATTCAATGTCCAATAAGCATAATAGATGGCATGTGCAGCTTTGTCAACTCGTTGGCCCAAAACAGCCCCTACTGCATAGTTGCTGGCGTCACACATGATTTCGAAGGGTAAAATCCAATTTGGTGGCTGTATCACCGGTGTGGAGGTCAATAACGTCTTTAATTTATCAAACGCCCCTTTGCACTCATCGTCAAACTGGAATTCTACCTCTTTTTGCAGCAACTTACACAACGGCATTGCTATTTTGGAGAAGTCCTTGATAAATCTTCGATAGAAACCTGCATGACCAAGAAAAGAACGAATCTCCCGCACGCTTGCGGGGTAAGGTAAAGCAGAAACAATTTCTATCTTAGCTTTATCCACTTCTATTCCCTTAGCTGAAACTACATGACCTAGGACGATACCCTGTTCTACCATAAAATGACATTTTTCCCAATTAAGAACAAGATTAGTCTCTAAGCATCTATCCAACACACGAGTTAAATTACCTAAGCATGCATCTAACGAATCACCATAAATTGTGAAATCATCCATAAATACTTCAATGCAATGTTCAAGAAGATCGGAAAATATACTCATCATGCATCGTTGAAATGTACTGGGTGCATTACAAAGTCCGAAGGACATCCTACGGTATGCAAATGTACCGAATGTGCATGTGAAAGTGGTCTTTTCTTGATCTTCAGGTGCAATCACAATTTGGTTATAACCCGAAAAACCATCTAGGAAGCAATAATAAGTGTGGTCTGCTAATCTTTCTAATATTTGGTCAATAAAAGGGAGAGGGAAATGATCTTTTCTAGTTACGGCATTCAACTTCCTATAATCAATACACACTCTCCATCCTGTTTGCAGATGAGTAGACACTAACTCATTATTATCATTTTTGACGATAGTTATGCCAGTTTTCTTAGGAACTACCTGAACTGGACTGACCCATGGACTATCTGAAATAGGGTAGATAATTCCTGCATCGAGTAATTTCAGAACCTCTTTTTTCACAACCTCCATCATGGGTGGATTCAGTCTGCGTTGTGCATCTCGCTTTGGGGTGGCTCCCTCTTCTAAAAGAATGCGATGCATACACACAACTGGGCTATTACCTTTGATATCTTCAATTGTCCAATCAAAGACTTGTACGTGGTCCCTTAAGACTCTAAGCAACTTTTCCTTTTGGACTTTGGTTAGATTATTTGCAATTATCACTGGCAGTGTTTCCTCTTGCCATAGATATGCATATTTCAAATGGTTTGGTAGGGGCTTCAATTCCAACCTCGGAGCCTGCACAACAGAAGGTAACAACTTTTCATGAGTCACCGGTAGTTGAATGGATGATATGACATACTTATCTGAAATTTTCCGTAAAGATTGTAATGCAGCTATAGTATCCTTTAAGTCCGGATTTTGTTCAATCTCGGCTTCTGCTTCCAGCTCCAAACTATTCGTGATAGCATCCTCCAAGGTTTTCATGTGTATGTGGTTGAAAGATTTCTGCACCAAGGAATCAAGGACATTAATAGAAAAAACTGAATTGACATCACTAGGGTACCTCATGGCCTCGTAAATGTTGAATTAAATCTTCTCGCCGTCAAATTCCATGGTCAAGGTCCCATTGTGCACATCAATCATCGTTCTTGCTGTTTTCAAGAATGGCCTCCCTAACAAGATATGAGCAGGATTTGGAGATGTATCGTCCTCCATGTCCACAATATAAAAATCTGCGGGAAATATTAGTTCATTCACCTGCACCAATACATCCTTAATTACCCCTTCAGGGTACGTGTTAGTACGATCAGCTAATTGGATAATGACACCAGTGTTTTTCAAAGGACCTAGATGCAAAGAAGAATAAATAGATAGTGGCATAACATTAATTGATGCTCCTAGATCTAGTATAGCTCTCTCAAACCTGGTATTACCTATTTTGCAGGGAATGGTAAACATACCCGGATCTTTACATTTTGGGGGCATTTTTCTTTGCAGAACCATAAATACATTCTCTCCAACTGTTACATTTTCATTGTCTTGTAATTTCCTTTTATTAGTGCATAATTCCTTCAAAAATTTTGCATACCTTGGAACTTGCTTGATTGCGTCTAATAAAGGAATGTTCACCTCTACCTTTCTAAAGGTTTCCAGAATCTCTTTCTCTTGCTCGTCCTTCTTTGAAGTTCTAAGATTCCTAGGAGGAAAAGGTAAAGGGTTAGACTTAAGCTGAATACGTTAATTAAGAGAGAAAATATAAGTGTACAAATGGTATAATATTTTATTATATGGTGTATATTTAAAGTGTGTCAAATAGTAAAGAAATGAAAAATAAATGAGAAGAATGAATGTTTTAATTTATAAAAAATTAAGTTTATTGTATAATGGAATTGTTATGATTTTTATTGGAGATAATATTTTAGAAACGTGAACTTGTTAGTGAAACATATTGTCCATGTAACGAACTGAAAAAGAGTGAAAATTTATTTTTATAAGTTGTATGTGTTATTTTATTAATTTTGGAGGTATAAATTATCTCATATAATTACATGCATGTCATTATGCATGTACAAAATTTATCAAGTAAAGTACCTGAAAAAGGTATAAATATTATTTATAAATCATGTTATGAATTTTGGTGAATTAAAATAAATATTTTATATACATTATATAAAATATTTGTTATACGAAATAACTACGTAATGTATTAAAACATTTAATTATGCATGATTTTTGTGCTAATCCGAATTTGTTAGAGGCGGTGGGCTTGGAGCAATTTTATTAAAACCAAGTCATACAAGTGGAGCTTAAATAAAGAGCAAGGAAAGAAAAAATAATAATAATAATAAAAAGAAAAAGCAAACAAACAAAAAACACTATCTCTTTTCTTCTTCTACCACTACCACCACCACCCGACCACCATAGCTACCAAGGGAGAGAGAAATATTGGTGTCATCCAAGTGAGAAACAACCCTCAAAGGAAGAAATTCAAGCTTTGGAAAGGTATAAATTATTTTATGTGATTTATTTTGGTATTTTTTAGGATAAAATATTTTTGTGAAAAATTAGTAAATAATTAGAATAATTATTCTAAATAATTTTTAGATGTATATATGAGGATTATATCATGTTTAAAGTAATTATGTTATGGAAAATTAGAACAAAAATGGTGTTTTGATTGTTCTTGTTGGCTACTATAATGGAAGAAGAAGTAGGAAAAAAAAATTAGGCCGCCCGCGTATTGCGCGGTGGCCAAATTTTTTTCGGATGTCGAAAAAGAAACGACGTCGTTTTGGGAGAAAAAGGGGAGTCACGCCATGCGTGGCTATAAATTTTCAGTAACCGCCAGGCCAAACGACGTCGTTTGGCGTAGGCGGAGGTTGCACAATGCGCGGCTGGCACGGTTAGTTAATTACTAGCGTGCCCCTATACTTTTCCAATAATGACCAGCGTGTCCCTGAGATTGCGGAAATTATGAAAATGCCCTCAGAAATTGGTTTTTAATTAAATAAATGTTTAAAAATTATTTAAAAATTATAAAAAAATACTAAAAATATAGAAATGATATTTGGGCATTAAATTTAATATTTTTGCAAAAATATGAAATATTGGGGATTAATATTTAAATATTAATCTAGTAAGTTTAAAATTGAGAAAATTGTTAAATAAAAATCTGGACCACCGAATATGCTAAGTTTTATGCGACGAGCCGGATTGTCCGTATAGAATGTGTTCTATATTAATTAAATTAATATAGCAGAGTGCTAATCAATTATTATTTAATTGATTTACTATAGGTTGTCCAAGAAAGTATTATTAGCCGTTAATTTAATAATTGGACATCAAGGCAAGTTCTTCAGTACTTGATTTTAATTGTCATAAGATATGCTTACTTTGTTCAAATGCGTATAGAAATTATGTGTTATGTGATTTGTGGTTAATGTGACCGAGATGTGCCTTCGGTGCAATTATGTGACTATATGCGAAGTAGTTCAATATTCTCTTTAGGAAATTGTTAATCTGAAATAGATATGACGCACGTGAGATATATTGCTTTAGTAGAAGCACAATACATGATATATGACACACACAGAGCATGTTATGTTATGTGTTATGTGCACACTGTTAAACTTGCTGAGCCCTAGCGCTCATTCTTGCATAATATAAACTTTTGCAGGTAAAGAAATAAATTTCAGAAATATCGGATTATATTAGAGATGGATTAAACTAGAAGGTTGTGAATGTAATTGTTATAATTCCAATAGCATAATTCAATGTGGGTAAATTTGCGAAGTTTACATTGATGTTTTGTATGTACATATAAATTGGATCCGGACAGGACGAATAGAGTTAAATTGTGAACTGTAATTGTTCAAGATAGTTGTTACGATAGTGATGATTATATATCTAATTATGAATTATGAAACAAAGAATATTTGCGTTGATATAAACAATATTAAATTTTGAATGTTGAGCTTTACGATACTTGTAACAGAAAGAAAATGTAAAGGTTGCGATATAGGGACTAGGATCGAGATGTAAAGATTTTAAATGCCAACATGTTTTAATATAATGATTGGAAAAAAATTTGTAATGAAAAATTTGGTAATTCATGATGTAAAGTCAATTAACGGATTAAGCAACGTGATTAAAGATTTATTAACGAACCAAAATTTGGACGTTAGGAAGATAATGTATAATAAATATAAAATTTTAGGTAATAAGGTTTGTCGAATTTCGGGGTCGTTATAGATGGTATCAGAGCCAAAGTTTTTTGTGGTCGTTACAGATAACATCAGTGCTGGAGAATTATAAACTTTGGGTAAACAATACCCTAGGCTATAACCTTAGTAATAAAGAGTAAGGTTAGTTGTGTATTCTGAAAACTTAAGCGTATAGTAAGCTCGTGACTCAGGATTGTATGGTGGAGCTCCTCAGCGAATAGGCGACTATGGTCTGACTAAGACAAGCTCCTCAAGCCATATGATTGTGGTAAGTTTCTGAGCCTAAATACGTGATAAGTTTGATGAACATGGGGGGATTAGAGTAGGGAGCCATAAGTTGAGAGATATAGTTTTCAGATATTGACTAAGGTTAAGGAAATATGAAAGATATAAGATTTTAAGGAAAAGATAGAGATGTTAAGAAAGATTTGCATGAAGGTAACGAATTGAGAAAATTCATACGTTCAATTAAGAATATATGTGGAGGAATATTTGAAAGGATTCAAAGATGAATCTCAAAGAAAATCAGGGGACACCTGATTCAAGCAATAAAGATGACAAGGTAATCCAAAAAGTATAGAAAGAGATCATAATAACATAATCAAGAACAGTAAGAGGATCGTACTACGATACGATCACGAGATAAGGAAATTGAATAATGAATAGATTGTAAAGTAAGATCACGATGTGATCCAATGAGAATGTGAAATAATAGAGAGACCTGTTAATGATCTAAAAGGTATAACTTGATGTTATAAAGAGAAATGGTACTATGAAATAGTATGAAATGAACTCATAGAATGATGAGACATGAACTACATAAATGTTATGATAAGGGGACAGAAAGTTTGGGTACGAAATTTCAATTGAGGACTCACGTGGTGACTGAGTTGCACAAGCCTTTGTATGGGTATGAGACTTGTGTTCACTTAGCTGCTATAGTGATAATCATTGAAATGTTAGAGTCGCACTATCGGTAAACAGATGTTGAGGAGGTGATTCTTCTCTCGTAGGTATATTCGATAGATAGATAATATTAAGTTTAGGCACGAGTTCTTAAAACTCATGCATATGATAGGTCCATGACTCATAATTGTATGGTATGTTGTGAGCCTCTCAGCATATGGATAGTCTTTGATTTGTTCTCAGACTACGTATTGCTAGGACAAGCTCCTAAACTTATATTCTTATGGTAAGTTCTTGGACTCATAATGTGTGGTAAGTTTGATGAACTATACGGGGGTATAGAAAAGTTGAAGTAGCCAGGAATCTTTAGTATGATATGTAGTAATAGTCCTAGCAATAAATATTATAATTAAGTGAAAGAGCAGAAGGTGGCAGATGTTTTGGAATTTGGGGTATTTTCACTCTTCTAGCTTTGCTAGACTTCGAAATTTTTGGCCTCAAGCTAACTTCGCACTAATGTATTTTTAAAAATGTAAAGGAATTTTATTATCATGCATGCACGGTAACACGGGTGTGTGGATTCACGCATCGTTGCCTATCGCGGTATGATAAAAAAAAAACTAAAATGATTTTCAATGTTTTAAGCGATTTAAAAAGTGTCTATGCTACTTGTTTTGGCTAGACAAAAATATTTTGAACATCAAAATGTATTTCAAAAGAATCATCAATACACCTTTTAGCCCGGTGTAGATGTAATAAATGACGGAATGCTCAACGTGTTATTGAAATGGTGCAGTACTATGACATCATAAGATAATTCAGCACCATAAAGTATGGTGTAGGAATTATTAACGACGGAATTCTCAACGTACTGTCAAGATGATGCGGTAACATGAAGTCATAAATGATTTTGATTCATGAAAGTATGTCAAAGCTATAAGTCAATGCCATTTGACTCGGCTGGACGTTTTGAAAAGTTTTGACGTAAGGAATGTTTTAAAATTTCTGCAAGTTATAAATTATTAAAAGAAAATCTATGTTAATTAATCTGGCTAGACAATCGTTAAAGAAATATAAGTCTAAGCTATTTGATTTAGCTAGACAAATTTTAAAATATATTTATTGAATTCATATTCTTTGAAAGTTATGCCCAATCAAATTACTCTTTTATGAATTCTAAGACTGAGATGAACAACCCCAGGTTGATCGAATAGTCTCCTGGCATATCAAGATACATGCATTGCAGACTAATCATCTAGCGTGCCAACGTATGGATGATATATCCATCACTTTAATGACAGATAGATCCTCCGTCAGTGGTTTGCGGTATGAGATACTCTAGGAGTGAAGTACTGTTAAACTGGGATACATGTTCACTCAGCATATTATAAAAATCCATCACTTTAATTACAGATAGATTCTCTGTCAGTGGTTTACAGTATGAGGTACTCTGAGAGCGAAGTACTATTAAACCGGGATATGTGTTCATTCAAAATATTATGAAAGTTTTTCCAAAATAAATTTTTTAATTCATCTACTCTTATGAAGATTGGATGGTAGGATGGGGTAGCATTTTCTAGATGTGAGCGATAATAAAAAAAGAATTTATGGAGCAAATAAATTATAAAATGTGAGGAATTAGAAAAATAAACTGCAACGTGCAGTGACCATGAGACAAGAAAGGAAAAAGGATATGTTGGATATGGTTACAAAGAGAAATAAAATGTGAAGAAGATTTATAAAAATGAATTCAGGAAAGAAGATTGAACATGCATAGTAATGTTTATATAAGTAATATGCAATCGAAAATATGAAATAAGTTGATTGAGTAAGGATAAGTACGATTAAAGAAAGAAAATTTTCAGAGAATGATAAACTATCTTGATAAGTACATCAATAAACGAGCTAAAGTTTTATTAATAAAATTTTTAGAGAATTGTGAAATGTAATACTATAAAGAAATTGTAAATTGAGTTAAGAATTGAATACTCTGATAGTTTTGACCATTATGATATTATCCATTAAATATGTGAGTTATGGATATTAAAGAGGTAAGTTATGGTGATTAGTAAGTTTAATTGTTATTTATTAAGATAAAGGTATAGCAAAGTGCTATAAATGAAATACGTAAGGTTATTACGGAAATTGTGATTCCGGGGACGGAATCCTGTTAAGGGGGGAAGAATGTGAGGACCCGAATTTTTGAAATTATGATATAATAATAAATAAGAATTTAATTGACAAAATTATCAAGGTTGTTTAAATTATTTATGATTTTACGTGATTGAAAGTGTGTGATAGGATTTAATTGGTAAATTAAATCTGTACAGAGATGGTGATAAATTGTGTTGAATTAACATAATTGAAAAATAAATAAATTGTTTAAAAATAATTTATGAAGAATAAGAGAAATTTCATGTAATTGTACAATTAAATTGTTGATATTTAAAATAGTTGTGGAGGTGCATAAATGGTTATTTAAATGGTGTTATCTGGTAATGTGAGATATACGAATTAGATATATATATATATATGTGTGTGTGTGTGTGTGTGTGTGTGTGTGTGTGTGTGTGTGTGTGTGTGTGTGTGTGTGTGTGTGTGTGTTTAATTGTTATAATTATAAATTCCATTAATTATGGAAATTAAGGGATTAATAATTAAATTAATCCGAAAATTAGTTAAAATTTAATGAGGGAGTTAGTAATAACATAATTATTGACTTTAGGATCAATCAATAATTATGGAGGAAGTTGGAAATTATTTAAGAAGAAAAAGTAATTATATAAATTATATAATAATAAATTATGTAATTTATATAAGGAAATTTAAGTAAAATATTAATAAAATAATAATTATATAAATTATATAAGAATAACTATATAAATTATATAAAGGGATTCAATTAATTGAGGATGGAAGAAAATAGAAAATAATAAGAGGGCTAATAACGGTATAATTATTGATTATAGAATTAATCAATAATTATGGAAGAAGTTTGGAAATTATTTTAAAAGGAGAATATAATTATATAAATTATATAATTTATATATAAGAAAGTTAAAGTAAGTAATAAGGAAATAATAATTATATAAAAATGATTATATAATTTATATAAGGATAATACGTTAATTAAGAAAGGAAATATAAGTGTACAAATGGTACAACATTGTATTATATGGTGTATATTTAAAATGTGCCAAATAGTAAAAAAATAAAAAATAAATGAGAAGAATAAATGTTTTAATTTATAAAAAAAATTGTTTATTGTAAAATGAAATTGTTATGATTTTTATTGGAAATAATATTTTAGAAACGTGAACATGTTAGTGAAACATGTTGTCCATGTAACGAAGTGAAAAAGAGTGAAAATTTATTTTTATAAGTTGTATGTGTTATTTTATTAATTTTGGAGATATAAATTACCTCATATAATTACATGCATGTCATTATGAGTGTACAAAATTTATCAAGTAAAGTACCTAAAAGAGGTATAAATATTATTTATAAATCATGTTATAAATTTTGGTGAATTAAAATAAATATTTTATATACATTATATAAAATATTTATTATACGAAATAACTACGTAATGTATTAAAATATTTAATTATGCATGATTTTTGTGCTAATCCGAATTTGTTGGAGGCGGTGGACTTGGAGCAATTTTATTAAAACCAATTCATACAAGTGGAGCTTAAATAAAGAGTAAGGAAAGAAAAAATAATAATAATAACAAAAAGAAAAAGCAAACAAACAAAAAACACTCTCTCTTTTCTTCTTCTACCACTACCACCACCACCCGACCACCATAGCCACCAAGGGAGAGAGAAATATTGGTGCCATCCAAGTGAGAAACAACCCTCAAAGGAAGAAATTCAACCTTTGGAAATGTATAAATTATTTTATGTGATTTATTTTAGTATTTTTTAGGATAAAATATTTTTGTGAAAAATTAGTAAATAATTAGAATAATTATTCTAAATAATTTTTAGATGTATATATGAGGATTATATCATGTTTAAAGTAATTATGTTATGGAAAATTAGAACAAAAATGGTGTTTTGATTTTTCTTGTTGGCTACTGTAATGGAAGAAGAAGTAGGAAAAAAAAATTAGGCCGCCCGCGCATTGCGCGGCGGCCAAGATCGGCCAAGATTTTTTGAGATGCCGGGAAAGAAACGACGTCATTTTGGGAGGAAAAAGGGGAGCCGCGCTATGCGCGCCTCTAAATTTTTGGTAACCGTCAGGCCAAATGACGTCGTTTTGCGTAGGTGAAGGCAGAGGCCGCGCAAAGCGCGGCTGGTTAATTACCAGCGTACCCCTGCGCTTTTTCAATAATGACCAGCGTGTCCCTGAAGTTGCGAAAATTATGAAAATGCCCTCAGAAATTAGTTCTTAATTAAATAAATGTTTAAAAATTATAAAAAAATACTAAAAATATAGAAATGATATTTGGGCGTTAAATTTAATATTTTTGCAAAAATATTAAATATTGGGGATTAATATTTAAATATTTAAATATTAATCTAGTAAGTTTAAAATTGAGAAAATTGTTAAATAAAAATCCGGACCACCGAATACACTAAGTTTTATTCGATGAGCCGAATTTTCCGTATAGAATGTGTTCTATATTAACTAAATTAATATAATAGAGTGCTAATCAATTATTATTTAATTGATTTACTATAGGTTGTCCAAGAAAGGATTATTAGCCGTTAATTTAATAACTGGACATCAAGGCAAGTTACTCAGTACTTGATTCTAATTGTCATAAGATGTTATATGCTTACTTTGTTCAAATGCGTATAGAAATTATGTGTTATGTGATTTGTGGTTAATATGATCGAGATGTGCCTTCGGTGCAATTATGTGACTATATGCGAAGTAGTTCAATATTTTCTTTAGGAAATTGTTAATCTGAAATAGATATGACGCACGTGAGATATATTGCTTTAGTAGAAGCACAACACATGATGTATGACACACACAGAGCATGTTATGTTATGTGTTATGTGCACACTGTTGAACTTGCTGAGCCCTAGCGCTCATTCTTGCATAATATAAACTTTTGCAGGTAAAGAAACAAATTTCAGGAATATCAGATTATGTTAGAGATGGATTAACCTAGAAGGTTGTGAACGTAATTGTTATAATTCCAATAGCATAATTCAATGTGGGTAAATTTGCGAAGTTTACATTGATGTTTTGTATGTACATATAAATTGGATCCGAACATGACGAATAGAGTTAAATTGTGAACTATAATTGTTCAAGATAGTTGTTACGATAGTGATGATTATAAATCTAATTATGAATTATAAAACAAAGAATATTTGTATGAATATAAACAATATTAAATTTTGAATGTTGAGCTTTACGATACTTGTAACATAAAGAAAATGTAAAAGTTGTGATCCAGAGACTAGGATCGAGATGTAAAGATTTTAAATGCGAAAATATTTTAATATAATGATTTGAAAAAAAAATTGTAATGAAAAATTTGGTAATTCATGATGTGAAGTCAATTAACGGATTAAGCAATGTGATTAAAGATTTTTTAACGAACCGAAATTTGGACGTTAGGAAGATAATGTATAATAAATATAAAATTTAAGGTAATAAGGTTTGTCGAATTTTGGGGTCATTACAAACGACGTCAAAAACTTGTTTGCGTAATTTAATAATTAATAATTAAGCACAAGTATACACAATCAACAAATAATATTATGATAAATAGAGTGTCGAACTCTCAATGAATTATATCTAATATTTTTCTAAATGTCAATTCAATATCAAGCTAATTTTATTTGAACATTTTATATTTTAAAATAACTACAAACGAAATAATAATAGGATAAAACCTAAGATAATAGGTTTTCCTAATAATTTATTTAAATCTCTTAACTCTTTCATTAATTAATTATTGGCTAAGCAATTAAATCTTTAAATGCAAAAATACAATAACCCATTCACAAATACCAACAATATTCAAATGAAAGAGAGAATTAATTTAAAATAAATATTGAGTTTTATTAAAATCTTAGATTAAAAGTTTAATAAATCAATTTTTTTCAAAAATTATTAACAATCCAAATAATAACAAAAGAAAAAAAAAATGTTAGAGGGGAAAGAAAAAAAACACTCTTTTGAAGACATCTTTCCACTCCAAGTATTTCTTTAATCTCTTGACTCCATTGGTGTTATAATGATTTTGCACTAAAGCTTCGAACTGAAATTTAACCCTCACCCAAAAGAAAATTAATTATTTTTATCTTATAATTCAGTATTTATAGAGTACTAATTAATCACGCTACTGAAATTTAACCGTCACCCAAAAGAAAATCTGCTAACGAATCAAAGGAAAACGTGCGAGACCCGCCACTGAAGTTAGCTCCTGCATCACCAATTAACCACGCTACGCGCGGACTCCTCTTGCTGCGACCATGCATATGTTTCTTCTGGCTTCATATGCTACCAACCAAGTTACCATTACATAACCCGCCGTGCCCCGCCCCCCCGTGAATACATTAAGATTGAAGCCCAACACAGGCCTAGCATGTGCACCAGCCTTTTCGCCTGACCCTGCATGATTTCATATGAATTACCAACAAATGAAAATATATTGATTATTCAATAAATAATGCCACGCAAGCTGCTAAACTTCATCCTTCCATGCTTGCACATCAGCTGATGCTTCTTAAATATTAATTATTAAATTATGTCCATTAAAATCTTTACCTAAAAAATAAAAATAAAAAAACAAATCAATAAAAATAAAATTAAAATAATAAAAACACATAATAATGCATAAAATACTTAAAAACTCATAAATTATTAAGTATAAAAATATTAAATAAATAGATATAAAATTCACTTATCAAATACCCCTAAACTTAAACATTTAATTGTCCTCAAGCAAAACAAAAATAAAAACTATAAAAATAAAACCTAACTAAACTACATAATATGAACAATAAATTAATTTGAAACTAAACATGGCCTCAAAGATTTTTTATTTTTTTTCAAAAACGAATAACTCTTAGAAAATTTTAAAATAGTGCAATGTTTAAAATTTTAACATAATCGACACTTATACACTACTATGACCCTTTAAGTGTGTGTGTGTGTGTCTGTGTGTGTGAATCCATATACATTAAACTAACTAAAAATCAAATAAGCTTAAGAAATTAAATGTCTCATAAAAGATATTTTAAAATATTAAAGAATTTCAATGCAACACTCTATAAATTTACTTTTCACACATCTCACCACTAATGCACAGAAAATATAAAATATAGGATCAAAAAGTATATTTTTTAAGAATTTAAGCGCGCTAGGATTATTATTATCTTATTCACTATATACCTTCCCAAATATATATATATATATATATATATATATATATATATATATATATATATATATAATTCTTTCTCTTTTTTTTTTTTCATTTCTTTCGATAGTGCATTTTATATTCCATCTCACCTTTTGTTTTAAACCAATGTGTTTTACCCTTCCTCTTGCTTTCTTGCATGTGTTTATGAGTGAATGAGTTTTACGTTTCATCTCAACCCACCACAAAACTCTTTAATATTTTATTTTATTATTATTTTTTTGCTTGGGAAAGATCATTTTTAATAGTCCTAGAAAAATTTACCTCAATCATTTCCCCCAAGTCATATTTTGTCAAAAAAATTGCTTTGAAATATGATCAAATAAATTATAGAGTTTATAAATATCTATCATAAGCATCTAATCAGATAAACTTTCTCTCTATAAAACTAATTCAATACAAATGAATTTTTGCATAAAAAGTATAAAAGAATCACAAACAATATAATAACTAACAAAAAGGCCAAAACATAGACTATTCAATATATATCAATTTCCCATGAATTATTAAATAATAATAAATCAATTTCTTATCATTGGCCAAAATTTAATTCAAATTATTTCAATGCCCAAGTAACAAATCCTAAATACAAAAATAGAAGATATATATATATATATATATATATATATATATATATATATATATATATATATATATATATTACTAAAGAATACAGACGCGAAAAATAAAAATTGACGCACATTAAGAAAATAAAAACAAAACACAGTGAGACCCCCAAACTTAAAACTGACACTATCCATAATATATAAAATAAAAATTAATTGCAAAAGACTTCCCTGAAAATAGCCTGTTGTTGTTCTCCGCAACTGTCTCTTACTATTCCGCTAAGATGCAATTAATAACTTGAGAAACAAAAAAACAAAACAAATCAAATCAAATAAAATAAAAATACAATAAAAGAAAGGAAAATTTTGACTCTCTTCGTTTTAAATTTTAAATTTTTTTTTTGAATTTTTGAATTTGTTAAAAAAAAAATAGATTTTCTTTAGTGCTTGCAAAAGTTAAACCCAAAAAAAAAAAATGTGTCATGTGAAATCGGACCATAAGACCATAGTAGATACGCTCTACTTGGACAAGTCCTTAGCAATTACGCCAAGTTTTGTCAGTTCAAATTCACAAACGATAACGATAAATAGAAAATGAGTTCACCGGCTCACCCCAATGCTCGAACAAGAGTAATGCATTTACTTACATACTTGTCAGTCTATTTATCGCAATCGAATAACACATACAAAAATTTGATTGATTAAACAAAAATAAAAGTTTGAACTAATATCAACTTGATTGAAATCAATATTGAAAAAATATTAGAAAAATAATTCCTCGGCTACGGCGTTACATACTTGTTTGTGTAATTTAACAATTAACAATTACGTGTAAGTATACACGATCGACAAGCAATATGATGATAAGTATAGTGTAAAACCCACATCAAATTATATCTAATATTTTTCTAAACATCAATTAAGTATCAAGCTAATTTTATTTGAACATATTATATTTTAAACAAACTACAAACGAAATAATAAATGGGTAAAACCTAATATCATAATTCTTCCTAATAATTTATTTAAATCTCCTAACTCTTCCATTAATTAATTATTGGCCAAACAATTAAATCTTTAAATGCAAAAATATAATAACCCATTCACAAATACCAATAATAATCAAATGATAGAGAGAATTAATTCAAAATAAATATCAAGTTTTATTAAAATCTTAGATTGAAAGTTTAATAAATCAAACTTTTTCAAATAATAACAATCCAAATAATAACAAAAGGCAAAATAAATGTTAGCGAGGAAAGGAAAAAAAACTCTTTTGAAGACATCTTTCCACCCCAAGAACTCATTCATCCCTTGTCTCCATTGGTGTTATGATGATTTTGTAAGACCCCAATTTTTATTGAATAAAATTTAACTTTTTTTCATATATTATTCTGAAACAGTAAGTGAGAATGGGATTTTATACCTATTTATTGAGTATTTTTAGGTTTAATTATTTGTTAGTTTTTAAGCATTTTAATTGATTTTAGATAATTTATTTAATTTTATGCATTTTTATTATTTTTATATTATTTGTAATTACATTTTTTAGGAAAAACATAAGGAATGGCGAAGTTGTAAATCTGCTGTTGTTGAGGGCAATTTCGTAAATATAGCATCAGGACTGGCATGTCATGCGCATGGTAGGATTCAGCAGAGCAATTACAGACGACGTCGTATAGCTGGGCGGCCAGAAGAAATAATCGTCCGTGTAATGCACGGACGCTATATTTTCAGAATATGAAGGAACGACGACGTTTTGGGCGCGGTGCTGGGTTGTCAGTTGTCGGCGTGTTCAGGGCCGCGTTTGGCAGCGCGTTAATTGAGCAAATCATATTATTTGGGATTATTTGATTAATTTGATTCCAAATTGAATTTCTTGTCCACATTAGCTTAAGATTATTATTATACTCCTATAGATACACTATGATATTCTTATTTTCAGTACATTAACATAGATTACAGCATAATTAGTATAGATTAGAATTAGTTTAACATAGTTAGGAGGAAATATTCAACGCGAATGATTTAATAATTGAAGACGGAGCTTAGGAATTAGAGACTATGATCTGAGTGACAAACGAAAATTAACACAAATTTGATTTCTTTTCTTTTACTATTATTTTTATAATTTTGAGATGTTGAATTATTTGTGGTTAATTAATTATTTAGTTATGGGCTAATATTTTATTGAGATTGCAATTAAACCTAATATATAGTTTACTTTAATTTATTTTTTTTAATTATTGATGATTGTATATGAAGTATTTATCATATTTTGTGCATTCATGTGTAATTATTAGTGCAATAATTAATGGAATAATCTATATGAAATCAAAAGTGGATTATTGGTTTAGATTATGATATGATAACGAATTTGTTTATTCTTTCTAAGAAGAGTAGCATGATAGTGTATAAGATGAAAATATCTATATGCCACATGTAACATTGTTGAAAGTTGAATCTTAATGAGTTTATTTGAAGTTATTTTGTATAGCAATATAGCAACTTAATTGGAATAAATCTTTTTATTAATTCTTGAAAAAGGTTATTAAATAGTTAAGAAATCTCAGTTAACAATTTTATATAATTAATTAACTAAAAAGAGAGTGAAGAGATTTAAATGAAGCATTGGGAGAAATTATAATCTTAACTATTTTTAATTTAATTTAATCATTTTCATTAGTTTCATTTAGTTGGTAATTTTAATTAGTTTATTTTATAATTAAATTACATTTGTTTAAATAGAATTAATTTAAAAATAAATTAGTGGTTGATATTAATTATTTTTAATTTCCTATGAGTTCGACACTCGAGTTAATCACTTTATTATTTGTGGACCACGTATACTTGCGTGTAAATTCCTATTTAAAATTAGGCAAAAATTAAGGTGTTATATTGATAAAAGTTAAAGTAAAGAATGCTATGTGCAAATTTTTTTATGTCGGACAATATTCGATTAGTAGGTGAATATTCATTTTGTCGGGGAATATTCGTACGATGGCGCCGAAATAATTAGTTATGGGTGGACCACACAATGAAATATTGTCGACTATAGTAACATTTTTCAATAAAAATGATCGACAGTACTATCACTTTTAACTATTAAAACATCTGGTGATAAAAGAATGGTAGCATACTATATTTCATGGTATTTTATAGTAGCACACGGTATTTTATAGTACTACACGGTATTCTACAGTAGTACACCATATTGCATAGTGTTTTATATTGTTGAACTGATAAAGTGATCATTGCACAGTATTTCATCAATAATTGTCATTACACAGTATTTTCCATTATTAAATTAATAATTGTCATTGCACAGCATTCTATATTTTTGAGTCAATAATCGTCACAATGCACAACATCTTGTATCGTTGGACCAATAATTGTCACAGTAGTAGTCATGAGTATTAAATAGTTAGACATACTTGTTATTCGAATAACACTGAATATTTAAATAATTGTGATATCAAGTCAATAATATAATAATATAAAAGATGAATAATATAATCTTTAAGTGTGTAGTATAAAGCTTTAAAATGTGAAACGTGTGATGGATGGTGTAGTTTAAGGTATGAATCATGTGATTTGCTAATGGATGGTGTAGATTAAGTTAGTAAAATATGTGAATCATGTTATTTGTTAATGGATGATGTATATTAAGTTAGATTAAGGTGTGAATCATGTGATTAGTTAATGGATGTTATAGATTAAAGTGTGAAAAATAATGAATGGTGTAGATTAAAAAATGTGAAATGTGTTTTTGAAATAGTTGGTTAAGTTTGGATATAAATAGGGGACTTAGCATAAGGAATTTTCATATTCTTCTTACTTATCATTCCTTCCACTTTCTAAATATTATTAGTGTAAGATTTCTCTGAGTGGATTAAGGCTATCTTAAGTGTTGGTGAAGATCGGTAAAAGTACGAGTATTATCCAAGCTAATCAACTCCATAGAAAATAACATGCAGTCACGTGTTAAGGTAAGAGATATTATTTTCTTTCTTATTCTTAAACTTATTATAGTAAGTATTGTTCGGTAAAATTTCTGAAATAATTAATAATTTGCACGTCATTTAATATTTTTTGACATGAATATTTTTATTAAATTTCCATCATTATATTTAAATAGTGAACTTTTGGACTTTGAACTTTTGACCTATGAACATTTACTTGAACTGTGAACATTTTGGACTATTAAATATTCATTGTACCGTAAACCTTACCGTTGAACTTTTTCCCTCTGAATCTTGGACATTATTCTTGGACTTGAACACCTTTTTCTCTACATCATATTGACAATTTGGACATTACTTGACTCTGGACAAAGTAAAATTTGTTAACTTCTAATGTCTATTGTTTATCCTATTATCCTCTTTCTTTTGTTATCAATTATATCACTACTCTTTATTATAATCATAAGAATCATCTTATTGTGAATATCTGTGACATGGGGCACAAATGATAGGATAAATGCGATATAATAGTGGTGTGTCTTTTAGAGCATGTGGTGAATGTTCTCTTTGGCACTAGGAAAAGAAGAACCGTTGTTTGGCATGATCATAACCAGTTGCGTTTTAGATGACAAAGATTGATGGAATTTTTTTTCTAAAAAGAGAAGCTAGTAGACATCATGGTCTACATGATTCTCCTAATGGTTGTTATTTCGCTGTAATTGTTGATCTAAATTTTGCTTAAAAACTTACCTATAGTTGTTGATTTAAAACTAGTTGTTCATATTATTCTATCAATAACTTAATTGTTGAAGACTAATGATAATTTATTCGTCATTATCTTAGTCATGATATTCTTTACCGGGCTATTTGAGACCACTCTTTCCTTTTTGTTCCATTGTTCAGGAAATGAGAATGTAGCAAGGACTAGCAGGGAAAAGAGGGGAATGAAGTGATGGTCTGAGATAGTTACTATAGAAGTTTTCACTATATTGTAAAATAGTATGAAAATAATAGTGAAGACTCAGTTATGTATTATTGGGCATTGTATTGTTGTACTTTGCACTTTGGTAATAATTTTGTTGTCGTCTTTTGACGACTCAAATTGGGTGGTGTGGGCCTGATTTGGGGGTATCACAGTTGGTATCAGAGCTTAGGGATATGGACTTTAATGAAGGTCTGGGGTTAGAACTTGGAGAGGAAATACGAATAGAATCAGTCACTAGTGTCTCTTACCTAAATTAATTTTTGTTATCTAATCAGTCGACTTAGATGTGGAGACAAGAAGTGACGACTCAGTTTTTTTAACTAACTTTTATTTTGTGACCACATTTTAGAATGACATCTGAAAACCAGAAGATGAATTATGTGGTAGAAAATCAAGAGGCTACAAATAATCCTCCTGCAGCTTCGAAAAATAACGCGGGTGACCACGTAAATTATGATGGTTTATTTAGAAATTTCATGCAATTTATGCAGAATCAGGTGAGGGGTACTCCTACTAGTGAAAATGCTGATAATTAGTGGATGGTCACTGCAAAGCAGTTTAAGGAGTTGGGACCAGCTGAATTTTTTAAGAAATCGGACTCATTCAAGGTAGAAGTATGGCTAAAGCAGATGATAAAGATATTTGATGTCCTATGATGCGCTGATGATCAGAATGTTCTATTTTTCACCTTCACGTTACGAGAAGAGGTGGACCATTGGTGGGAATTGGTAAAATATACCCATCACTTGGCACTCGAGATTTCCTGTGCAGAGTTTCAAGAACTATTTAACGAGAAGTACTTTTCAGAAAGTATCCGTCACATGAAAGATGTGGAGTTTATCAAACTAAAGCAAGGGAACATGACTGTTTCATAGTATAAGGCCAAGTTTGTCGAGTTATCCCGATTTGTGCCCCATCTGGTGGACGACGAAGCATGAATGAGTCATATGTTCTTACGAGGTTTGAGACCCAAAATTTGCCAACACCTCATCTCTCTTAAATTTTATTTATATTCATATATTCTGGATATAGCTCAAAGGGTGGAGCAAGAAAATGAAATACTACAACCAAGAGTCAATGACCAGCAGAGAGAGAGAAAGAAATAACGACAACAATCAACAAAACGAGAACTATAGAGAAGACAATCACCATTTTAGGAATGGTAACCACTTTGGTGGTAATCCTGGCTCAAATAATAGTATAGGGGAATCAAGTGGGAACACCTTCAAGAGGAAGATATCCCACAATGATTACGAAAAGGCACCAACATTAGCACAGGCACTGGCACCAGTTTCAAGAGGAGGAGATCGACCACTAGTAGGATGCTACAAGTGTGGTCAAGAGGGTCATATTAGCACGAATTGTACTCAGCAGTCCAAGTTGTGCTACAGTTGTGGGAAGGAAGGACAAATTGCACGATTTTGTCATATTACAAAATTATGCTCAGCTGCAATGATGACTCCAAAAGCTAGCACGGACAAGAAAAAATTTATAGTTCAAGGGCGAGCTTTTGTTATGACATCTCGAAGAGCACAACACCTGAACGAGGTGATAACCAATAAGCTACTCATAAACTCTTGTGAAGTCTATGTCATGTTAGATACTGGCTCTACCCATTCTTTTATCTCACCCGTATGTACTCAATGTTTAAACTTGATCCCTGAAAACTTATATTTTGACTTATCAGTTGAAACCCCATTAGGAGAAATAGTCATTACATCTATTGTATATAAATCTTGCTTAGTTTAAATCAACAATCTCATATTACCTGACCTTATTTCTTTGAAAATGCATGAATTTGATATAATTTTAAGAATTGGTTAGTTAACTACCCATCATGCTAAAATTGATTGTTTTCATAAGATCGTTAGTCTTCATATTCCCAATCAACCTGTCATGCAAGTTCAAGCAGCCAAACCATTGAAATCTATAACTGTTATTTCTAGCTATAAAGCCATTCGTTTATTAAAAAAATGGATGTCAAGCCTTTTTAGCTCATGTCACTAATTTGAATAAAAAAAATGTCAAACTTGATTGATATTCCCATTTGTAATGAATTTTTGACGTTTTTTTTTCCAAGGAACTTCCTAGCTTACCCCCAAACCATAAAATTGAATTATGTATTGATTTTAAAGTTGATACTAAGTCTATTTCTAAAGTCCTATACCGAATGGCTCCCATTGAAATTTAAGAGTTAAAAGTCCAACTACATAAATTGTTAGATATTGGTTTCATACGTCCGAGTACATCGCCTTGGGGTGCTCCTATTCTTTTTTTCAAGAAGGAGGATGAGAGTATGAGACTATGCATTGACTATTGAGAGTTCGGATTGATGACATGTTTGATCAATTCCAAGGTGCTAAATATTTCTCAAAAATTGATCTCTGTTCTGGATATCATAAGCTAAAGGTTAAAGCTGACGACATTCCAAAAACTACTTTCAGAACTCATTATGGGCATTATAAGTTCTTAGTCATACCTTTTGGACTAACTAATGCTCCTGCAACTTTTATAAACATGATGAACCGAATATTCAAGAAATATTTGGTTCATTTTGTGATTATCTTTATTGATAACATCTTTATATACCCCAAGACTCGTGAGGATCATAAATAACACCTGAGATTGATACTCCAAAAGCTACGTGAGAGAACAAGTTGTATGCCAAATTGAAGAAATGTGAATTCTGGCTTAAAGAATTCACGTTCCTTGGGCGTATGGTTTCTAGTCAAAGAATATCCGTTAACCCTACGAAGATTAAAGAAATATTAAATTGGGAGCAACCCAAAACTGTAAGGATCCGAAAATTCTGTAAACACTGTTTATGAGTTATAAAACCCTAATTTCAATCCAAACCCTAGTTTTGGGATAATATGGATGGTAGGATGTATTTGAAATCCACTTGCAACATAATGAATATTAGGGCTAATATTGTTATCGATTTAAGTAAAAGCCTAATATAAATTAATGTTGGAATTAAATTGAAACCCCAATCAATAATCTAATTAAATTTAATTACCTAGCAAATCTAATTGGATTATGTGCTATTAATAATAACATTAATGTAGTAGGATTAATTCATGCACTAACTAACATTATATGATTTAATGGATACCAATTAAAGGTCTAGCTCATGGAATCAATGGCCTAACCCATAGAATTAATTGTGGTAGCCCAATTGGGATTTAATAAATGAGCCCAATGAACTAATTTCCTAGCCCAAACCATTATGTATGGGTGATTATATATATATATATATATATATATATATATTACCACTTTGTTGCTATTGAAAGAAAAGAAAAAGGGGAAACATTTCTTGGACCATTTCACCCCCCAACAGCCGACAGCCTTAGAAGGCTTTTGTGGCTGATTTGTGTTCAGTTTTTTAGTGGCTCAAGGCCTTGGTAGAAGTAAGGAAAAAATTGTACAAGTCTAGTAGGCCTATGAGCTTGGTTTGGTGTAGTTGATGTGTATGCTTACAAGAGTTGTAAGTCTACATATCAACTAACACCATATCACTCCTTATTATCTCTTTTTATCATTCATTAGTCATTTTACTTACCAAAGTTGCTTGAGAGAAAACTAGAGAACTAAGAAGAGAAAAGAGAGAGAAAAAAAAAAAGAAAGGAAGAGGAGACCATAGAAAATCAAGATCCAAGCAAGGAAATAAAATCATCTACTCATCAAGATAGATCATCCAAGCTTGGTGAAGTTTCTATCAAGAAGAAGAAAAGCTATTAGAAGGTTTAAAAGTTTTCAAAACCCTTGTTTTATTTTTCACCTTTGTGTTCTAACTGCTTGAAGTGGTTTTGATGGTCAAAAATCCATTTTGATGGTTCAAAACTAATTTCAAAGCCCTAGATGTTTAAAACCATGCTAGATATGTTAATCCATGGTTTGGTGGTTTAATATATGTGTTTAAATGCTTAGATAATAAAAATGTTTATCAAAAAGCACGAAAATGATTTTTACCGACGGAACCTTAATCGAACGTGTGGTTCGGGGCTTTATATTTTGAAACCTACAAGTTTTATGAGAGATTTTCTTCCTTGATATGATAAATATATAAGTTAAGAACAAAACCTAGTTGGTATAATGTTCATGTGAGTTGTTATGGTCAAGATATGATTTTTAGACCAAAGATGGTCATTTTAAGAACCCTAATGCGCAATAGTCCACTTTGTGGCTATTTTTCATAACCAAAACTTTTCCAAAAATTTGATCCAATGATGTAATATTATAGTTTAGGAAGATACGAATCCATCAATACCAATTTGAGGTCATTTGGATTTCTAGATTTTATTTTATGCAAGTTTGAATCAAAGTAGCAAAAGTTGAAAAATCTGAAATGGCAAAATTGTAGATTCTGCAAAGGGAGGGCCGGGGCCCTTATTTCCTTTGTAAAAGCAGGGCCGGGGGGCCCTACCCCCTGTTCACAGACGAATTTTTTTTTATTTCCGGATCGGGTCGAGCCATTCGGGTCGGGTCGGATCATTTTGAGTCCAAAATGGGTAAAAAAAAAAATGCTTACAAATTAATATAATTAATTTGGGACACAATAAAAAAATAATTATTTATTATTTGGAAATTAAATAATAATTAAGATAAATAAAATTTATTAAGGGGATTAATTACTATTTAATTAATATTAAATAATAATTAAACTAAAAAGAGATAATAATTTAATTATTTATTTTTAAATAATAAATAAAGGATAATATAAAGTTAATAGATAATTATTTATTATTTAAGAATAAATAATAAATAAGGATACTTAATTAATTATTATGACATTAAATAATAGTTAAAGAAAAATAAAATTATTAAATAATTTTTTATTTGTTAATGGTTATTAAATAATGAATAAAGGTAAGTAATTAATTAATTATTATTTAAATCTTATTAAATAATAATTAAAGGAAAATTAAGACTAATAAACTAATTGTTTAGTATTTAAGTAATAATAAATAAGGATAAGTAATTAATTTGATTATTATTTAAATAATATTAAATAATAATTAAAGGAAGATGAGATTAATAAAATAATTGTTTATTATTTTATTTTATATTGGGTAATCAATAAGGATGAATAATTATTTAATTATTATTTAAATGTTATTCAACAATAATTAAAGAGAAGTAAAGTTTATAAATTAATTATTTATTATTTAATTAATATTAAATAATAGATAAAGATAACTAATTTATTAATTACTATCTAAATGATATTAAATAATAATTAGAGAGAAAT
This sequence comes from Hedera helix, assembly GCA_947179155.2. Taxonomy (NCBI): domain Eukaryota; kingdom Viridiplantae; phylum Streptophyta; class Magnoliopsida; order Apiales; family Araliaceae; genus Hedera; species Hedera helix. Next base: position 3,053,393 of record OX359273.1, read on the forward strand.
AAGGTACTTAAAAAATTTAAGTGAATTGCTTAAAGTGTGAAATAAATAAATTAAATCTTATTAAGTGGATAATAAGATTTTTGGTAATTAAAATATTGCTCGAGTGTAATAATATGGTCACATAAGCTATGTATTGTTAAATAGGAAGGTATGTGCTTAAATGGTAGTCTGTTTGATAGTGATATATAGACTCCTATGTGTTATGCTAATTGAAAGATGAATTTATTTAATATTAGGTCTTTCAAGGACAATAATTTAAGTCGAGTAAGCAGTAGTCAACAGCTGAGGCAAGTTTCCTAACTCAAACTCGAACTATTATTTTTGAGCATGTCAAATGGTTTAATTTATCGTTAATTATTCCATGTAAATGTCAGTATTGATATTCGCACATTGATGCATTTGAAAAATATGTTCTATCATTGAACAAGTAAGTTATTTAAAGTTCTTTATTTCATGAACTGTTCAACAAATGGGTCTACGCCATTTGTTTCGGCTGGACATATAAAGTAAATATTTTTAAAAGTTATTCCAAACCAGTTGAGTGGTGTGGAAGTCTTGTACTGAGAGAACAAACCCTAAATGGGGAATTATAAGTGTCATAGTTCGACATGGTCAGAGTTTAATGTTATGCATATACATGTTGTACAAGAGGCTGATCCCCTCGAGTACAGTCTGATTTATAAAAGGATAATCGGAAGGTTGTTTCCTTGGAAACGTTCAGGGTCGGTTGGACCATTCAGCAATAAATAATCATCTTTCATTCCTTCGTTTGGATTTTGATTATCTTATCAGTCATTTCATTAACTTCTATAAATTGTTGAGCTTTCACTTTATTCGCAGTTATTCATGATATGTCTGTATTATTTTAAAATTGCTGAGCATATTAGTTGCTCACTCTTGCTATATATATCATGAACTAATTGCAGTTAGGCCTGAGCACTCCAAGAAGGACAAAGGCAAGGGCAAGCTTTAAGAATAGTTTAAATATTTCTATTCCTGTTTTGTAAATCATGGAACCCTGTTTATATTAATAGGATCGTCATGATAAAATTTTATTAAGGTTGAGACCTTGGGACCGTAGTAAGCCTTTTGAAATGAACAACTTATGTTTATTTATTCCCCATTTAGTAATATATGTTGTTTAAGAGGTGATGTATGTATTTGATCGTGAGCACCAAATCCGAGGTATTGGTACCTGAATTTGGGGGTGTCACAAAAACAGTAATCGAAGTATGAAGTTTTTTAGGCCTAGCTGGGTATTATCGAAGATTCATAGAAAGATTTTTTTGAATTGTCATTCCATTAACTCAGCTGACTCGGAAAAATACAAAATTAGTATGGAACGAGAAATGTGAGAAAAACTTTCAAGAACTCAAGAAGAAACTTGTTTCAGCTTCTGTTCTGACCATACCATCAGGATCGAGAAGATTGTCATCTACAACGATGTTTTCAGCAGAGGTCTAGGCTGCGTTCTTATGCAATACGAAAAAGTTATAGCTTATGCATCTCGACAACTCAAGGATTATGAGAGGAATTATCCTACTCATGATCTAGAGTTAGTAGCAGTTATTTTCACATTGAAGATCTGGAGACACTATTTGTATGGGGAGAAAGTGAGATCTTTACAGATCATAAAAGCCTAAAGTATTTTTTCACCCAGAAGAAACTCAACGGGCGACAACGATAACGATGTTAGCTTGAGCTGTCAAAAGATTACGATCACACTATCCAGTACCACCCAGGAAATGAGAACATTATAGCTGACGCATTAAGTAAAAGATCATATACGAGTATGAATACAATACTGACAACACAAAGACACATTTTGTACGACTTACAAAAGATGGAGATAGAATTAAAGACATCAGGGACCCGAGTTGGTGCACATAACAACAGAAACGATCCAAATGATCCGATGTCGAATGTAAGCTGCACAAGAATGACAAAAAAGTTATGGATGATAGATTTAACGTCAGAGACCATGTATTTTTACGTGTTTCTCTATGGAAAGGAGTTATGAGATTTAGAAAGAAAGGAAAGCTCAATCCTCAATTTATTAGCCCATTTGAAATCCTCGACCAAGTAAAAAAATGTAGCCTGCAGACTAGCTCTACCGCCAAACATGTCCCGCATTCATAATTTTTCTCACATATCGATGCTACGTACATATGTGAAGGACCCAAACCACATCATTGAGTTGGAGCCAGATGAGATAGCAGATGATTTAACGTATGAGAAAGTACCTATTAAGATCTTAGATAGAAATGAGCAAATCCTACGCTCTAAGGTTATACCTCAAGTCAAGATTTTACGGAGGAACCAAGATACTAAAGAAATGACCTGGGAACTAGAATCTGAAATAAAATCTAAGTATCATTACCTCTTCGAGATGTCAGTTACGTCAAATTTCAAGGACGAAATTTCATAAGGAATGGAGGTTGTAAGACCCCAACTTTTATTGAATAAAATTTAATTTATCTTTATATATTATTCTGAAACAGTAAGGTATTATATTGATAAAAGTTAAAGTTAAGGATATTATGTCTAAATTTTTTTATGTCAGACAATATTCGATTGATCGGTGAATATTTGTTCTATCAGGAAATATTTGTACGACGGCGTTGACATAATCAGTTATGGGTGGACCCCATAACAAAATATTATCGGATATATAGAAAATAACAGCAGTAACCTTTTTAAATAAAAATTATCAATGGTACTACCACTTTTAACTGTTAAAATACTCAATGATAAAAGAATGGTAACATACGACATTTCATGGTATTTTATAGTAGCACACGATATTTTACAGTAGAACACGGTATTGCATATTATTTTATATTATTAAATTGATAAAGTGATCATTGCAAAGTATTTCATCAATAATTTTCATTATACAGTATTATACATTATTGAATCAATATTTGTCATTACACAACATTCTACATTATTGAGTCAATAATCGTCACAATACATAACATCTTATATTGGTGGACCAATAATTGTTACAGTAGTAGTCACGGATATTAAATAGTTAGACAGACTCATTATTTGAATAATACTGAATATTTAAATAATTATGATATTAAGTCAATAATATAATAATATAAAAGATAAATAAAATAATCTTTAAATGTGTAGTGCGAAGCTTAAAAATGTAAAACGTGTGATGGATGGTGTAGTTTAAGATATGAATAATGTGATTTGCTAATGGATGGTGTAGATTAAGTTAGTAAAATGTGTGAATCATATGATTTGTTACTGGATGGTATAAATTGGTGTGAATCATGTGATTAGTTAATGGATAATGTAGATTAAAGTGTAAAAAATAATGAATGGTGTAGATTAAAAAATGTGAAATATATTTTTGGAATATTTGGTTAAGTTTTGGCTATAAATAGGGGGTTTAGCATAAGGAATTTTCATATCCTTCTTACTTATCCTTCCTTTCTCTTTCTAAATATTATTAGTGTAAGATTTCTCGGAGTGAATTAAGGTTATCGTAAGTGTTAGTGAAGATCGACAAAAGTACGGGTATTATCTAAATTGATCAACTCCACAGAAAATAGTATCGAGCACTACAAGAAAACAGGGCTATGGCGACGGTATGTACCCATCGGCATAAAATAGAAATCCGTCGCCATAGGCTATTCTGACAGTACCCCACCGTAGCCGATAGTTTCACAGCCATAAACCAATGCCGACGCTACGATACCCCTATACCAATGTCATACCGTTGCCATACCCTTTTTTCCACCAAACTTTAGAGTCAAAATGGCGACGGTCCCGTTACTAACACCGACGGCTCTCCACCGCCGGTAAAAAGAAAATAGCGATGGTGTCTACCATCGATATAAAGGCCCCTATACCAACGGGCATACTATCGCCATACCCTTTTTCCACCAAACTTTAGAGTCTAAATGGCGATGGTCTCGTTCTCAACATCGACGGATATCCACCGTTGATAAAAACGGAAATAGCGACGGTGGTACCGTCGAGGTAGATAGAATAACACCTAAGTTTAAGAGACTATAGCGATGGTAGTACCATCGGTGTAAAGAGACTAATACCTGGTGTTTATATACTATGGCGACGGTACTGCCGTCGGCGTAGACCTGACGTTTATAATAATATAACGACCACAATACCGTCGGCGTAGACCTTTCTATTTATTTTTTATTTATTTAGCAGGTAGCTATAATAAAGACCTGTTTATTTAAAATCACATACATTAAACTTAAAAGTTAACCAATTTTTAATATTAATTATATAAATTCAGTGTGCATACAATTGGCAAATACTTAACAAAATGTGTTATAAACATTAAATTTACATACGATTAATAAATATTTAACAAACGTTCCATGAACGTTAAATTTACATACGATTGGCAAATATTTGACAAAAGTGCCATGAACGTTAAATTTACATGCGATTGGAAAATATTTGACAAAAGGTGCCATGAACATGAATTATCCTAACTTGCAGTGTGCACGGATCTATAAGATACTTGGATAGAAGGTGCATTAATAGTTTGACTCTGTTTCACTTGTAGCTTGATATAACTTTAATTCTAATTAAGATATATACTTGAACAAAAGACAGCATAATCGTCACTAATCATCACCCAAGTTTGTAGCTCTGGGCAGCCCGTAAAACAAAACATAAGATATACAAATAATTATAATAGTATGATGAAGACAGACAACAAATAGACAACATATATATGCTCATTTAAGACTCATGTAATTAGGGAATGGGCAGGGAAAATTATGCTTTAACATGTAATACAACTAAGCACAACCTGACATCTTATGGCAATCACAATCCAAGTCAGCCAAACTATAGCAAATTATAATCAACACATTGGCCAAAGTACTTGCAAACCCAACTGACTGTGTGGAAATACTGTACTCTACAATTCAAACCAGTTGTACATGAGCTTAAATTTAAATTTTCCTGTTAATGAACAGGGCTAAAGACATACTTAAGAAAATTATTCACCTATTAAAGAACTCGAGATGAGTAAAGAATTTGCCACTTTAACCTTTACTTTTTAAGGAAAGAGCTTGCAATATAAACCCAAGGTCAACATCGAACAGATGTTGTTTAGAAGTTGGTTTGCCTGAACCTGGAGAAGGTTTTCTCTTGCAAAATCCCATATATATTCTTTCCAAAAGCATGAATGAAAAGCCCCCTCTCTATAAATTAGACTAAAATGACACTAATCATCCAAATCAGCCCTTAAGACTTGAACCTAATTTTCAATTATTATCAGCCCATTATGTAAATCGAGTTTGAAGGTATATAATAAATTGACAACTTTAAAATTTCAATGCATAATATCAATCATACAATATATCAACTAATTCAAAACATAACAACAAACCCTTTTTTAGTGCAAGAAGAGATAAAGTAAAACAACATGGACAAACATATAAACACATATTGATAGAATTTATTATAATCCAATATTGACTTAATTCAGAAGATGAAGAGATAATGGATAGAAATCAAGGAGAATGAGATATTAATGCAAACTATAATGCTAAAAGTATGATATTTTCACCAACAATTTGAATAATTTAGTTCCAGCTTTGGAGAACTTTTCAAATATGAAGTTGGTGCGAAGCTATATTGCATGCCTATCAAGCTGAAGATGTTTTTAGAGATTAATTAGTCACTGTACAGAAGTTAAGCTCGTTATTACCTGCACATTAGGAAAAACGAGTAGGGCCTACGCTCAACTTAATTTTATTTGGGTCTGGACTGTTGCATGCAGAAATTAATTTTTCAAGCTTTCAGAAATCTAGTTTGTTTATCTGATGAATGATCTGAATTAAGCTCTACTTAAATATAGATCTTAAGTAGCTGGTTTCTATTTATACTATTAGAGAGCTCATAGTAAGCAAGTTAACTTGATCTTTGATAAATTTGTTAGGTTTGTTTTGTAGTAGAGCTTACTCAAAATTTGAACCTTTAAGTTGTACAATTATTATAATGATATATGTCGATTGAATTTCCCTATATTCTTCTTCTTAATTTTCTTTTTAGTGTTAGTTGATATATTGTTTAATGTATCATACAAGATAACCATAATTTCTATCTCAATCACAATCAATGTATAATAGACAGAGCGTTTAATGCTTAGTGGCTAAATAAAACAGTAACATGTTGATACTTTAATGAACAGAATTGAAATAAAAACATAAACTTGAACAGGAATAACTTGCCCTTTTTTGTACCTATTGATTCTTAACTAGTTCTGTCAATTTAGTCACCGTCGTTACTAACTCTTCATGAAGTATTTGGTAAGCAGCAAGTTGTGCCTTCAAAGTATCTATCTCCTGTTGTGCTACATTATCAAGTACCACAGGTGTGCCACTACGCTCAGTTGATTTCCAAGTGTTTGTCGATGTGGCTCAAAATCCTACAGAGATGGTTCTCCCATGTCTACCTTTTCCCAAAGTTTGGGAGGCAATGTCATTCAGGCCAGACTTTTTAATTTGATGTTCCTCACCCTCAAATGCAGCCAAGACATCATTAACCTTCTTTACTTCTTCCTGTAAGATATTATTACTATAAATCAGCATTTATTTCACAGTGCTTACCTATTCAGAACTTAGGTAAATGGGCGATAGTAACACATATAACTTAACTAACTAAACCCACTAAAACCTTCTCTGAATTATACAGATAGACAAACTTTAGTTTTGTTTCTCAATTATGCTCTGTATAGGGGATAAACTTATATCTACTACTGAAGCCTAATATTGTCTTTCTTAATAGCCTTAAACTTTAAATTAGTAGATTATTCATAAATATTTAACTCTAATATTGCATTGAAAATAACTTTTCCTTGCAACATTACTTCTTGTTGTACGATTTACCCATCCTGAAAATTCAACTTCGGCAAAAAGAGAACAAACTTTAGGTTTATAGGGAACTGAAAAGACAAAAATCATTAAATAAACTCTTAATCTATTATGAGACGGAAATGTTAAACCATCAACAACAAAAAAATAAAAATACAAAGGCATTCTTCAGCTATGGTTATTAAAAATATATATATAATATCAACATTTATAAGTCCTGCAAACATGAAATAAGCATTTATTTCTTACTGTTGCAGACTTGTGGACTGTACCGTCCTTTATAGTATAAAATGAGATAAACAATTTAGCTCAAGTTGGACTTTTCCCATCTTTATCTTTCTCCGCCTACCAAGTTATGGAAAAAGAAAAGGAATAAAATTAAATAACCTAATCTAGCATATTAGCTGCTCTACACCCCCCCCCCCCCACACCCTTACCATTTTCAGTCTCTTCCTCGCAAATGACATTCGTCCTAAAGTATGTTGTCTCTTCAATTTAGTGTGATTCTCTTTGTTTCTTTCTGCTTCTTTCTACAAATGATAAATAAATTTAAAAGATAAACTCTCTAATTATTGATAATTGCATTGAGATGTAAATATATAAATATATTTGAAACCTGAACTTCTGAGCAACCTCAAACATCCACTAGAACTTCCCTTTGTTCTTTCTTCACCCTCTTATTCGTCATGTTATTAATTGAAGCTTGACGATGATCCCGGACATAGTATTTATTTTTCAAGTCAAACTTAAACTATTTCCATGCTCTGCCTATCAATGCTAAAAGATTTATTTTGACCCCCAACATCAGATTGGTTGGTGGAGAACCTCTTCTTAATTTGTTTCAATGCATGTTCCTTACCATCACTTGGCACTTTCGTCCAAGACTTGAAATCAATTGGGTAATACTCAGACATACGAGCGTTATAAGCCACATTCACTTGTGTCATCCTTCTCCATATAGGCAAACCCAAAGTAGGACCTCATTTCTTTTTGCTAGTGGAGCCTACAAAAATATAAAAGAAATGTCCATTTTAATTACTTGAACAGTACTATATCACGCAGTGGTGTAATAATCTCTGGCTGATTAAATTATAATAATTCAAATCTAGAAATTTTGTATATATCAGATGTTATGCTGGTAACTAAGGCTATGAAAAGCATATCTCGAAAATGAAATATAACAATTTCAAAGTGCAGTAATGAACCACAAGAAGCTTATTAGCTATAAATACAAGTAACCCAAATCTTATTATGTAAACGTAAAGTAACTTGTTCCCGCATGCGCATCATCATGTATTTCCTGTTCTTGTTGCAATCTCTCAATATATACAATCATTTCAGAATCAGTAAGTGTATTGCCATTATCATGAGCCATGAATGTCTACACATGATCATTAAGAATAAAAAAATAGAGTGTTAGTTCATGTAATGTAATGATGAATGTAAAAACTAGAGCAAATCAATTTATCAATACCGATAGGCAAATATACCAGACACACATCCTATTGGCTATCAATTAACCAAGAAAAGCTGAGAAATTTATTTATTTTATTGACTTCGCTATTGAGGGCAAGAAATCTGTTTCAAAATACAAACCAGTAGCATAATATGATTGAACTATTATGAATCAAACATGAAGCTAGAAATATATAACTTCAAAAAAATAAAGTACCAATAAACACAAGGATTTGTTATTAGTTCATGGTTAAAAGCATAATCTTATTTTAATGAAGGCATTGAGATGCAATGACTGTTTTCGAAACAAGCCTCTATACAAAATGATATAAAGCGTAAAAGGAATTCTTATAATAACTGTCATAAATGACTTTCAAAATTTACAAAATTATTCCTTATCCTCTTCCTCGTCTTCATCATCATCCTCTTCTACTTCCTCTGTTTTGTCCCACATTCTCTTCATTTTCCCACTCTTCTTCATCCTCAGAGATGACCTTATCATCTTCATCAATAATAATTAAGTTACCTTTACATCATTTAGTTGCATTGTGCTTTCATTTCTTAGTTCAAGATCCTTGATTACGTTCAACAACTACCTCAAGATCAACATTATCTCTAACCCAAGTATAGTCTTCCTCTTCATTCTATGTAATTCTAGTTGTTGAGTAATCGATTTGTACTATTATGTCCTCATCATCGAATTCTGCTTCAGCATTATCACACATATCCCTTGGCTTTGTTCGTATAACTACACGCCAATCCTTGTCCCTATGATCATCAACATAGAATACTTGTTCAACTTGAGATGGCAAGACAAAAGGCTCCTCTTTTGACACAAATTTATTTGCATGCACAAGAGTATATCCATACTGATTAGTTTTCACCCCTTTATCACGTGTTATGCTATTATACCATCTACATTTGAATAACACTACTTTTTCATCACCTTCATAATCTAACTCTGTTATATCCTCCAAAATACTCCACAATCTCTTCCCTAGGATTTGAGTCTCTAGCTGAGGAATATCCGCGGGTAGTTGCTGCGACATATACTCCGCTATTTTGCGTTTAACTATTCTTCGCTCGTATTTTGGTGTAAAAGCGGAACCCATTTATCAAATAACCAGTACCCTTATTGGCTACTCTGATTTGACCACGTGAAAGTGCTTTGATTTCTTATGAAAGCTCCATCTCTTTACCCTATTTAAACAACAACAAAAGTTGAATCAGCAGACCTTTGTACCGATTGTCACTCAATTGACCATAACTTACCCTAGAGACAATATTTATGTGCTCCATTTTTTTGTTAGAAACTAGACTTATGCATTTTTCCAAAAATATGAGGGAGACATGATATAAACTTTTGTGTGATATCATACTTACATAATCTCTAAACCATCGTGAAAATTCTTTTTTCTTAACATTATCAAGGTCTCCCCCTGATACTTTTCACCTACGCCCTTGTCGCATCATGTAGGACTTTTCCCAAATACTACAAGACTTAATCAACACATATATTTCTCTTAAGAGAGATAAATAAACAATATTAATATATATTGATATTTATAAATAGCATATCATGACCTAAGATAACCCATGACCTCCTCGCAATTGAATAACACATATAAATGTGCCATGTCATCATCTTTTTCATCTAGATAAGAGATTTTTGGAGTCCCTAAAAATTGACCTATACGTCAAAATATGAGACTACTTGATCCATGCTTATAGTACCCATCTTTATTTCTTCCATCTCGATTACATGTTGCATCAACATCTTTCAAGTATCTCGAACAAAATGTCAAACATTCCTCAGCAACTACTCCTTCTACGATTGACCCTTCTGGGCGACTTCGGTTATGAATATACCCTTTTGTCTTTCTCATGGACCTAACCGTAAGCATATTTCACATAGTGAATAAATACTAAAAAACCAATATAATATTCCAAGAAAAATAAATTTAATAAGATGTTATTATTACCTTTCAAATGGATACATATTTAAAAAATTTACATTTTCAGCTATCCTTTGTTGTTTAGCCAAGTGTATGGGCAGATGTACCATTATATCAAAAAAGGCATGAGGGAATACCATCTCGAGATTGCATAATATCAAAGGTATTTTCCTCTTCATTCGTTCATAGTCCTCCTCGCGATAACTGCTCGAACACAATTCCCGAAAGTAATGACAAATGTTAATAATAGCTCTCTTGACATGTTCTGGCAGAGGCGTACGTCTCATCACAATTGGAAGTAGTTGTTGCATTATGAGATGATAATCACGACTTTTCAAACCCACAATTTTGCATTCTTTTACATTGACACATCATGATATGTTGGATGAATATCCATTTGGAACCTTGATTCCTTTTAGAACTTCAAGAAAACTTTGCTTTTCTTTCTTAGACAATGTGTAGCATGCCGCTGGAAATTGATAAACTGAACCTGATGGATTGACTGGCTTTGTGTGTAAGTCTTTTCGTATATGCATATATTCTAAGTCTAAATGAGCTTTGAGGGTATCTTTTGATTTTCCTTTCATACCCAATAGTTCCCAATCAAGTTATCACATTTTTTTTCAACGTGCATCAAATCCAGTATATGATGTATTAGAAGTGTCCTCCAATATGGTAATTCAAAGAAAATGCTTTTTCCCCCTCTAATTATATGTTTTTTCTTGGCGAATTATTTTCTTTTTAGTTTTCCCAAATGTGACTTTAATGTCTCTAACTTGTTCAAGCACATCATACCCAGATGGAATTGGTGGCGCTTCTGTATAATCTACATCTCCATTGAATCTTTTTCATCAGACCTATATTTATGATCAGGAGGAAAAAAAACAACGGTGCCTGATGTAACATTGCTTACTACGCAAACTAAGAGACCTAGTGTTACCTTGGCAAATTGGACAAGCAAACTTACCTTTCGTACTCCAACCTGATAAATTTGCTAACGCTGGAAAGTCGTTAATTGTCTATAAAAGTACAGCACGCATTTTGAAGACGGATTTGGCCTAGGCATCATAAGTATCAACCCCGTCCATCCACAATGTCTTTAACTCTTCAATTAGAGGCTTTGGGTACACATCGATATCATTTGATAGGCTGCAAGGTCCAGGTATTAACAAAGTCATAATGAATTGTTCTTGTTTAAGGCACATCCAATGAGGTAGATTATATATAACAACTTGGACAGGACATATGCTATAATGTCCATTGTTGAAAGGATTCATGCCATTTGTAGACAATCCAAGCCTAACATTACGGCACTCTTCGGCAAATATAGGATACATTGTATCAAAATGTTTCCAAGCAATAGAATCAGCAGGATGACGATAGACTCAATCTTTTCGGCAACTTAAGTGATGCCACTTCATATTTGCAGCTGTTTTCAAAGACCTAAAAAGGCTTTGCAACCTAGGAATTAAGAGGAGATAACGCAACTTCTTAATAGCTACTTTATTCTCCTTTATAGGCGCGTCGTCAAAGTCTTTCATTTCAACACGAATTGTCTTCCACCTTAGTTTATCGTAAACTTTACATTATTTCAACTCTTTTTCCTCCTTCTAGTACAACATGCAGTCATTGGGATATGCATCAATCTTTTCGTATTCAAAACCCAAGTCACCAACCTTTTTTTTTTGTTTCATAAAAATTACTCGGCAAATTCGTACATTCTGGGAATATTTCTTTCAACTTACTTAATAACGAATCAAAAGACCAATCTGACCATCTTCCATTACATTTCAAGTTAAATAACCACACTATGAAAGAAAAAGTGGTCTTTGTTTTGCATCCAAGATATAATGGGGAGCTCGCTGAATTCATGTACTTGTGAAATTTTTTTTCCATAATCACCAAAGATATCCCCATCATTTATAAAAAGATCATTTATCATCTCAGACATTTGATCTTCTTGATTAGCATCATCATCTTCGACTCTATTACTTTGAACACTATTGAAAGTTGAATTTGATGATGGTGTTTCCCCATGAAACACTCAAGTTGTGTAATTTGGAGTAAACTCATACTCAATGTAATGCCATTACACAGTATCACGATCTTGATGTAGTAAATTGTAGCAACTTTTACATGGACATAATATCTCTGATGTTATAGACTCAACTTTGGTAAATGCATAATTGAGAAAATATTATACCCCATCCACATATCTCTTGCAAGGGCTTTGTAGTTTTATCCATTGTTTGTCCATAATATTATCTATTGGTATTTTATTATTTCTAAGTTTTTTTAGTGCATATTATTTATTTTTTATGTTATTTTTTAGGAAAGTGCAAAAGAGGTATAAATCTAGAATTTATGAGGAAGCAGTGGTATTTTGGTAAATAAGTTAAAGTTGAGAGTCGGGGCGCCCAAGTGAGTGTCGGTGAGTGTTGAGGCATTTAAAGCAGAATACGCATCAACCCAGTTTTGCAGTTGGACAAACTTTGATGACTTTTAGTAGAGTTTGGTTGCAAATAAACCTAATTTTGGATGGGCAACTATAAGTACAAGACTATGAGGCTTTAGAGGGGGACTTTTTACGTAGATTGAAGATCACAATTGAAGACTTGGAGAATCGATGCGCCATTTAAGGAGATTAAGATGGAGGATTGGAAAGACAAGAAATTCCGTTTAGAGTTTTTCTTCTCTCTTTCTTTTCACAGTTTTGTAATCTAAGATGATGATTTATTTGATGTTCCTAGTTTTTGATTCCATGATGAACTAATTTATCAATTAAGGCTACAATTGAACCTTTTACTAACATGAATTAAATATCTATTAATTTCCAATAGTATATAGAATATGAATATATCTATATGTTGCATGTGACCTATTTGAGAATTGAATTTTAATGAGTTTGTTTTTCTTGTTTTGTAAAGTAATTGAGGTGAATATTTTTATGTGGTCATTGGAAAAGATCTTTTAAATAATCATGAATTCCTGGCCAACAACTTTATTAGGTTTAAAACTTGAAAATATATAGACTAGGTTTATGTGATGTAATTGGGGATATTGTAGTCTTAAGCTTTTGATATCTGGTATTCAATCTTTGTGATAAATTTTAATTTTAGTTCTAATTTAATCATAATCATACTCAACATTTGTGATTATTTAAATAGACTCGAATTCATATAAAATTAGTAGTTAAAATTTATTAGGCATAGATCTGTGGGTTCGACACTTTATATTTACTCTATATTACTTGTTGATCGCATATACTTGCGCGTAATTGTTAATATATAAATTGGACAACAGTAATACAACCAACAAGTAGTAATACAACACGTGTTGACCATTTAGATTCTAATTTACTGAACAAATGTTCAACTTTAGAACTATTCACTAAACTACTATACTATAACTCAGTAACTCAGTAGGATGATAATGTATTATTATGCAATTGGTTACTTTGTTCTATTAAAAATATCTATATTCTCGCTTCAAATATGAATACTATGACTGTACTTTTATGAAAAAAGCCAAAGCCCCTTATTAGATTTGAACTGATGACTTACACCTTACCACAACATTACTCTACTGCTGAGTTAAAAGGGTAGAGAGATTAGGTTTGGGTTGGATATGCACGTGGGAGTGAAAAACATCTGAGCGGGAGTGTGAAAGAACGAGGAGTAGGAAAAAAACCCTTGGCTTATTTAAAATTTTTATTTTACTTTTTATATTTTTTTAAGGGAATAAGTGTTATTATATTATTATTTTTAAGTTTCTATATGTTTAATTTGGGTTGAATTAATTTGATCCTTTTTAGACCCTATAGCGACAGTACTACGGTCGCCTTTTTTTTAAATAGCAGTTAAGAGGCAGTTAGTTTCCTGCATACTCTATACCGACGTAGTATAAAAATGCGTCGGCTTATCGGACCTATAACGACAGGTCTATGGTCACCATATGTTTCTTATTTGGGTGGTAGTTTTTTCGACTAATCTATACCAACGGGTATACATGACTGTTGGTTTATCGTCCCTATAGCGACGGGAGTACCGTCGCCTTATGTTTTCTAGTAGCAGATATTTGGATGGAGGTTTTCCCGATTAATCTATAGTGAAAGGTATACATACCCGTCGGCTTATCTCCTTTATAGCGACGGGTCTACGGTCGCCTTATGCTAGATATTTGGAGGTAAACTTCTCGCCTAATCTATACCGACAGGGTATAAATACCCGATGGCTTAGGGGTCCTATGGCGACAGATTTTAACTTTGGTCGCCGTATCACATTTTTCTTGTAGTGCAGTCACGTGTTAAGGTAAGAAATATATTTTTCTATCATACTCTTAAACTTACTATGCTAAGTATTGTTGGGTAAAATTTCTGAAGTAATTAATAGTTTGCGCTTCATCTAATATTTTTTGACCTGAAGATTTCTATTAAATTTCCATCATAATATTTGAACAGTGAACTTTAGGATTTTAAACTTTTAACCTACGAACATGACTTGAACTGTGAATATTTTGGACTCTTAAATATTCCTTGTACTGTAAACGTTATCGTTGAACTTCTTTCCTGTGAATCTTGGACATTATTCTTGGACTTGAACACCTTTTTCTCTACATCATATTGGCAATTTGGACATTATTTGACTCTGGACAAAGTAAAATATGTTAACTTCTAATGTCTATTGTTTATCCTATTATCCTCTTTCTTTTGTTATCAATTATATCACTACTATTTATTCTAATCATTAGAATCATGTTGTTGTAAATATTTGTGACCTGAGGCATATATAATAGGATAAAGGCAATATAATGGTGGTATGTATTTTGGGGCATAGATGATAGGATAAAGGGAATACAATGGTGGTGTGTCTTTTAGGGCACGTAATGAATGTTCTCTTTGGCCTGAGGTAAAGAAGAACCGTTATTTGGCATGATCATGACCAGTGGTATTTCAGATTATAAAGGTTGATGATAAAAAAAATTCTGAAAAGAGAAACTAGTAGACATCATGATCTACATGATTCTCCTAATAGTTGTTATTCCGCTACAATTGTTGATGTGACACCCAGAATTTTTGACATAATTTTAAATATGGGGCATGATGAATTAAGTAAATGTTAGTGTTTAAAACCTAGAAGTATTAAGGAATGATTTATGGAATGTGAAGAAGATTTATATGAATTAAGAAAAGAAGGATGAATCTGTAAAGTATCAATAAGGTGGAATAGAGAATATGAAATAAGTGGATTGAGTAAGGGTAAATATGATTAAAGAAAGAAATTTTTTAGAGAATGAGAAATTATCTTGATAAGTGCATCAAGAAATATTCTAAAGAAATTATAAATTAAGTTAAGAATTTAAATATTCTAACAGTTATGATCATTATGGGGATATTCATGTGAATTACGGAAATTAAAGAGGTAAAACATGATTATTATGAAATTAGTTGTTATTTATCAAGATAAAGGTATAGCAATATGCTATAAATAAAATATGTATGATTAGTATGACAATTATGATTCCGAGGACGGAATCCTGTTAAGGGGGGAAGAATGTGAGGACCCGAAATTTCAAGATTTCTTTAATAAAATTAAATGAGAATTTAATTGATAAAATTATCAAGATTGTAAATTAATTATTATTTTATGTGATTTAATGTATGGGATGAGATTTAATTAGTAAATTAAATCTATACAGAGATTATGATGAATGGTATGGAATTAAAGAAATTGAAAAGCAAATAAATTGTTTAAAAATAATTTATTAAGAATAAGAGAAATTTCATGTAAATGTACAATAAATTGTACAATTAAATTATTATGGAAGTGCAGAAATTATGTTTTAAATGAGGTTATATGGAAATGTAAGAAATATGAATTATATATGTATATATATGTGTTTATGCTTAATTGTTATAATTATAAATGTTATTAATTATGAAAATTAAGGGATTAATAATTAAATTAATCCGAAAAATTTATGAAAAGTTAATGAGGAAGTTAGTAAAAATTGTAATTATTGATTTTAAATTAATTATGAATTATGGAGGAAGTTTAGAAATTAATTGAGAAGAAATGTAATTATATAAATTATATAATAATAATTATATAATTTATATAGGGAAATTAAAATGTTGTATGAAGGAAATAATAATTATATAAATTATATAAGAATAATTATATAATTTATATAAGAGAATTAAATTAATTAAGGGTGGAAGAAAATTTTATAAATTATATTTGTGTAAAATGGAAATTATTTAAAAAGGAATAATGTAATTATATAATATTAAATTATATAATTTATAAGGAAAGTTAATGTGAATATTAAAGAAATTGAATAATAAATAAGAAAAAGAAATGTTTTAAGTTATTAAAAATTATATTTATATATAATGGAATTATTATGACTTTTATGAAAAATAATATTTCAGAAATGTAAACATGTTAATGTAACATGTTGTCCAAGTAACGAAATGAAAATTTGTGAAAAATAATTTTTATATGTTCTATGAATTATTTTATGATTTTTGGACGTATAAATTACCTCATATATTTACATGCATGGCGTTATGCGTGTACAAAATTTGTCAAATAAAATACCGAAAAAGGTATTAATATTATTTATAAATCATATTATGATTTTTAATGAATTAAAATAAATATTTTATATACATTATATAAAATATTTATTACACAATATAATTACGTAATGTATTTAAAATAATTAAGTTTGCATGTTATTGGTGATAATCCGGTTGAAAATTTCGGGAAGCAAGAAAGGCGGTGGAATCCTTGTGTAATCCAAATTGGCTAAATGGGATATATATATATATATATATATATATATATATATAGGAAAGAAAAGAAAAGAAAAAGGGAGGAGGAAATATATATACACACACTAAACATATTAATTCTCCATACCTTCTTCTTACATCACCGCCGCCGCCGCCGCCCGTGCACCACCATCACCGAGAGGGAGGAGAATTTTGGAGTCATCCAAATAAAGAACAAGCCTCAAGGAAGTTTTTTTAAAACTTTTGGGAAGGTACAATTTAATTGTATGTGATTTATTATAATA
Source organism: Hedera helix (assembly GCA_947179155.2). NCBI lineage: Eukaryota > Viridiplantae > Streptophyta > Magnoliopsida > Apiales > Araliaceae > Hedera > Hedera helix. Next base: position 3,070,761 of record OX359273.1, read on the forward strand.
TTTTGGTGATAAATAAATTTTATGAAAAATTTATAAATAATTCGAATAATTATTCCCAATAATTTTAGGATATATATATATATATATATATGAATTATATAATTTTTGGAATGATTTTGTGGTGAAAAATTGGAGCAAAAATGGATTAAATTGGCTTAAGTTGGTGCACTGTTCGCGGGAAGAGGGAAGAAAAATTCTGGGCAGGTCCGCGCCTGCAAATTTCGCTAAACCACGGGTCAAAACGACGTCGTTTCGGCTCGGGGGGGGGGGGGGGGGGGGGGGCCGGAGGACCGCGCAATGCGCGGAGGCTTCTAGAATGACAAGAAACGACGCCGTTTTGGCGTCGGAAGCGAAGGGCCGCGCGCAATGCGCGGCCGACGACACGCTGGAAATTACCAGTGTGCCCCTGCTTTTTTCGGTTAATACCAACCGTGTCCCCTGGCCCTGAAAATTATAGCCGTGCCCTTCAGCTTTTCTAGAAATACCGTCCGTGTCCTGGAAGCAATGAAAATGACGATTAAGCCCTCAATCTTTTCGGAAAATTCCGGATATGCCCCTAGAGTTGCATAAATTACGAAATTGCCCCGGACCTTTTCTGTTAATGCCGGATGGGTCCTTAAGGGCGGAAATTACCATATTGCCCCCAGAAATAAATTTTAATTGAAATAAATGTTTAAAAATTGTTTAAAAATCATAGAAAATTTTAGAAAAATACTAAAAATATAGAAATGATGTTTGGGCATTAAATTTAATATTTTTGGAAAAATATTAAATATTGGGGATTAATATTTAAATGTTTAAATATTAATCTAATAAGGTTACCATTTAGAAAATGGTTAAATAAAATTTTTGGGACACCTAGAAATGTTAAAATTTATCCGATAAGCCGGGTTGTCCGTATTAGAGGTTTTGGATATTAAGTTAAACGAATATTTTAAGAAACGAGGTTAATATAATTGACCATATAAATTAATAATTGGACTAAAGATGATATTAATTAATTAAATTAATATCATAAGGAGTTAAATAATTATTATTTGATTATTCTATGATCATAGGTTGATCGAGTTAAGGGTTTGAGCTAACAATTTAAATAACTGGACGCCAGACAAGTTCTTCAGTCTCTCTTATGTTAAATGTTGAACTATTATGATATGCAATTCTTGTTTTAAATGCATACAAATTATATGATACGTGTTTAATATGACCACAATGTGTTCTTTGTGCAACGATATGAGATATATTGCTATAGTTGAAGCACAAACACATGATATATGACACACACCAAGCATGTTAAGGTATGTGCTACGTGAAGCATGAACTGTTGAACTTGCTGAGCCGCTGTGCTCATTACTTGTTTAATAAACATTTTTGCAGGAAAGAAATGAAATTCAAGAATATTGGATTATGTTAGAGATGAATTGCCTAGAAGGTAGAAAACGTGATTGTTATATTGTTAATATTATAATTCAATGTGAGAAATTTGTTAATTTATTGTGATACATTGTATGTATATATACGTTGAATCTGGATATGATAGAAGTTTAAATATGAATTGTGATGAATCAGGATAATTGTTATGATAGAATTTATTATATGTTTGATTATGAATGATGCAACGAGGAATATTGTATGAAGATAGATAATAGTAAATTTTAAATGATGAGCTTTATAATACGAGTAAAAGAAAGTAAAAGTAAAGGTTGCGATCCAGGGACTAGGATCGAGAAATGAAGTTTTTAAATAATAAAATATTTAATACAACGATTGAATCGAGAAAGTGAGAAAAAAGAAAAATTTATACCAAAAAATTGGTAATTGATGACGGTAATGTCAAAATTATGGGTTAAATAAGGAGATTGAAGATTTATTAATGAACCGAAATTTGGACGTAAGGAAGATAATGTATAATAAATACAAAATTAAAGGGAATAAAATGGGTCGAATTTCGGGGTCGTTACAGTTAGACCTAAACTTTGTTCAAGAGTTTAACTATAGTTGTTAATTTAAAACTTGTTGTTTATATTATTCTATCAAGAACTCAACTGTTGAAGGCTAATGAGAATTTATTCGTCATTATCTTAGTCATGATATTCTTTACTAGCTATTTAAGCTCACACTTTTTTTTTATTCTATTGTTCAGAAAATGAGAATGTAGTCGGGACTAGCAGAGAAAAGAGGGGAATGGAGTGATGCTCCGAGATAGTTACTATAGAAGTCTTCACCATTTTGTAAATAGTGTGAAAATAATAGTGAAGACATAATTGTAGATTATTGGGCATTATATTGTTGTATTTTGCACTAAGATAATAATTTTGTTGTAATCTTTTGACGACTTCAATTGGGTGGTGTATGCCCGATTTGGGGGCGTCGCAGATTTTACATTAGAGCTCCAAACTAAAGTCTAACCGCTACCCAAAAGAAAATTAATTATTTCTATCTTATAATACATTATTTATAGAGTACTAATTTTCCTAACCCTAAATGAATTACAATCCAATAGAAAATCATCTCCTAATTAACTAATGCTGGGACCATTAAATACACTAATGTTGGACATCTACTAATGAATCAAAGGAAAACGTGTAGGACCCGTCACTTAAGTTAGCGCCTGCATCACCAATTAATCGTGCTATGTGTGGACTCCTCTTGATGTGTACATGTGAGGACCCGAATTTTCAGGATTATTTTAATAATAATTTAATTGTCAAAAATTATCAAGATTGTTTAAACTATTTATGATTTTATGTGATTTAAGGTGTGTGATGAAATTTAATTAGTAAATTAAATTTGTACAGAGATCATGATAAAGTGTGGGGAATTAAAAATAATTGAAAAGTAAATAAATTGTTTAAAAATAATTTATTAAGAATAAGAGAAATTATATGTAATGGTACAATTAAATGATTATAGAGGTACAAAAATTATTATTTAAATGATGTTACGAGGTAAGGTGAAATGTAAGAATTAGATATGTATATACATTTGTATATATATGTGTTTATGTTTAATTGTTGTAATTATAAATGTTATTAATTATGGAAGGTCCGGGCTTAATAATTAAATTAATCCAATTTTAAATAAAAAGGTAATGAGGGAGTTAGTAAAATTGTAATTATTGATTTTAGTTTTAATAAATAATTATGGAGGAAGTTTAGAAATTAATTGAGAAGAAAAGTAATTATATAAATTATATAATAAATTATATAATTTATATAAGGAAAGTAAAGTGATGTATGAAGAAAATAATAATTATATAAGTTATATATGAATAATTATATAATTTATATAAGAGGATTAAATTAATTAAGGATGGAAGAAAATTTTATAAATTGTATTTGGTATAAAATAAAAATTATGTAATGAGAAAGTAATTATATAAATTATATAAAAAAAATTATATAATTTATATAAGAAAAGTTAGTGTAAATTGTAAAGAAATGAAAATAAATGAGAAAAAAGGAAGATTTCAATTTATTAAAAATTATATTTATGTATAATGGAATTATTATAACTTTTATGAGGATTAATATTTCAGAAACGTGAACATGTTAGTATAATATGTCGTGCAAGTGACGAAATAAAAAAGTATGAAAAATAATTTTTATATGTTATATGAATTATTTTATGAATTTTGGAAGTATAAATTACCTCATTTAATTACATGCATGTCATTATGCGTGTACAAAATTTGTCAAGTAAAGTACCTGAAAAATGTATTAATATTAATAATAAATCATGTTATGATTTTTAGTGAATTAAAATAAATATTTTATATACATTTTATAAAATATTTATTAGACGAAATAATTACGTAATGTATTAAATTAAAAATTTGCGTGCTATTTTTGGAACAATCCGAAAGTGGGAAGCCAAAGTCGGTGGATGATTAAGTCGGTGGACGTGTGTGTGTGGCATTTTAAACTAAGTATTGCATGTAAGCTTTATAAAAGGGGAGGAAAAGGATTAAAAGAAAAAGAAAAACAAGCAAACTCTCTATTACTTCCTCTCTATGTGTTCTACCTGACATCACCACTTGACCACCATAGCCACCATGAAGGAGGAAATTGTGACGCCATCCAAGCACAGAAAAGCTTTAAAGGAAGGATTTGCAAAGCTTTGGAAAGGTATAAAAAGTTAATTATGGAATTTATTTAGTATTTATGGAGATAAAATAATTTTATGGAAAAATTATTGTAAATAATTAGAATAATTATTCCAAATAATTTTTGGATATATATGTATGAATTATATGATTTTTTAGAGTTATTTTGTGGGAAAAAATTTGATCAAAAATGGATTATATTGCTTGGGCTGGTGCATTGTTTGCGGAGGAAGAAGATGAAATCTGTTAAGGGTCGACCGCACATGGCGCGCGGTCAATTTTTTTTTATTCCACCTCGGATGAAACGGCGTCGTTTTGAGGGGCGAAAAGGAAGCCGCACCATGCGCGGCTGAGATTCTGCTGACGCCAGGCCAAACGACGTCGTTTGGCTGGCGTAAGGGGGAGGGCGCGAACAATGCGCGGCGGCCGGCGACGCGGTGAAATTACCAGCGTGCCCCAGTCCTTTTCAGGTTATACCGAACGTGTCCCTAGAACGTCGAAATTACTGAAATAGCCTCGACCTTTTCAGAAAATGACCAGCATGTCCTTGAACCGCGAAAATTACCAAAATGCCCCTAGAAAGTGATTTTTAATTAAATAAATGTTTAACAATTGTTTAAAAATAATAAAAAATTATAGAAAAATACTAAAAATATAGAAATGATGTTTGGGCATTAAATTTAATATTTTTGTAAAAATATTAAATATTAGGGATTAATATTTAAATATTAATCTAATAAGGTTATAATTTAGAAAATGGTTAAATAAAAAATTTTTGGACAACCAAATATGTTAAATTTTATCCGATGAGTCGGGTTGTCTGTATTAAATGTGTTTGATATTAAGTTATATTAATATTTTACGGGACGAGGTTAATATAATTAACCATATTATTTATTTATTGACCCGGTATCCTAAAATAAATCGACGGGTAGGGTTAATTACATTATAGATGATATTAATTAAGTAAATTAATATCATAAAGAGATGAATAATTATTATTTGATTATTTTATGATCATAGATTGTACGAGAATCATTATAGAAAGGGTATTTATTATTTAATTCCACAATCCAGGCAAGTTCTTCAGTACTATAAAATTAAAATTTTATCTGTTATGATATATTAATTCTTGTTCAAATGCATATAAATTATGTGTTGTGTGATAAGTGGATAATATGACAATGATGTGTATTTTGTGTAACAATATGAATATATATGAGACATAATGCTTGAGTAGAAGCACAACACATGATATATGACACACACAGAGCATGTCTCTATGTGCTACGTGAAGCATGAAAGGTGTAAACTGTTTGTGCTCATTACTTGCATAATATAAATTTTTGCAGGTAAAGAAACAAATTTCAGAAATATCGGATTGTGATGGATTTTGCTATAGAAGATTGTAAAAATAATTGTTTTATGTTTTCGATATAATACTTTAATGTGAATAAATTGACAAAGATGTATATATGTGTTGTATATAAATGTAAGTTGGATCCAGATTGGACAAGTAAAGTTAAATGATATATGGTAATGATTCAAGATTGTTGTTATGATAAAGAATATGATATATTTAATTATGGATTATGAAACCAAGAATAATTGTATGGTTATGAATAATATTAAATTTTGAATGTTGAGCTTTAGGATAAAGGAAAGAAAAGAAAAAGTAAAGGTTGCGATCCCAGGACTAGAATCAAGAAGTTAGATTATTAAATATATAAATATTTTAATACAATGAGTGAGAAAAGAGAAAAATTTATACTGGAAAATTTGGTAATTGATGATTTATAAGATCAAGTAAGGGTTCAAATAAGGTGATTAAAGATTATTAACGAACCTAAATTTGGACGTAAGGAAGATAAGGTATAATAAATATGAAATTTAAGATAATAAAGTTGGTCGAATTTTCGGGGTCGTTACAGTTGGTATCAGAGCTGAAGTTTTTGTGGTCGTTACAGATAATATCAGAGCTAGAGGTTATAAACTTTGGGTAAACGATACCTTAGGCTATAACCTTAGTGAGAAAAAGTATAGTTAGTTGCGTGTTCTGAAAACTTAAGTGTATAGTAAGCTTGTGACTCATGATTGTATGGTGAAGCTCCTCAGCGAATGAGTGATTATGGCCTGACTAGGACAAGCTCCTCAAGCCATATGATTGTGGTAAGTTCCTGAGCCCAAATACGTGATAAGTTTGATAAACATGAGGTGGATTTTAGTAGAGAGCCATAAGTTAAGAGTTATAGTTTTCAAATATTGGCTAAGGTTAAGAAAATATGAAAGATATAAGATTATAAAAAAGAGATAGAGATGTTAAGAAAGATCTGAATGAAGGTAATGAATTGAAGAAAATTCATAAATTCAATTAAGAATATATCTGAAAGAATATTTGAAATGATTCAAAGATGAATCTTAAAAAAAATCAGGGGACACCTGGTTCAAGTAATAAAGATGACAAGGTAATCTAAAAAGCATAGAAAGAGATCATAATAATATGATCAGGAATAGTGAGAGGATTGTACTACAATACGATCACAAGATAAGGAAAACGAATAAGGAAAAGATTATAAAGCAAGATCATGATGGGATCCAATGAGATTATAAAATAACAGAGAGATTTTATTTAATGATTCAAAGGATATAGCCTGATGCTATAAAGAGATATGGTACTATGAAATAGTACAAGAAGAATTCAGAGAGAATGATGAGACATGAATGACAGAAATGTTAAGATAAGGGGGCAGGAAGCTTGGGTACAAAATTTCAATTGAGAACTCACGTGGTGACTGAATTGCACAATCCTTTGTATGGGTAGGTGACTTGTGTTTCCTTAGTTACTATGTGATAATCATTGAAATGTTAGAGTCGCGCTAGCAGTTTTTGATAAATAAATAATATCAAGTTTAGGCACGAGTTCTTAAAACTCATGCATATGGTAAGTCCATGACTCATAATCATATGGTATGTTTTGAGCCCCTCAGCATATGGATAGTCTTTGATTTGTTCTCAGACTACATATTGCTAAGACATGCTTCTAAACTCATATTCTTGTGGTAAGTTCCTGGACTCATAATGTGTGGCAAGTTTGATGAACTATATGGGGTATAGTAAAGTTGGAATAGTTAAAAATTTTAATATGCTAAATAATAATAGTCCTAGCAATAAATTAGTAATTAGGTGAAGCACAGAAGGAAGATGAATGTTAGGGAATTTAGGATATTCCCACTCTTCTAGCTTTGCTTGATTTCAAAATTTTTGGTCTCAAGCTAATTTAGCACGAATGTGCTTTGAAAAATACAAATAAATTTTAAGCAATTTTAAAAAGTGTCTATGCTACTTGTTTCGGCTTGACAAAATTATTTTTAACATCAAAATGTATTTCAAAAGAATCATCAATGCACCTTTTAGCCCGGTGTAGATGTGATGAATGACAGAATGCTCAACGTGTTGTTGAGACAGTGTGGTACTATGACGTCAGAAGATGATTCAACATCATAAAGTATGGTGTAAGAATTGTTAATGACGGAATTCTCAACGTACTGTCAAGATGATGCGGTAACATGAAGTCATAAATGATTTGGATTTATGAAAGTATGTCAAAGCTATAAGTCAATGCCATTTGACTCGGCTAGACATTTTGAAAAGTTTTGGCATGATGGATGTTTTAAAATTTATGCGAGTTATAAATTGTTAAAAGAAAGTCTATGCTAATTGAGTTGGCTAGACAAGCATTGAAAAAATACAAGTCTAAGCTAATTGATTCAGCTGGACAAATTTTAACATATGTTTATTGAATTCGTATTATTTGAAAGTTATAACCAATCAAATTATTTTTGAATGAATTCTAAGGATGAGATGAACAGAAAGATTAAGAATATTGCAGGTTGATCGAATGGTCACCTGGCATAGCGAGACGGGCATTACAGATTGTTCTACTGGAGTGCCAAATTACGGATTAAATATACATCACTTTAATGACAGATTGATCCACTGTCAGGGTTTGCAATATGAAGTACTCAGGGAGCGAAGTACTGTAAACCGGGATAAATGTTCATTCAGCATATCATAAAAAAAATTCCAAAATAAAAATTTTGAATTCCTCTACTCTTATGAAAATTGGATGGTAAGATGTTGTAGTATTATTTAAATGTAAGTGATAATGAAAGTAATAATTGTGAAGTGAAGAAATTATGAATTGCGACGGAGTAAAAAAAATTGCAATGTACAATGACCACGAGAAAGAAAGGAAAGAAAGATAGGTGGAAAGAATGCAGGGTAAATGTGTATGTTGCAAATGAATGAGATATCAATATATAGAAATTTCGAGGACGAAATTTTTTAAGGAGGGGTGAATGTGATACCCCAGGATTTTTAGAATAATTTCAAATAAGGATTATGATGAATTAAGTAAAGGTTAGCATTTAAAGTCTAGTGTTGAATGATGGGGGTATTAAGGAATGATTTATGGAATGTGAAGAAAATTTATGAATATGAATTAAGAAAAGAAGGATGAATGTGCAGAGTATAAATAATGTGCAATAGAAAGTATGAAATAAGTGGATTGAATAAGGGTAAGTGCGATTAAAGAAAGGAAATTTTTAGAGAATGAGAAATTATCTTGATAAGTGCATCAAGAAACGAGTTAAAGTTTTATGAATAAAATGTTTGGAGAATTATGAAATGAAATACTACAAAGAAAATGTGAATTGAATTAAGAGTTGAATATTCTAACAGTTACGACCAATAAGGTGTTATCTATGTAAGTTATGGATATTAAAGAGATAAAACATGATTATTATGGATTTAGTTGTTATTCATCAAGATAAAGGTATAGCAAGGTGCTATAAATAAAATACGTATGATTATTACGGTAATTATGATTCCGAGGACGGAATCCTGTTAAGGGAGAAAGAATGTGAGGACCCGAATTTTTGGGATTATTTTAATAATAATTTAATTGGCAAAAATTATCAAGATTGTTTAAACTATTTATGATTTTATGTGATTTAAGGTATGTGATGAGATTTAATTAGTAAATTAAATTTGTACAGAGATCATGATAATGTGTGGGGAATTAAAAATAATTGAAAAGTAAATAAATTGTTTAAAAATAATTTATTAAGAATAAGAGAAATTATATGTAATGGTACAATAAAATTGTACAATTAAATGATTATAAAGGTACAGAAATTATTATTTAAATGATGTTACGAGGTAAGGTGAAATGTATGGATTAGATATGTATATATATATATATATATATATATATATATATATGTGTGTGTGTGTGTGTGTGTGTGTGTGTGTGTGTGTGTGTGTTTATGTTTAATTGTTGTAATTATAAATGTTATTAATTATGGAAGGTAAGGGATTAATAATTAAATTAATCCAATTTTAAATAAAAAGGTAATGAGAGAGTTAGTAAAATTGTAATTATTGATTTTAGTTTTAATAAATAATTATGGAGGAAGTTTAGAAATTAATTGAGAAGAAAAGGAATTTAATAAATTATATAATAAATTATATAATTTATATAAGGAAAGTAAAGTGATGTATGAAAAAAATAATAATTATATAAGTTATATATGAATAATTACGTAATTTATATAAGAGGATTAAATTAATTAAGGATGGAAGAAAATTTTATAAATTGAATTTGGTATAAAATGGAAATTATGTAATAAGAAAGTAATTATATAAATTATATAAAAAAATTATATAATTTATTTAAGAAAAGTTAGTGTAAATTGTAAAGAAATGAAAATAAATGAGGAAAAAGGAAGATTTTAATTTATTAAAAATTATATTTATGTATAATGGAATTATTATGACTTTTATAAGGAATAATATTTTAGAAACGTGAACATGTTAGTGTAATATGTCGTGCAAGTGACAAAGTGAAAAAGTATGAAAAATAATTTTTATATGTTATATGAATTATTGTATGAATTTTGGAGGTATAAATTACCTCATTTAATTACATGCATGTCATTATGCGTGTACAAAATTTGTCAAGTAAAGTACCTGAAAATGTATTAATATTAATAATAAATCATGTTATGATTTTTAGTGAATTAAAATAAATATTTTATATACATTTTATAAAATATTTATTACACGAAATAATTACGTAATGTATTAAATTAAAATTTTGCGTGCTATTTTTGGAACAATCCGGAAGTGGGAAGCCAAAGTCGGTGGATGATTAAGTCGGTGGATGTGTGTGTGTGGCATTTTAAACTAAGTATTGCATGTAAGCTTTATAAAAGGGGAGGAAAAGAATTAAAAGAAAAAGAAAAACATGCAAACTCTCTATTTCTTCCTCTCTTTGTGTTCTACCTGACACCACCACTTGACCACCATAGCCACCGTGAAGGAGGAAATCGTGACGCCATCTGTAACGACCCCGAAATTCGACCAACCTTGTTATCTTAAATTCCCCATTTATTATTCATTATTTCATTATTGTCCAAATTTTGGTTCGTTAATAAATCTTTAATCACCTTAATTAATTCATTTATTGACATTATCTTCATCAATTACCAAATTTTCGGTATAAAATTTTCTTTTTCTTAATTCAATCATTGTATTAAAATATTTAGATATTTAGAATCCTTACATTTCGATCCTAGTCTCTGGATCGCAACCTTTATTTTTTCTTTCTGTAGCTAGTATCATATTGCTCATTATTCAAAATTTACTATTATTTATTCTCATACAGATATTCTTTGCTTCGTAATTCCTAATTAAACATATAATAGTTTCTATCGTAACCATTCTATTGAACTATTACAGTTCATACATTAATGTTAATCATCTTATTCGGATCCAACATATAACTACATACAACACATCAATATAAACTTTGCAAATTTACCACATTAAATATAACAATTTTCTTTACAACCTTCTAAGTTGATCAATCTTTACACAATCCGATATTCTTGAAATTCATTTCTTAACTTGCAAAAGTTTGTATCATGCAAGTAATGAGCACAACGGCTCAGCAAGTTCAACAGTTAACACCTTTCATGCTTCACGTAGCACATACCTTATCATGCTTGTTGTGTGTCATACATCATGTGATGTGCTTCTACTATAGCAATATAGTAGATTTAACATTTAAGGACTGAAGAACTTGCCTGAATTGTGGCATTAAATAATAAATGCCCTTTTTATATTGCTCCTTGTACAACCTATGATCATAAAATAATCAATTAATACTTATTTATCTCTTTATGATATTAATTTAATTAATTAATATCATCTCTAAAGTAATTAACTCTACCCGACAATTTATTTTAGGGTACCGGGTCAACTATTAATTAATATGGTTAATTATATTAACCTCACCCTTCACTATATTAATTTAACTTAATATCAAACACCTTCAATACGGACAACCCATCTCATTGGACAAAATTTAGCATATTTGGTTGTCCGAATTTTTATTTAATCATTTTCTAACTTTTAAACTCATTAGATTAATATTTAAAATATTTAAAAATTAATCTCCAATATTTAATATTTTTACAAAAATATTAAATTTAATGCTCAAATATCATTTCTATATTTTTTATTATTTTTCTATAATTTTTAAACAATTTTTAAATATTTATTTCAATTAAAAATAATTTTTTGAGGGCATTTTGGTAATTTTTGCGCCCTTAGGGACATAACAGGAATTTTTCGAAAAGTCCAGGGGCATTTTCGTAATTTCTGCGACTTTAGGGACTCATTCGGTATTTTCCAGAAAGACAGGGGGCAAAATCGTAATTTCATAGGCTAAGGGACACGTTCGGTATTTCTTGAAAAGGGCAGGGGCAAAATCGAAATTTCGCCGCCTAAAACTCGGTCGCGCATGGCGGGACATCCTTTTCCCCGGCTCCACCTATGCCAAACAGCGTCGTTTGGCGTGGCGAAAAATTTGCTTCCACGCATGGCGCGGCCTGCCTCCCCTCAGCGCCCAAAACGCCACTATTTTATACCCGCGTCTCGAAAAAAAAAGGCTGCTACGCAATGCGCGGCAGCTCTTTTTCTTCTTCATGTTTTCGCAGCGACAATAGGCCAACTTTTTCCTAAAATACCAAAATTTCTTCACAATTTTCACAACAAAACTACTCCAAAAATCATAAAATTCATAGATACATATCCATAAATTATTTAGAATAATTATTCTAATTATTTACTAATTTTCCACAATTTTGTTTTATCATCAAAATTCCAAAATAAAACAATTAGAATTCTTTTATACCTTCCAAAGCTTTGCAGATCCTTCTTTGAAAGAACCAAAATTCTTCCTCTTGGTGGTGGCTATAGTGGTCTTGGTGGCATGGTGATGGCTTTCGGTGGAAAGAAAAAGAAATGGAGAGGAAATGTTGTTTTCTTTTCTTTTCTTTTGTTTTCTTTTCCTTTTCTTGCTTAATTCTTTTCCTTTAATAGCCAACCAATTTAATTAATTTCGAAACTTAGCCAAAAAGTCCACCGACTTAGTCACCGACTTTAGCAATTTGAACAACACAAAATCGTGTATAATTAATTATTTTAATACATTACGTAGTTATTTCGTGTAATAAATATTTTATATAATAAATATAAAATATTTATTTTAATTTACCAAAATTCATAACATGATTTATCATTAATATTTAGGCCATTTTTGGGTATTTTTCTTGACAAATTTTGTACATGCATGTAATTATATGAGGTACTTTATACTTCCAAAATTCATAAAATAATTCATATAACATATAAAAATTATTTTTTAAAATTTTACATTTCGTTATTTGGACAACATGTTACACTAAAATGTTCACGTTTCTGAAATATTATCACTCATAAAAGTCATAAAAATTTCATTATACATAAACATAATTTTTAATAACTTAAAACATTCATTTTTCTAATTTATTTTCATTTCTTTATTATTCACATTAACTTCTTTATATATATAAATTATATAATTTAATATTATATAATTTATATATTTACATTCTCCTTTCTTAAATAATTTCTTAAATTCCTTCATAATTATCAATTATTTATATAACCCAAAATTATACATTTATTAACTCTCTCGTTATTTTAATCCTCTTATATATAAATTATATAATTATTTTTATATAATTTATATAATTATAATTTCCTTCATACATCACTTTAATTTCCTTATATAAATTATATAATTTATTATAATTTATATAATTACATTTCTTCTCAATTAATTTCTAAACTTCCTCCATAATTATTTATTAGTTATATAATCAATATTTCTAATTTTACTAACTTCCTCACTAACTTTTCATAAATTTCCGGATTAATTTAATTATCAATCCATTAATTTCCATAATTAATAAAATGTATAATTATCAATTAAACATGCACATTTATATATATATATATATATATATATATATATATATATATATCATATATTTCACATTACCACATAACACAATTTAAATATAATTTTCGTATTTCCATAATAATTTTATTGTGCCTTTACAAAAAAATTCTCTTATTCTTTATAAATTGTTTTTAAACAATTTATTTACTTTTCAATTATTTTAAATTAACCCAATTCATCACCATCTTGGTACATATTTAATTTACCAATTAAATTCCTTCACACACTTTAAATCACTTACATCATAAATAATTTAAACAACTTTGATAATTTTATCAATTAAATTCTCATTTAATATTATTAAAGAAATCCTAAAAATTTGGATCCTCACACCATCCAAGCATAGAAAAGCTTTAAAGGAAGGATTATGGAGATAAAATAATTTAATGAAAAAATTATTGTAAATAATTAGAATAATTATTCCAAATAATTATTGGATATATATATGTGTGAATTATATGATTTTTTAGAATTATTTTGTGGGAAATTTTTTTGATCAAAAATGGATTATGTTGCTTGGGCTGGTGCACTGTTTGCGGAGGAAGAAGATGAAATTTGTTAAGGGTTGAGTGCGCATGGCGCGCAGTCAATTTTTTTTTATTCCGCCTCGAATGAAACGACGTCGTTTTAAGGGGCAGAAGGGAAGTCGTGCCATGCGCGGTTGAGATTCTGCTGACGCCAAGCCAAACGACGTCGTTTGGCTGACGTAAGGGGGAGGCTGCGCGCAATGTGCGGCGGCCAGCGACGCGGTGAAATTACCCGGGTGCCCCCGTCCTTTTCAGGTTATACCGAACGTGTCCCTAGAAAGCTGAAATTACTAAAATAGCCTCGACCCTTTCAGAAAATGACCAGCATAACCTTGAATCGCAAAAATTACCAAAATGCCCCCAGAAAGTGATTTTTAATTAAATAAATGTTTAACAATTGTTTAAAAATTATAGAAAAATACTAAAAATATAGAAATGATGTTTAGGCATTAAATTTAATATTTTTGTAAAACTATTAAATATTGGGGATTAATATTTAAATGTTTAAATATTAATCTAATAAGGTTATAATTTAGAAAATGGTTAAATAAAAAATTTTCGGACAACCAAATAAGTTAAATTTTATCCGATGAGCTGGGTTATCCATATTAAATGTGTTTGATATTAAGTTATATTAATATTTTACGGGACGAGGTTAATATAATTAACCATATTATTTATTTATTGACCTGGTACCCTAAAATAAATCGACGGGTAGGGTTAATTACATTATAGATGATATTAATTAAATAAATTAATATCATAAAGAGATGAATAATTATTATTTGATTATTTTATAATCATAGGTTGTACGAGAAGCATTATAGAAAGGGTATTTATTATTTAATTCCACAATACAGGCAAGTTCTTCAGTACTTTGAAATTAAATGTTTATCTGTTATGATATATTAATTCTTGTTCAAATGCATATAAATTATGTGTTATATGATAAGTGGATGATATGACAACGATGTGTATTTTGTGTAACAATATGAATATATGTGAGACATAATGCTTGAGTAGAAGCACAACACATGATATACGACACACAAAGAGCATGTCTCTATGTGCTACGTGAAGCATGAAAGGTGTAAACTGTTGAACTTGCTGAGTCGTTGTGCTCATTACTTGCATAATATAAATTTTTGCAGGTAAAGAAACAAATTTCAGAAATATCGGATTGTGATGAATTTTGCTATAAAAGATTGTAAACATAATTGTTTTATGTTTTCGATATAATACTTTAATGTGAATAAATTGACAAAGATGTATATATGTGTTGTATATAAATGTAAGTTGGATCCAGATTGGACAAGTAAAGTTAAATGATATATGATAATGATTCAAGATTGTTGTTATGATAAAGAGTAAGATATATTTAATTATGGATTATGAAACCAAGAATAATTGTATAGCTATGAATAATATTAAATTTTGAATGTTGAGCTTTAAGATAAAAAAAAAAAAAAAAAAAAAGTAAAGACTGCGATCCTGGGACTAGGATCAAGAAGTTATATTATTAAATATTTAAATATTTTAATACAATGAGTGAGAAAAGAGAAAAATTTATACCGAAAAATTTGGTAATTGATGATTTATAAGATCAAGTAAGGGTTCAAATAAGGTGATTAAAGATTATTAACGAACCGAAATTTGGACGTAAGGAAGATAAGGTATAATAAATATGAAATTTAAGATAATAAAGTTGGTCGAATTTTCGGGGTCGTTACAGTCCATGTATGTGGTTCTTCTGGCTTCACCAAAACAAAAATTATAAAAATAAAACCTAACTAAACTACATAACATGAAAAATAAATTAATTTGAAATTAAAAATGGCCTCAAGGATTATTTTAAAAAAAAAAAATAACTCTCAGAAAATTTTAAAATAGTGCAATGTTTAAAATTTTAACATAATCATCAGTTATACATTAATCATGACCCTTTAAGTGTGTGTTGAATGCATATGTATCAAACTAATTAAAAATTAGATAAGCTTAAGAAATTATATGCCTCATAAAAGATATTTTAACAATAAAAGAATTTCAATGTAACACTTTATAAATTTGCTTTTCACACATCTCACCACTAATGCACATAAAATATAAACTAGAAGATCAAAAGATATATATTTTTAAAAATTAAGCACACTTTGATTATTATTATCTTATTCACTACATACCTTCCCAAATATATAAAAAAATTCTCAATTTTTTTTTCTTTCGATAGTGAGTGCATTTTATGCTCCATCTCACAATTTCTTTTAAAAGAGTGTGTTTCACGATCCCCCTCACTTTCTTGCATATGTTTATGAGTGAGTGCATTTTATACTCCATCTCAACTCATCACATAACTCTTTAATATTTTATTTTTTTACTTAGTAATAATCAATTTTAATAATCCTAGAAAAATTTACCTCAATCATTTCCCTCAAATTATATTTTGCCAAAATATTTGCTCTGAAACATGATTAAATAAATTATAGAGTTCATAAATATCTATCATAAGCATCTAATTAGAAAAAGTTTCTCTTGTTAAAACTAATTCAATACAAAAGGATTCGTGTATAAAAAGTATAAAAGAATTACAAACAACATAATAACTAACAAAAACAACAAAACATAGACTATTCAATATTTAGCAAATTTTCATGAATTATTAAATAATAATAAATTAATTTCTTATCATTGGTCAAAATTTAATTCAAATTATTTCATTGCCCAAATAACACATCCTAAAAAGAAAAATAAAAAACAAAATAAATAATTAAAAATTTCTACTAAAAAAGCTGACACCTAAAACTAACGTCGACACACATTAAAAACATAAAAACAAAACATAACGAGACCCTCAAACTTGAAACTGACATTATCAATAATATATAAAATAAAAATTAAGTGCAAAAGACTTTCTTAAAAATAGTCAGCTGTCGTTTTCCTCAACTGTCTCTTGTTATTCCGCTAAGATGTAATTAATAACCAGAAAAACAAAAAAAAAATCAAATCAAGTAAAATAAAGGAAAATTTTGATTATCTTTTTCTTAATTTTTTTTAAAAATTTTTGCTTTTTTTTTTAAAAAAAATAGTGCTTGTAGAAATTAATTAAAAAAAAATAATGTGTCATACAAAATCGGACCGTAAGACCAAAGCAGTTACGCTATACTTGGACAAGTCCTTAGTAATTCCGCTAAGTCTAGTCAGTTCAAATTAGCAGATAATAACGGTAAACAGAAAATGAGTTCACCGACTCACGCCAATGCTCGAACAAGAGTAATGCATCTACTTACAGTCTTGTCGGTTTATTTATCGCAATCGAAAAACACGTACAAAAGTTTGATTGATTAAACAGAAATAAAAGTTTAAACTAATATCAACTTAATTGAAATCAATATTAGAAAAATAATTCCCTAGCAACGGCGAAAAAAATTTGTTTACGTAATTTAACAATTAACAATTTCGCGTAATTATACACGATCAACAAGTAATATAATGATAAGTAGAGTATCGAACATACATCAAATTATATCTAATATTTTTTAAATATCAATTCAATATCAAGCTAATTTTATGTGAACATATTATATTTTAAACTAACTATAAACGAAATAAAAAAAGGATAAAACCTAAGATCATATTTTTTCCTAATAATTAATTAAATCTCCTAAGTCCTCCATTAAATAATTATTGGCTAAGCAATTAATTCTGTAAATACAAAAATATAATAATCCAATCATAAATACTAGCAACAATCAAAGGATATAGAGAATCAATTCAAAATGAATATTGAGTTTTATTAAAATCTTAGATTGGAAGTTTAATAAATCAAAATTTTTCAAAAATTATTAACAATCTAAATAATAACAAAAGACAAAATAAATGTTAGAGAGAAAAGAAGAAAAAAAACTCTTTTGAAGATATTTTTCCACTGTAAGCACTCTTTTAATCCCTTGCTTTCATTGGTGTTATGATGATTTTGTACTAGAGTTACAAACAGAATTTAAGACCCCGAATTTTATGAAATATAAAATTTAATTTTTCTTCGTATATATTTTTTCTGAAACAGTAAGTGGTTAAATTAACAAAATTGAAAGTTAAAGATGTTATGTGCAAATTTTATTTTGTCGGACAATATTTGCTTTGTCGGGGAATATTCGTTTGGTCGGGGAATATTCGTGCCGTACGACGGCGCCGAAATAATAAATTATTGGTGGACTCCATAACGGAATATTTGTCGGATATAGAAAACGACAGAAATAACCTTTTTAAATAAAAATAGTCAACGGAACTGTTAAAATACCGGTGATAAAAGAATAGTAGCATACGGTAGTTTATGGTATTTTCTGTAGCACACGGTACTCTACAGTAGCCACGGTATTGCATAGTGTCTCATATTATTGGTCTGATAATTGACACCGTAATTGTTACGCATCATTTCATCGATAATTGTCACTGCCTAATATTTTATATTATCAATTCAATAATTGTTGTTACACAGTATTTTGCATTATTGATTTAATAATTGTCATTACACTGTATTTTATATCATTGAGTCAATAATTGTTGTTGCACTGTTTTTAAAATTATTGAACCTAATAATTGTCACGGTTGCAAATATACTGTAATTTATATTATTAAATTAATAATAATCTGTAACGTGTTTAATACATTATTGTTGAATTATTGTTGTAGCATTATTTTAATATATATGTTGGACCCACAAGAAGAATAAAAAAATAAAATAAAAAAATAAAAAAATAAAAAATTAATTTTTACTATTTTAAATAGTAACTATGTGGACCCTCTGTGGGGGCCACATGAATTCTAAACATGCAATTTTGCTGGGAATTGGTAGGTGGAGGCTGCGCAGCCTCTGCTGAATTTTTTCAGCTGGCGTGCTCACCTTCCACACGCATAGTAGTTTCTTTTCCCCTATAAATAGCTTGCTCAGCTGAATAGAAAAATCACACATAAAATATAAAAATTTTCTATAAGAATTTTATGAGTTTTCTCTGAGAATAATAAGGCTATTTTGAGAGTTTGAAAGCCAAAAGGAGTGCAGGAATTTTTCAAGTAAGTCTTTTATTAAAGAGTAGTAATTTCATAAATTCCTATTTTTCACGCTATTCACAAATCTTCCTTTAGAAGACTATTCTTTGAGAAGATTCATTTTTAAAAGCTTTATTTGGAAGATTTATTTTGAAATATTACTTTAAAAACTATTTTAAAGTTGTTATATTATACTACAAAAATTATGTTAAATATATATAATTTTGATACTTCATAATATATGAATTATCATACACCTTGAAATTTATATGTGGTAATTACTAATTTTATTATAAATATATAGGTTGAATAACCTCATTTAAATCAATATCCAGTCACGTGTTAATGTAAGGAATACCATTCATTTCAAACTCTTAAATTTACCGTGGTAAGGAATGTCATTTTTATTGGAATATCATCTTCTTTCATATTCTATTACTTAAACTTACTATGGTAAGGAATATTATTCTTTTCACACTCTTAAATTTATTGCGGTAAGGAATATCATCTTCTTTCATATTCTAACTTACTACGGTAAGGGGTATCATTCTTTTCATCATCATAAATGGATATTATGTTCTTTCTTGTCCCATTTATTTTCATGTATTAAATTGTGGGAATAACCTTACGACGCGGATTACCGCCTATTTGGTGAATAACCCTTTGTATTCAAATTGATGTGAATAACCTTACGACGCGGATTACCGCCTGTTGGTGAATAACCCTTTTTATTTGTCTCGTGTGGAAATAATTTGTCTACACGAATTATCACATGACACTTTTATTCCATATTCATTTGTAATATCATTTTCTTTCATATTCGTAAATGTTATTATTTTCCTTTATACTCATAAGGGATACCATCTTTTTCATCTTCCATTATTCAAACTTACTATGGTAAGGGATATTAATTTCCTTCACCTTTTGTTAATCAAACCTGCTACGGTAAGGGATATTATTTTCTTTCATACACCTAAATCGAAATTTATTATGGAACTATTGCTTCTATAATTCCTAAAAATATTATATGTACCATAATAGTTGCACTTCATCATTTCAACTGAACCTTCCTATTTGCTGAATCTTTCTATTGAACTGTAACCGTTATTATGAACTGTGGATCTTGAATATCATTTTTAAATTTCACTCCACATCATGTTGACAATTTGGACATTATTTGAATCTGCACCAAGTAAACTTCCGATACTTATTGTTTATCCTGTTTCTTCTGTTCATCATTCGTATCACTGTTATTAGTATTAATCTTCAAGAATCAAGTTGTGAATATCTGTGGCCGGGGGCACAGATGCGATATAATTGTTGAACAGATGATAGGTTAAAGGCGATATACTAGGTTAAAGGCGATACATCTGTTCGGTGTCTTTTATGGCACGTGGTGAAAGTTCTCTTTGGCCCGTAGTGCATAGATGAACTGTTGTTTGGTATGATTATGACCAAAGGCTGAATCTGGTATAATCATGACCGCTAGTGCTATATTGAATATCTTTGGCCCGTAGTGCAAAGATGAACTGTTGATCTGCATGATTATGACCAGGAACTGTGAATTTGTATTATCATGACTAATGGTATTTCAGATGATAAAAGTTGATGATGTTTTTCCTAAAAAGAAAAGCGAGTGGACATTATAGTCTGCATTATTCTTCTAATAGATTGCTCATTCCGCTGCTATTATTGATCTGAACGTTGTTCAAGAATTTAACTGCAGATTTTGATATAAATCTTGTAGTCTATTGTATTCTATCAAGAACTCAACTGTTGAAGGTTAATGATAATTTATTCGTCATTATCTTAGTCATGATATTTCTTACTGGGCTATTTGAGTTCACCCTTTCTTTTGTTCCATTGTTTTTCAACAGGAGATGAAAACGTAACGGGGTCTAGCCGGGGGATGGAGTGAGAGTCCGAGGAATAACTATCATAGTCTTCACGTATTGTAAAATATTGTGGCAATAATATTGAAGACTTAGTTGTGTATTATACACTGTATTGTTGTACGTTGTGCTTTGTTGTAATAATTTTGTTGTAGTCTTTTGACGACTCAAGTTTGGGCTGTGTGGGCCTAGATTTGGGGGGGTCACAGTTGGTATCAGAGCTTAGGGATATGGTCTTTAATGGAGATCTGGGGTTAAAACTAGGAGGGGAGAGACGAATAGAATACGCCACTAGTGTGTCCTACCTAAATTAGATTTGTTATCTAACGAATCGATTTGAATGTAGGAACAGAAAATGATGAGTCAGTTTGTTTAAACTAACATTTATTTGTGACCACAGTTAAGTATGGAATCTGGAAATCAGGAGGTTAACTATGGAATACCCGAAACAAATGTAGCTGCGAATCAAGAGGCAACGAATAATCTTCCTACAAACTCAGAGTTGAATCATTTGCCTAAGGCAAAAATTATGCGTGTTCTATCCAGTAAGGATGAAGGTGAAAGCTCTACTATAGTTGTTTCAGATCCTTTCTTATAAGCAATTAAAGGAAGTAATGAACTTGCAGAAATTATTGCCTTTAATCTGCTCACTAATTGGGAGAGTCATATCACCTGGTTATGCTCGATAACAAATGATCAGAATATATGGACGTTTCATATAAGTCTTTGGTATTTATGGTGTTCCAGCTATGATTTTCAAGATTATTTAAAAATGATGTTTCTATATTTTTGGGCGTTACAATTTAGACGAATTCAGGTTAAGTTAGTCACTATCGTGGAAACTGCAGTCTATCGAAAATATTATTCTTATAGAAATCATTGGTACGTTATTACTGATGAAGTTGAGGAATCCGAGAAACAGTTCGTTAGAGAATTATTTAGTGGTATTCCCATGGTTGAAATACGTGAAGATCCGAATGAAGTACTCGGAATTTGATTTAACAATAACAGTCAAGAAACAGAATGAGGTGATAACCGGTAAGCTATTCATAAATCCTCGTAAAGTCTACGCCATGTTAGATACTTGCTCTACCCATTCTTTTATCTCACATGCATTTGCTCAACGTTTAAACTTGATCCTTGAAAACTTAGACCTTGTCTTATCAGTTGAAACCCCATTGGGAGAAATATCTATCACATCTACTGTCTATAAATCTTGCCTAGTTCAAATCAACAACCTCACATTACCTGTTGACCTTATTTCTTTGGAGATGTATGAATTTGATGTGATTTTAGGAATTGATTGGTTGACTACCCATCATGCTAAAATTGATTGTTTTCATAAGATTATTAGTTTTCATATTCCTAATCAACCTGTCATGCAAATTCAAGCAACTAAACCATTGAAATCTATAACTGTTATTTCTAGCCATAAAGCCATTCGTTTATTGAAAAACGGATGTCAAGCCTTTTTAGCTCATGTCACTGATTTGAACAAAAATACGTCAAACTTGAATGATATTCCCATTGTTAATGAGTTTCCTGACGTTTTTCCTGAGGAACTTCCTGGCTTACCCCCGAACCGAGAAATTGAATTCTGTATCGATCTTGAATCCGGTACTAAGCCCATTTCCAAAGCCCCATACCGAATGGCTCCCATTGAACTTCAAGAGTTAAAAGTCCAACTATAGGAATTGTTGGATACTGGTTTCATTCGTCCGAGTGCATCACCTTGGGGTGCTCCTGTTCTATTTGTGAAGAAAAAAGACGGGAGTATGAGATTGTGCATTGACTATCGAGAATTGAACCATATCACCATCAAAAACAGGTACTCGTTACCTCGGATTGATGACATGTTTGATCAATTGCAAGGTGCTCAACATTTCTCAAAGATTGATCTCCGTTCTGGATATCATCAGTTAAAGGTTAAAGCTAAGGACATTCCAAAGACTGCTTTCAGAACTCGTTATGGGCATTATGAGTTTTTAGTCATGCCTTTTGGACTAACCAATGCTCCTGCAGCTTTCATGGACATGATGAATCGAATATTCAAGGAATATTTGGATCATTTTGAGGTTGTCTTTATTGATGACATCCTCATATACTCCAAGAGTCGCGAGAATCATGAACAACACCTGAGATTGATACTCCAAAAGCTCCGTGAGAACAAATTATATGCCAAGTTGAAGAAATGTGAGTTTTGGCTTGAGGAGGTCACGTTTCTTGGGCATGTAATTTCTAGTCAAGGAATATCAGTCGATCCTGCGAAGATTGAAACGGTACTAAATTGGGAAGAACCCAAGACAGTAACCAAAGTCCGAAGTTTTCTGGGCCTAGCTGGTTATTATCGGAGATTCGTAGAAGTATTTTCTTGAATCGCCACTCCATTAACTCAGCTTACTTGGAAAAGCACAAAATTCATATGGAGCGAGAAATGTGAGAAAAGTTTCCAAGAACTCAAGAGGAGACTTATTTCAGCTCCTGTTCTGACCATACCATCAGGATCAGGAGAATTCGTCATATATACCGATGCTTCAGGCAAAGGTCTAGGCTGTGTCCTTATGCAACATGGAAATGTTATAGTCTATGCCTCTCGACAACTCAAAGATTATGAGAAAAATTATCCTACTCATGATCTAGAGTTGGCAGCAGTCGTTTTCGCGTTGAAGATCTGGAGACACTACTTGTACGGAGAGAAAGTGGATATCTATACGGATCATAAAAGTCCTAAGTATTTCTTCACCCAGAAAGAACTCAACATGCGACAACGACGTTGGCTTGAGCTATTGAAGGATTACGACCACACAATCCAGTATCACCCGGGAAAGGCGAACGTTGTAGCTGCCGCTTTGAGCAGAAGATCTTATGTGAGTACAAGTGCACTGCTGACAACACAAAAGTGTATTTTGTACGACTTGCAAAAGATGGAGATAGAGCTAAAGACACCAGGGACCCACTCGAAGATTGCTCACGTGCGAGTAGAACCGGCTTTAATCGATAAAATTAAAACTGCTCAAGCTACCGATTCGGAACTGATGAACATGATGAAGAAAATACAAGAAGGTGCCATTCCCGAAGCAAGAATCAATGAGAAAGGAATAGTTCGAGTCAACTCTCGACTCTGTGTTCCTAACGATCCTGAATTAAAGCATAAAATCATGATGGAGGCACACAATACGCCGTTTGCAATCCACCCAGGAGGTACCAAGATGTATCGAGATATTCGACATATATTTTGGTGGAACAATATGAAAAGGGAGATTGCAGAGTTTATCTCAAGGTGCCTAACTTGTCAACGTGTCAAGGCAGAGCATCAAGTACCTAAAGGTCCATTACAACCACTTGAAGTTCCCGAATGGAAGTGGGAACACGTCAATATGGACTTCGTAACGGGTCTTCCCAAAGTTTCTCAAGGCTTAGATGCAATTTGGGTGATCATAGATAGATTGACCAAATCTGCTCATTTCTTGCCTATACGAGAAAACTTTTCACTTGAACGTCTTGCCGGTATGTACATAAATGAGATTCTGAGATTGCATGGCATGCCAGTTTTCATAGTTTCTGATCGAGATCCTAGATTCACTTCACGCTTTTGGACCAGTCTACAAAAAGTTATGGGCACTGACCTACGATTCAGTTCTGCATACCATCCTCAAACGGACGGACAATCGGAAAGGACGATCCAGACCCTCGAAGATCTTTTGAGACTTTGCGTACTAGATTTCAAAGGAAGTTGGGATAAGTACTTGCCATTGGTGGAATTTTCGTACAACAACAGTTATCAAGCAAGTATAGGCATGGCTCCATTCGAGGCTTTATATGGATGCAAGTGTCGCTCTCCAGTATGTTGGAATGAGGTAGGAGAAGCAAAACTGTTGGGACCCGAGTTGGTACGCTTGACAACAGAAAATATCCAAATAATCTGACAACGAATAAAGACCGCACAAGAACGACAAAAGAGTTATGCTGATCTTCATCGGAGAGATGAGAGATTTAACGTCGGAGATCATGTATTCTTACATGCTTCTCCATGGAAAGGGGTTACGAGATTCGGAAAGAGAGGAAAGTTCAACCCTCGATTTATTGGCCCATTTGAAATCCTGGATCGAGTAGGAACCGTAGCCTACAGACTAGCTTTACCACCAAGTATGTCTCGCATACATAACGTTTTTTACATATCTATGTTACGTAAATATGTGAAGGACCCAAATCACGTCATTGAGTTAGAACCAAACGTTATAGCAGATGATTTAACGTACGAGGAGGTACCTGTTAAGATCCTAGATAAGAAGGAGCAGATTCTACGCTCAAAGGTTATACCTCAAGTTAAGGTTTTATGGAGGAACCAAGATATTGAAAAAATGACCTGGGAGCTAGAATCTGAGATGAAATCTAAGTATCCTTACCTCTTCGAAATGCCAGGCACGTCAATTTCGGGGACGAAATTTCATAAGGAGGGGAGGTTGTATTCAAATTGATGGGAATAACCTTACAGCGCGGATTACCGTCTGTTGGTGAATAACCCTTTTTATTTGTCTCGTGTGGAAATAATTTGTCTACACGAATTATCACATGACACTTTTATTCCATATTCATTTGTAATATCATTTTCTTTCATATTCGTAAATGTTATTATTTTCCTTTATACTCATAAGGGATACCATCTTTTTCATCTTCCATTATTCAAACTTACTATGGTAAGGGATATTAATTTCCTTCACCTTTTGTTAATCAAACCTGCTACGGTAAGGGATATTATTTTCTTTCATACACCTAAATCGAAATTTATTATGAAACTATTGCTTCTATAATTCCTGAAAATATTATATGTACCATAATAGTTGCACTTCATCATTTCAACTGAACCTTCCTATTTGCTGAATCTTTCTATTGAACTGTAACCGTCATTATGAACTGTGGATCTTGAATATCATTTTTAAATTTCACTCCACATCATGTTGACAATTTGGACATTATTTGAATCTGCACCAAGTAAACTTCCGATACTTATTGTTTATCCTATTTCTTCTGTTCATCATTCGTATCACTGTTATTTGTATTAATCTTCAAGAATCAAGTTGTGAATATCTGTGGCCGGGGGCACAGATGCGATATAATTGTTGAACAGATGATAGGTTAAAGGCGATATACTAGGTTAAAGGCGATACATCTGTTCGGTGTCTTTTATGGCACGTGGTGAAAGTTCTCTTTGGCCCGTAGTGCATAGATGAACTGTTGTTTGGTATGATTATGACCAAAGGCTGAATCTGGTATAATCATGACCGCTAGTGCTATATTGAATATCTTTGGCCCGTAGTGCAAAGATGAACTGTTGATCTGCATGATTATGACCAGGAACTGTGAATTTGTATTATCATGACTAATGGTATTTCAGATGATAAAAGTTGATGATGTTTTTCCTAAAAAGAAAAGCGAGTGGACATTATAGTCTGCATTATTCTTCTAATAGATTGCTCATTCCGCTGCTACTATTGATCTGAACGTTGTTCAAGAATTTAACTGCAGATTTTGATATAAATCTTGTAGTCTATTGTATTCTATCAAGAACTCAACTGTTGAAGGTTAATGATAATTTATTCGTCATTATCTTAGTCATGATATTTCTTACTGGGCTATTTGAGTTCACCCTTTCTTTTGTTCCATTGTTTTTCAACAGGAGATGAAAACGTAACGGGGTCTAGCCGGGGGATGGAGTGAGAGTCCGAGGATTAGCTATCATAGTCTTCACGTATTGTAAAATATTGTGGCAATAATAGTGAAGACTTAGTTGTGTATTATACACTGTATTGTTGTACGTTGTGCTTTGTTGTAATAATTTTGTTGTAGTCTTTTGACGACTCAAGTTTGGGCTGTGTGGGCCTAGATTTGGGGGGGTCACAGTTGGTATCAGAGCTTAGGGATATGGTCTTTAATGGAGATCTGGGGTTAGAACTAGGAGGGGAGAGACGAATAGAATACGCCACTAGTGTGTCCTACCTAAATTAGATTTGTTATCTAACGAATCGATTTGAATGTAGGAACAGAAAATGATGAGTCAGTTTGTTTAAACTAACATTTATTTGTGACCACAGTTAAGTATGGAATCTGGAAATCAGGAGGTTAACTATGGAATACCCGAAACAAATGTAGCTGCGAATCAAGAGGCGACGAATAATCTTCCTACAAACTCAGAGTTGAATCATTTGCCTAAGGCAAAAATTATGCGTGTTCTATCCAGTAAGGATGAAGGTGAAAGCTCTACTATAGTTGTTTCAGATCCTTTCTTATAAGCAATTAAAGGAAGTAATGAACTTGCAAAAATTATTGCCTTTAATCTGCTCACTAATTGGGAGAGTCATATCACCTGGTTATGCTCGATAACAAAGGATCAGAATATATGGACGTTTCATATAAGTCTTTGGTATTTATGGTGTTCCAGCTATGATTTTCAAGATTATTTAAAAATGATGTTTCTATATTTTTGGGCGTTACAATTTAGACGAATTCAGGTTAAGTTAGTCACTATCGTGGAAACTGCAGTCTATCGAAAATATTATTCTTATAGAAATCATTGGTACGTTATTACTGATGAAGTTGAGGAATCCGAGAAACAGTTCGTTAGAGAATTATTTAGTGGTATTCCCATGGTTGAAATACGTGAAGATCCGAATGAAGTACTCGGGATTTGATTTAACAATAACAGTCAAGAAACAGAATGAGGTGATAACCGGTAAGCTATTTATAAATCCTCGTAAAGTCTACGCCATGTTAGATACTTGCTCTACCCATTCTTTTATCTCACATGCATTTGCTCAACGTTTAAACTTGATCCTTGAAAACTTAGACCTTGTCTTATCAGTTGAAACCCCATTGGGAGAAATATCTATCACATCTACTGTCTATAAATCTTGCCTAGTTCAAATCAACAACCTCACATTACCTGTTGACCTTATTTCTTTGGAGATGTATGAATTTGATGTGATTTTAGGAATTGATTGGTTGACTACCCATCATGCTAAAATTGATTGTTTTCATAAGATTATTAGTTTTCATATTCCTAATCAACCTGTCATGCAAATTCAAGCAACTAAACCATTGAAATCTATAACTGTTATTTCTAGCCATAAAGCCATTCGTTTATTGAAAAACGGATGTCAAGCCTTTTTAGCTCATGTCACTGATTTGAACAAAAATACGTCAAACTTGAATGATATTCCCATTGTTAATGAGTTTCCTGACGTTTTTCCTGAGGAACTTCCTGGCTTACCCCCGAACCGAGAAATTGAATTCTGTATCGATCTTGAATCCGGTACTAAGCCCATTTCCAAAGCCCCATACCGAATGGCTCCCATTGAACTTCAAGAGTTAAAAGTCCAACTATAAGAATTGTTGGATACTGGTTTCATTCGTCCGAGTGCATCACCTTGGGGTGCTCCTGTTCTATTTGTGAAGAAGAAAGACGGGAGTATGAGATTGTGCATTGACTATCGAGAATTGAACCATATCACCATCAAAAACAGGTACTCGTTACCTCGGATTGATGACATGTTTGATCAATTGCAAGGTGCTCAACATTTCTCAAAGATTGATCTCCGTTCTGGATATCATCAGTTAAAGGTTAAAGCTAAGGACATTCCAAAGACTGCTTTCAGAACTCGTTATGGGCATTATGAGTTTTTAGTCATGCCTTTTGGACTAACCAATGCTCCTGCAGCTTTCATGGACATGATGAATCGAATATTCAAGGAATATTTGGATCATTTTGTGGTTGTCTTTATTGATGACATCCTCATATACTCCAAGAGTCGCGAGAATCATGAACAACACCTGAGATTGATACTCCAAAAGCTACGTGAGAGCAAATTATATGCCAAGTTGAAGAAATGTGAGTTTTGGCTTGAGGAGGTCACGTTTCTTGGGCATGTAATTTCTAGTCAAGGAATATCAGTCGATCCTGCGAAGATTGAAACGGTACTAAATTGGGAAGAACCCAAGACAGTAACCAAAGTCCGAAGTTTTCTGGGCCTAGCTGGTTATTATCGGAGATTCGTAGAAGTATTTTCTTGAATCGCCACTCCATTAACTCAGCTTACTTGGAAAAGCACAAAATTCATATGGAGCGAGAAATGTGAGAAAAGTTTCCAAGAACTCAAGAGGAGACTTATTTCAGCTCCTGTTCTGACCATACCATCAGGATCAGGAGAATTCGTCATATATACCGATGCTTCAGGCAAAGGTCTAGGTTGTGTCCTTATGCAACATGGAAATGTTATAGTCTATGCCTCTCGACAACTCAAAGATTATGAGAAAAATTATCCTACTCATGATCTAGAGTTGGCAGCAGTCGTTTTCGCGTTGAAGATCTGGAGACACTACTTGTACGGAGAGAAAGTGGATATCTATACGGATCATAAAAGTCCTAAGTATTTCTTCACCCAGAAAGAACTCAACATGCGACAACGACGTTGGCTTGAGCTATTGAAGGATTACGACCACACAATCCAGTATCACCCGGGAAAGGCGAACGTTGTAGCTGCCGCTTTGAGCAGAAGATCTTATGCGAGTACAAGTGCACTGCTGACAACACAAAAGTGTATTTTGTACGACTTGCAAAAGATGGAGATAGAGCTAAAGACACCAGGGACCCACTCGAAGATTGCTCACGTGCGAGTAGAACCGGCTTTAATCGATAAAATTAAAACTGCTCAAGCTACCGATTCGGAACTGATGAACATGATGAAGAAAATACAAGAAGGTGCCATTCCCGAAGCAAGAATCAATGAGAAAGGAATAGTTCGAGTCAACTCTCGACTCTGTGTTCCTAACGATCCTGAATTAAAGCATAAAATCATGATGGAGGCACACAATACGCCGTTTGCAATCCACCCAGGAGGTACCAAGATGTATCGAGATATTCGACATATATTTTGGTGGAACAATATGAAAAGGGAGATTGCAGAGTTTATCTCAAGGTGCCTAACTTGTCAACGTGTCAAGGCAGAGCATCAAGTACCTAAAGGTCCATTACAACCACTTGAAGTTCCCGAATGAAAGTGGGAACACGTCAATATGGACTTCGTAACGGGTCTTCCCAAAGTTTCTCAAGGCTTAGATGCAATTTGGGTGATCATAGATAGATTGACCAAATCTGCTCATTTCTTGCCTATACGAGAAAACTTTTCACTTGAACGTCTTGCCGGTATGTACATAAATGAGATTCTGAGATTGCATGGCATGCCAGTTTTCATAGTTTCTGATCGAGATCCTAGATTCACTTCACGCTTTTGGACCAGTCTACAAAAAGTTATGGGCACTGACCTACGATTCAGTTCTGCATACCATCCTCAAACGGACGGACAATCGGAAAGGACGATCCAGACCCTCGAAGATCTTTTGAGACTTTGCGTACTAGATTTCAAAGGAAGTTGGGATAAGTACTTGCCATTGGTGGAATTTTCGTACAACAACAGTTATCAAGCAAGTATAGGCATGGCTCCATTCGAGGCTTTATATGGATGCAAGTGTCGCTCTCCAGTATGTTGGAATGAGGTAGGAGAAGCAAAACTGTTGGGACCCGAGTTGGTACGCTTGACAACAGAAAATATCCAAATAATCTGACAACGAATAAAGACCGCACAAGAACGACAAAAGAGTTATGCTGATCTTCATCGGAGAGATGAGAGATTTAACGTCGGAGATCATGTATTCTTACATGCTTCTCCATGGAAAGGGGTTACGAGATTCGGAAAGAGAGGAAAGTTCAACCCTCGATTTATTGGCCCATTTGAAATCCTGGATCGAGTAGGAACCGTAGCCTACAGACTAGCTTTACCACCAAGTATGTCTCGCATACATAACGTTTTTTACATATCTATGTTACGTAAATATGTGAAGGACCCAAATCACGTCATTGAGTTAGAACCAAACGTTATAGCAGATGATTTAACGTACGAGGAGGTACCTGTTAAGATCCTAGATAAGAAGGAGCAGATTCTACGCTCAAAGGTTATACCTCAAGTTAAGGTTTTATGGAGGAACCAAGATATTGAAAAAATGACCTGGGAGCTAGAATCTGAGATGAAATCTAAGTATCCTTACCTCTTCGAAATGCCAGGCACGTCAATTTCGGGGACGAAATTTCATAAGGAGGGGAGGTTGTATTCAAATTGATGGGAATAACCTTACAGCGCGGATTACCGTCTGTTGGTGAATAACCCTTTTTATTTGTCTCGTGTGGAAATAATTTGTCTACACGAATTATCACATGACACTTTTATTCCATATTCATTTGTAATATCATTTTCTTTCATATTCGTAAATGTTATTATTTTCCTTTATACTCATAAGGGATACCATCTTTTTCATCTTCCATTATTCAAACTTACTATGGTAAGGGATATTAATTTCCTTCACCTTTTGTTAATCAAACCTGCTACGGTAAGGGATATTATTTTCTTTCATACACCTAAATCGAAATTTATTATAGAACTATTGCTTCTATAATTCCTGAAAATATTATATGTTCCATAATAGTTGCACTTCATCATTTCAACTGAACCTTCCTATTTGCTGAATCTTTCTATTGAACTGTAACCGTTATTCTGAACTGTGGATCTTGAATATCATTTTTAAATTTCACTCCACATCATGTTGACAATTTGGACATTATTTGAATCTGCACCATGTAAACTTCTGATACTTATTGTTTATCCTGTTTCTTCTGTTCATCATTCGTATCACTGTTATTTGTATTAATCTTCAAGAATCAAGTTGTTGTGAATATCTGTGGCCGGGGGCACAGATGCAATATAATTGTTGAATATATGATAGGTTAAAGGCGATATACTAGGTTAAAGGCGATACATCTGTTCGGTGTCTTTTATGGCACGTGGTGAAAGTTCTCTTTGGCCCGTAGTGCATAGATGAACTGTTGTTTGGTATGATTATGACCAAAGGCTGAATCTGGTATAATCATGACCGCTAGTGCTATATTGAATATCTTTGGCTCGTAGTGCAAAGATGAACTGTTGATCTGCATGATTATGACCAGGAACTGTGAATTTGTATTATCATGACTAATGGTATTTCAGATGATAAAAGTTGATGATGTTTTTCCTAAAAAGAAAAGCGAGTGGAAATTATAGTCTGCATTATTCTTCTAATAGATTGCTCATTCTGCTGTTATTATTGATCTGAACGTTGTTCAAGAATTTAACTGTAGATTTTGATATAAATCTTGTAGTCTATTGTATTCTATCAAGAACTCAACTGTTGAAAGCTAATGATAATTTATTCGTCATTATCTTAGTCATGATATTTCTTACTGGGCTATTTGAGCTCACCCTTTCTTTTGTTCCATTGTTTTTCAACAGGAGATGAAAACGTAACGGGGTCTAGCCGGGGGATGGAGTGAGAGTTCGAGGAATAGCTATCATAGTCTTCACGCGTTGTAAAATAGTGTGACAATAATAGTGAAGACTTAGTTGTGTATTATTATACACTGTATTGTTGTACGTTGTGCTTTGTTGTAATAATTTTGTTGTAGTCTTTTGACGACTCAAGTTTGGGCTGTGTGGGCCTAGATTTGGGGGCGTCACACAGAAGTCTAGTCGCCGCCCAAAAGAAAATTAATTATTTCTATCCTATAATACATTATTTATAGAGTACTAATTTTCCTAACCCTAATGTTTAAAAGTAGTATGCCCTCAATCCAATCACATTTGATGTGATAAACATATATTTTGTAATCTTATTCGTTTATTAATAAAAGAATCAAGACATTTCTTTATTCATGATTACTTACTTGAATTAATCAAATGGATAAACCGATAGTTTTCGAGTAATGCTTTTAGAACCATGATGAGAATCATGCTAATGAGATCTAAATTCAAGATAGCTCAAAACTAAAATTGTTCATAATCGTTGGATCACTAAAAGGGGATTACTAGATCTGGATAGATTGATACATACTATGCTTGCTCTTACGAAGAGAATGATTGATCTCATAATCATTTGTGTAGAGACACTAAAGCAAGTATGTAGGTGTTTATTAGAGAATAAGTTCACTGAACGTAACTCGCTCAAGGAACACCTAATGGAGTTTTACTTGTCTGTCAATAGGAGTTCCTTTTGTGATAGTAGTACAAGTGATCCTTGGACTTGAGATCATCATAGTATCTTGTGTATGATGAATTATATTTTGACATACTCCTTAAAACCTTTTAGGGTGTATCAAAGGATATGATTGGATTTAATAAGTCATACATGGAGATAGGTGAATGATCAATAAAGAATTTACCACTTCTAGTAAAAGAAGAGAATGTCCTATGCGATTCGATAAATGACAACTCAGTAGTCCTTGGCCAAGACAGAATAGAAATTAGAAAGTAGTTTCTAATTTACATTAATTAGAATCATTCATTTGAGGATCGAAATGCATATAATCAAATAAAATAAGACTTGACAGTAATACCATGTCTTATATTTGATTGAGACATTGTGAGGTAGAATGATTGAATTGTACGGTAACTATTCGCTGAATAGGTTCTTTTGTAATTAAATATTAAAATCTATATTATTTGGAAAGTCGTTAATCGCTAAGGGGGCTTACCCTTATTATGGAATAAATATTATTTATTTAAATGAATTAAATAGTTTAATTTATTTATATAAATAAAATTATAATAGTTCTAATTAATTTATTCTATAACCGGTTTAATATGGAGAACCTAAAGGGTCACACCGCAAAAGAAAAATAATTATTTAAGAAGTAAATGACATAATTGTAATAATGAATTAAGTATATTTAATTTATACTATGTGGATATAATAAATTAAATAGCTTAATATTTAATATTTAGTATTTTGAAAATACTAATTATAAATTAATAAGAGGAGTCTTATTATTATTACTATTATCATTATTATTTAGTTCCTAAATGATTTAGAAATTAATTAATAAGAGTACTCTCATAATTGATAATTAAGTTCCTAAATAGTTTAGGAATTATAATTATTATATTAAATTAATTAAGTTCCTAATTAGATTAGGAGTTTAAATAAAAACCCTATTCCTAATGGTGTTAGGAGGATTTACTAAATCTATAAATAAGAGAAGTCTTATTATGGATTAAGGTTACATACATACACTTCCATAAGTATTGGGAGAGTACTCACATATTTTCTAGAGAGAGAAAATTAGGGTTTGTCATCACCCACTTCTTGAATTATTATTATTCTGTGGTGGATCACCTCTAGAGGATAAACACTTGGGTGGCTAACGTTGATTATTGGAATCAAATCGGTGAAATTCAAGGAGAACGCGAAGGATTTGGAGATGAACTTGTACCCGTTGAAGTTTTGAGTTCTATAAGGGTATATCTCTAACTTCCCCTTTATTAATTAATAGTTGCGCATAAAGGTCGATCATGGATTATGGTTTGTAATTTATTTTTAAATTTGATTTTACCAATGTTTCCGCTATTTTATGCAATTTGATTGCGTGTCTATAAATTTTTATAAATTAACAGTGGCATCAAGAACTAAACTTTATGCGAATTATTAAGTATTTTAATTTTATATATGTATGAGTATGTGTTTAGAATAATTTATTGGGCTTAATTTATTGTATAAAATTATTATTTTTTACTGAAATTGAATTATCGGTAAAGTTAAAGTTGCAAAAACTTTCGGATATATTATATATATAGCGCACGGTTTTGGCAGCAGCCCGCGTTTTTTTTTCCCAGCCCACGGTTTTGGTTTTGGCGAATTAAAAAAGAAAAAAGAAAAAAGAAAAAAAGAAGAAGAAGCTACAATGCACTTTTCGGTATTATATACAAAGTTGTCGCACTGTTGTATTATATATATATATATATAAAGCAAGCCATGGTTTTGGATTTGGAATATATATGATATAGATGTCCCGAAATTAATGTCATATGATAAAGAAGCAGCCACACATTCGGTCATATATATATATATATATATATATATATATACATACATACTAGGGATAACCCGTGCCTGAAAGAACGGTGCAACTAATATAATAGTTGAGGTATTCAATATTTCTAAATTAAAAAATCTAAAACTGTTGTAGTCAACCATTAATACAAAAAGATTAATACTTAATCCAGTCATAGTTTCTTTTTGAGACAAACATTAATGTGCTACTCATTCTCAACTTAAAATTAGTTCTCGACATATTTAAACAATTAATTGATTGACGATAGCGGACTTAAATTTGTGTAATATAGTATTTTTGGGTATCCTACACACCTTTTCTTTATTGACAAAATAGAATGAGAAGTTTGGCAGTATTTATTTGCTTCTAGTATATCTAACCATCGATCAATATGATCCATGAACAATATTTTCTGTGAAAAAATGGTAGTACTGCAAGCCATTTCGTGGGATCCAATGAGGAAAAAAAAGAGATGTAAAAATTCAAAAGAAAGACTTTTGCATATATACCAAAAAGTATAAAACGAGTCATCTAAGTCCAAATAAAAAAGTATTTTCATATCACCAAATAAATCGCATCACCATAACATTTTTTTCTCTATATTTTTTCTTTAAATTGGACAAAAAAATTTCATACCATTAGTCAGAACCTATTACAATAGTTGATTTCGATATAGCCCGCAAAAACACCAAAGAGATGATACGTAATTGTCTGTGCCTAAAGGCACGGCGTAGAATAAAATTTCAAAAATACTCTATTACCTAAAGACTCTTTGCAACTTAAAATAACTTACAAATCAATTAGAATAAATCTGAACCATCCCCGTGATTTTCTGCCAAAATCAATTTGTATGTGAAAACATAACGACCGCAATACCTGACAAACAGAAAAACGGCATCAATGGTAAAAGGGTGACCCGTGTTGTTTACGTGCAATTTTATTTATTTATTATTATTATAACAATTATAATTATAATTATATTCATATTTATTATTATTATTATTATTATTATTATTATTATTATTATTATTATTATTATTATTATTATTTAATTATTATTATTATTATTATTATTATTATTATTATTATTATTATTATTATTATTATTACTACTACTACTACTACTACTACTATTATTATTATTATTATTATCATTATTATTATTATAATGATTATTACTATTATTATTATTACTATAATTATTATTATTATTATTATTATTATTATTATTATTATTATTATTATTACTATAATTATTATTATTCTTATTAATATTATTATTATTATTATTATTATTATTATTATTATTATTATTATAGACACCCAAATTTTGCACTTCTCTACTAACCATGGCAGGAGGGCAAAATCGTCACTTGACCCGACATGCAAAAAGGAAGGTGAACCCCAACACGAAGCCAACCCAACGATTTACGGTCAAAGCCGCCACAACGAACAACGAGCATCAGGTTACTTGAGGCAAGGCAAACAGTTGATCCAGAAGAACCTGATTTGATCACAAAAGACGACTAATGGCCACTACGACTAAAGACGACTAATGGCCAAGCACAAAGAGCAATTTATATATCAGGTAACAGCCTTCCAAAATAATACCGCAGAAATTGGCGAATTAAGACCGCGTGACACGAAAATCGAGAAAAGCGAGCCGGACAGCCGCGGATGCACCTGCGGCCACCGACAAAGGGGACAGTGTGCGGCTCGAGGAGACAACCTGGCAGCCGAGGATTCGGCGCGGGCGGCTAGCAGCCCAGCCGCAGATGCACCTGTGGCTGCCTGCTGAACATTATACAACGCCATTTCCACCCGAGAAGAAAAGAGAGAAGAAAAGAAAATAAGAATTTTAGAGAGAGAAAAAGGCGAGAAATAGAGAGAGAAAGCCACGGGTTGGCCCAAAATAGTGAGAAATTCAACTTTCTTTGCTCAAACACTTGATCAATCTCTTGTTCTTTGCTTGATAGTGGAATATATAACGATTTTTTGAAGTGTTGCAAGGTGAAAATGAGCTTTTATTGAAGTTTTATCTTACTTTTTTCTTGTGATTTCTTTATTTTGTAGATCTATTAGATTTAATCCGGTTATTTTGCTTTAGTAGTTTAATCGGTAAATATTCGTTTATTTGTGCATTTGTTGGGTGGATCTACTGTAGATCCGAAAATATTTAGTGCATTGCTGTGACGCCCCCAAATCTAGGCCCACACAGCCTAAACTTGAGTCGTCAAAAGACTACAACAAAATTATTACAACAAAACACAACGTACAACAATACCGTGTATAATAATACACAACTAAGTCTTCACTATTATTGCCACACTATTTTACAACACGTGAAGACTAGGACAGCTATTCCTCGGACTCCCACTCCATTCCCCGGCTAGACCCAGCTACGTTCTCATATCCTGTTGAAAAATAATGGAACAAAAGGGTGAGCTCAAATAGCCCAGTAAGAAATATCATGACTAAGATAATGACGAATAAATTATCATTAGCCTTCAACAGTTGAGTTTTGAATACAATAGACTACAAGGTTTATATCAAAAACTGTAGTTAAATTCTTAAACAATGTTCAGATCAATAATAGCAGCGGAATGAGCAATCTATTAGAAGAATAATGCAGACTATAATGTCCACTCGCTTCTCTTTTTAGTAAAAATATCATCAACTTTTATCATCTGAAATACCATTAGTCAAGATAATACAACTTCACAGTTCCTGGTCATAATCATGCAGATCAACAGTTCGTCTTTGCACTACGGGCCAAAGACATTCAATATAACACCAACGGTCATGATTATACCAGATTCAGCCTTTGGTCATAATCATACCAACCAACAGTTCATCTTTGCACTACGGGCCAAAGAGAACATTCACCACGTGTCATAAAAGACACCGAACAGATGTATCGCCTTTAACCTAGTATATCGCCTTTAACCTATCATCTGTTCAACAATTATATCACATCTGTGCCCCCGGCCACAGATATTCACAACAGCTTGATTCTTGATGATTAATACAAATAACAGTGATACAAATGATGAACAGAAGAACAGGATAAACAATAAGTATCGGAAGTTTACTTTGTGCAGATTCAAATAATGTCCAAATTGCCAACATGATGTGGAGTGAAATTTAAAAATGATATTCAAGATCCACAGTTCAGAATAACGATTACAGTTCAATAGAAAGGTTCAGAAAATAGGAAGGTTCAGTTGAAATAATGAAATTCAACTATTATGGAACATATACTATTTTCAGGAATTATAGAAGCAACAGTTCCATAATAAGTTTCTATTTAGGTGTATGAAAGAAAATAATATCCCTTACCGTAGCAGGTTTGATTAACAAAAGGTGAAGGGAATTAATATCCCTTACCATAGTAAGTTTGAATAATGGAAGATGAAAAAGATGGTATCCCTTATGAGTATAAAGGAAAATGATATCACTTACGAATATGGAATAAAAGTGTCATGTGATAATTCGTGTAGACAAATTATTTCCACACGAGACAAATAAAAAGGGTTATTCACCAACAGGCGATAATCCGCGCCGTAAGGTTATTCCCATCAATTTGAATACGAAGTGTTATTCACCAAACAGGCGATAATCCGCGCCGTAAGGTTATTCCCATCAATTTGAATACGAAGAGTTATTCACCAAACAGGCGATAATCCACACCGTAAGGTTATTCTCAAAGATTAATAAGGAATGAATACAAAAGGTTATTCACCAACAGGCGATAAACCGCGCCGTAAGGTTATTCCAACAATTTAATACATGGAAGTAAATGGCACAAGAAAGAAACGATATTATTTTCGAGAATCAAAGAATGATAATCCATTCAAGTAAGAAAGAAAATAATATCCATTTATGATGATGAAAAGAATGATACCCCTTACCATAGTAAGTTAGAATATGAAAGAAGATAATATTCCTTACCACAGTAAATTTAAGAGTTTGAAATGAATGGTATTCCTTACCATAGTAAGTTTAAGAGTGTGAAAAGAATGATACCCCTTACCGTGGTAAGTTTAAATAATAGAATATGAAAGAAGATGATATTCCAAAAAAAATGACATTCCTTACCTTAACACGTGACTGGATATTGATTTAAATGAGATTGATCAACCTATATATTTATAATAAAATTAGTAATTACAACATGTAAACTTCAAAGTGTATGATAACTCATATATTATGAACTATCAAAATTATATATATTTAACATAATTTTTGTAGTATAAAATACCAACTTTAAAATAGTTTTAAAAATAATATTCCAAAATAAATCTTCCAAAGAAAGCTTTTAAAAATGAATCTTCTCAAAGAAGAGTCTTCTAAAGGAAGATTTGTGAATACCGTGAAAAATAGGAATTTATAAAATTACTACTCTTTAATAAAAGACTTACTTGAAAAATTCCTGCACTCCTTTTGGCTTTCAAACACTCAAAATAGCCTTACTATTCTCAGAGAAAACTCATAAAATTCTTATAGAAAAATTTTATGTTTTAGGTGTGATTTTTCTATTCAGCTGAACAAGCTATTTATAGGAGAAAAGAAGTTACTATGCGTGGTAGGTGGCTGTACGCCAATACTGAATTCAGCAGCAACACGAGGGCTGCGCGAAAATTTTTCTTCAGCACGTTTCTGAGAAAATTTTCTTCCAGTGGGCCCCACCCTACCCCACATGTTTTCTTACTATTCACGTTACTATTCACGTCACTATTCACGTTACTATTCATGTCACTATTCACGTTACTATTTCAAATAGTAAAATTAATTATTTTATTTTTTTATTTATTTATTTATTCTTCCTGTGAGTCCAACATATAAAATAATGTTACCACAATAATGTAAGAAACACGTTACATATTTTTATTAATTTAATAATATAAATTATAGTGTATTTGCTACTGTGACAATTATTAGATTCAATAATTTTAAACTACAGTGCACCAACAATTATTGACTCGATGATATGAAATACAGTGTAATGACAATTATTGAATCAATAATGCAAAATACTGTGTAACAACAATTATTGAATTGATAACATAAAATATTATGCAGTGACAATTATTGATGAAATGATGCGTAACAGTTACGGTGTCAATAATATGAGACACTGTGCAATACCGTGTGCAACTGTAAAATACCATAAATTACTGTATGCTACTATTCTTTTATCACCGGTATTTTAACAGTTAACACTGTTGACTATTTTTATTTAAAAAGGTTACTTCTGTCGTTTTCTATATCCGACAAATATTCCGTTGTGGGGTCCACAAATAATTTGTTATTTCGGCGCCGTCGTACGGCACGAATATTCCCCGACAAAACGAATATTGTCCGTAAAAAAAAAAATTTGCACATAACATCCTTAACTTTCAATTTCGTCAATTTAACCACTTACTGTTTCATGAAAAATATATATGAAGAAAAATTAAATTTTATATTTCATAAAATTCGGGGTCTTACAACCTCCCCTCCTTATGAAATTTCGTCCCCGAAATTAACGTACCGGGCATTTCAAAGTTATCCTCCTGATTTCCAGATGCCATACTAAACTGTGGTCACAAAATAATTGTTAGTTCAAACAAACTGACTCATCACTTCCTGTTCCTACATTCAAATCGATTCGTTAGATAACAAAATCTAATTTAGGTGGGACACACTAGTGACTGATTCTATCCGTATCTCCCTTCCTAGTTCTACCCCAGATCTCCATTAAAGACCATATCCCTAAGCTCTGATGCCAACTGTGACGCCCCCAAATCTAGGCCCACACAGCCTAAACTTGAGTCGTCAAAAGACTACAACAAAATTATTACAACAAAACACAACGTACAACAATACCGTGTATAATAATACACAACTAAGTCTTCACTATTATTGCCACACTATTTTACAACACGTGAAGACTAGGACAGCTATTCCTCGGACTCCCACTCCATTCCCCGGCTAGACCCAGCTACGTTCTCATATCCTGTTGAAAAATAATGGAACAAAAGGGTGAGCTCAAATAGCCCAGTAAGAAATATCATGACTAAGATAATGACGAATAAATTATCATTAGCCTTCAACAGTTGAGTTTTGAATACAATAGACTACAAGGTTTATATCAAAAACTGTAGTTAAATTCTTAAACAATGTTCAGATCAATAATAGCAGCGGAATGAGCAATCTATTAGAAGAATAATGCAGACTATAATGTCCACCCGCTTCTCTTTTTAGTAAAAATATCATCAACTTTTATCATCTGAAATACCATTAGTCAAGATAATACAACTTCACAGTTCCTGGTCATAATCATGCAGATCAACAGTTCGTCTTTGCACTACGGGCCAAAGACATTCAATATAACACCAACGGTCATGATTATACCAGATTCAGCCTTTGGTCATAATCATACCAACCAACAGTTCATCTTTGCACTACGGGCCAAAGAGAACATTCACCACGTGTCATAAAAGACACCGAACAGATGTATCGCCTTTAACCTAGTATATCGCCTTTAACCTATCATCTGTTCAACAATTATATCACATCTGTGCCCCCGGCCACAGATATTCACAACAGCTTGATTCTTGATGATTAATACAAATAACAGTGATACAAATGATGAACAGAAGAACAGGATAAACAATAAGTATCGGAAGTTTACTTTGTGCAGATTCAAATAATGTCCAAATTGCCAACATGATGTGGAGTGAAATTTAAAAATGATATTCAAGATCCACAGTTCAGAATAACGATTACAGTTCAATAGAAAGGTTCAGAAAATAGGAAGGTTCAGTTGAAATAATGAAATTCAACTATTATGGAACATATACTATTTTCAGGAATTATAGAAGCAACAGTTCAATAATAAGTTTCTATTTAGGTGTATGAAAGAAAATAATATCCCTTACCGTAGCAGGTTTGATTAACAAAAGGTGAAGGGAATTAATATCCCTTACCATAGTAAGTTTGAATAATGGAAGATGAAAAAGATGGTATCCCTTATGAGTATAAAGGAAAATGATATCACTTACGAATATGGAATAAAAGTGTCATGTGATAATTCGTGTAGACAAATTATTTCCACACGAGACAAATAAAAAGGGTTATTCACCAACAGGCGATAATCCGCGCCGTAAGGTTATTCCCATCAATTTGAATACGAAGTGTTATTCACCAAACAGGCGATAATCCGCGCCGTAAGGTTATTCCCATCAATTTGAATACGAAGAGTTATTCACCAAACAGGCGATAATCCACACCGTAAGGTTATTCTCAAAGATTAATAAGGAATGAATACAAAAGGTTATTCACCAACAGGCGATAAACCGCGCCGTAAGGTTATTCCAACAATTTAATACATGGAAGTAAATGGCACAAGAAAGAAACGATATTATTTTCGAGAATCAAAGAATGATAATCCCTTCAAGTAAGAAAGAAAATAATATCCATTTATGATGATGAAAAGAATGATACCCCTTACCATAGTAAGTTAGAATATGAAAGAAGATAATATTCCTTACCACAGTAAATTTAAGAGTTTGAAATGAATGGTATTCCTTACCATAGTAAGTTTAAGAGTGTGAAAAGAATGATACCCCTTACCGTGGTAAGTTTAAATAATAGAATATGAAAGAAGATGATATTCCAAAAAAAATGACATTCCTTACCTTAACACGTGACTGGATATTGATTTAAATGAGATTGATCAACCTATATATTTATAATAAAATTAGTAATTACAACATGTAAACTTCAAAGTGTATGATAACTCATATATTATGAACTATCAAAATTATATATATTTAACATAATTTTTGTAGTATAAAATACCAACTTTAAAATAGTTTTAAAAATAATATTCCAAAATAAATCTTCCAAAGAAAGCTTTTAAAAATGAATCTTCTCAAAGAAGAGTCTTCTAAAGGAAGATTTGTGAATACCGTGAAAAATAGGAATTTATAAAATTACTACTCTTTAATAAAAGACTTACTTGAAAAATTCCTGCACTCCTTTTGGCTTTCAAACACTCAAAATAGCCTTACTATTCTCAGAGAAAACTCATAAAATTCTTATAGAAAAATTTTATGTTTTAGGTGTGATTTTTCTATTCAGCTGAACAAGCTATTTATAGGAGAAAAGAAGTTACTATGCGTGGTAGGTGGCTGTACGCCAATACTGAATTCAGCAGCAACACGAGGGCTGCGCGAAAATTTTTCTTCAGCACGTTTCTGAGAAAATTTTCTTCCAGTGGGCCCCACCCTACCCCACATGTTTTCTTACTATTCACGTTACTATTCACGTCACTATTCACGTTACTATTCACGTCACTATTCACGTTACTATTTCAAATAGTAAAATTAATTATTTTATTTTTTTATTTATTTATTTATTCTT
Source organism: Hedera helix (assembly GCA_947179155.2). Classification (NCBI taxonomy): domain Eukaryota; kingdom Viridiplantae; phylum Streptophyta; class Magnoliopsida; order Apiales; family Araliaceae; genus Hedera; species Hedera helix. The sequence goes on from OX359273.1 coordinate 3,114,115, forward strand.
CCTGTGAGTCCAACATATAAAATAATGTTACCACAATAATGTAAGAAACACGTTACATATTTTTATTAATTTAATAATATAAATTATAGTGTATTTGCTACTGTGACAATTATTAGATTCAATAATTTTAAACTACAGTGCACCAACAATTATTGACTCGATGATATGAAATACAGTGTAATGACAATTATTGAATCAATAATGCAAAATACTGTGTAACAACAATTATTGAATTGATAACATAAAATATTATGCAGTGACAATTATTGATGAAATGATGCGTAACAGTTACGGTGTCAATAATATGAGACACTGTGCAATACCGTGTGCAACTGTAGAATACCGTGAAATACCATAAATTACTGTATGCTACTATTCTTTTATCACCGGTATTTTAACAGTTAACACCGTTGACTATTTTTATTTAAAAAGGTTACTTCTGTCGTTTTCTATATCCGACAAATATTCCGTTGTGGGGTCCACAAATAATTTGTTATTTCGGCGCCGTCGTACGGCACGAATATTCCCCGACAAAACGAATATTGTCCGTCAAAAAAAAAATTTGCACATAACATCCTTAACTTTCAATTTCGTCAATTTAACCACTTACTGTTTCATGAAAAATATATATGAAGAAAAATTAAATTTTATATTTCATAAAATTCGGGGTCTTACAATTGCTATTTAAATAGTTTGATTCGGTGTATTTTGAAGTTGGATCCAATGTAGTCAATATATTGGAGATCTATGGATTAGGGACGGTTAGAGATGATTTATTGCGGATGGAATCTCCTCCTAACCTCCCGATGATATCCTTTTAATTTATTTTCGAGCTTTTACGTACGTAGCGATGGCGATGCATTTGTATTGTAAATATGTAATTTTTGGGCCTTAAAGCGATGTCGGATCGAAAATCAGGTTTAAGGCCCCATGATAGTGAAATGTGCGATTGTGGGCGTTTGAGGTTATTTGGATGACTCACATGCCCATGAATAGCTCCCACGTTATTTTTAATGCTTGATTTTTCCTTTTCGACACGGAAAAAGAATTTTGGAATGAAAAGATGAAGATTTTCATAAAATCAATCAAACTAGGATATTAGATCATCCGTAAGCTAAAATAAAAATTGTAAGTGTCGGATGAGCTCTATTCCTATTTGGCGAAGGATTTGAAAAATATGTTTTACAAAATATCATCGGTTTTATTATCAAAACAAAAACAATAAAAAATGAACTCTTCGATTAAGTCAAATCCTTTGTGCATAGGGTCAACGAGATTTCTGAAGCACTTGCAAAAATAAAACATTCCAACGACATTCATTTAGGCACACACGCACACGCACACACACACGCACACACACACGCACACACACACACACATTTTAGAATTTAAAAGGATAGAAAAACATCAAGATTGCGGTAACCGTGTTTCACGGAAGTCGGGGGGTGCCTAACACCTTCCCCTCGCTTAAGCAAGCCCCCGAACTCTATGAATCTCGGTTTGCGGACCAATTAACTCGGAGTCACATATGAGTCAGCGATTACGAAAATAAAATTCGGATGAGTTGGTACATCCATTTCAAATATACCGACTGGCGGCTCTGATCAATTGGCTCATAAAGAAATCGATCTTTCAAAACCCGTCGACATTAAGCCGACCATTTTCAAAATCACATTTAATTAAAGGGCTTTTAATTATTAAAAAACGAAACGACGAAAATCCCGGCGTCGACAATTATTATTATTATTATTATTATTATTATTATTATTATTATTATTATTATTACAACTATTATTATTATTATTACAACTATTATTATTATTATTATTATTATTATTATTATTATTATTATTATTATTATTATTATTATTATTATTATTACTATCATTATTATTATTATACTGATTATTATTATTTTTAGTATTATTATTATTATTATTATTACTACTACTACTACTACTACTACTACTACTACTACTACTACTACTACTACTACTACTACTACTATTATTATTATTATTATTATTATTATAATTACTATTACTATTATTATTATTATTATCATTATTATTATTATTATTATAATGATTATTGTTATTATTATTATTATTATTATTATTATTATTATTATTATTATTATTATTATTATTATTATTATTATTATTATTTTTATTATTCAGTTGATATTACTATTCATTTATGACATAATTCTTAAAATTTGCTGAGCAAACTAGTTGTTTATACTTGTTATGTCATAAAATATTTTGCAGCTAAATCTGAAGGATCGGGTAAAGATAAAGGTAAGGGAAAGATGAAGTTTAATTAAACTGATTACTTGATTGTCTGTTTATCTTTTGATAGATATAACTTTTGTAACACGAACTATTTGATAACCTTTTTGTAGTTTGTGATATATGTATTTGGTAAAGGTTGCAAACCTTGGAACTAAAAAATCATTGTAATAGATAACATATGTTTATTTATTTTTCGCATTAGTATTAAATATTATTTAGCAGTGATTGTTTATATTATTGTGTGAGCACCAAATTCGAGGTAGTGGTGACTGAATTTGGGGATGTCACAAGGGCGGGTGATGAATGGGGGTTGAAAAAGGGGAGACAACGGACGAACACAGGGGTTGGGGGAATTGGGGAAGGGGAAGTGATGCAAGAGAGGAAAATCTGATCTCTTTTTTCCTACAAGAGGCTGCCAGTGAAGCTACGACAGCCATGACGATGGGGAGAGAAATGTGGCTGCAGTAGCCATGGTGATTATCTGTGTTATAAGAACAAAAACCCACGTTTTGGATCGAAAAGTATAGTTGCTCCGACGAGGAATACGACCGATGTGCCATGGCCAATGGGTGAAGGCTATTAGACAACTTACATCTTTTGGTCTTCTTCCATTTGTTTCTCTTTGCAAGTTTCAATTGGGATTGAGAATTTGGGAAGAAAGATAGCAAACAATCAAATATTTTTTTTATATAATTCTTCCTTGTCAGCCACCTCAATTCCATGTCATTACGTTTTAATTTTTTTTTTTCATGCAACTACGCAACTAATAAGTTAATAGACATTCAAATAATTTAAGAGAATGACTCAATTTTAATATTTTAATTAATTTATTGGTGTAATTTAAAAAATTAAAAATTTGATAATATATTAAATAAAACGTATAATAACGTAACCGTTATTTTCTTGTTACATCAGGAAGCGTACTAAATGATAAGTACCATTTGCTGATTTATTTTTTTGGTCGTGTCTTGTCTTGTCACATCGGTAAGAGTACCAAATGACAAGTAACAGATGGTTGAAGAGTCCTGAATGTGACCTGTAGGTTGAAAACGTGAACTAAGCCGGGACGCATAATTTTAAAACGTTGAAATCGTGTTTCTTTTTTCCTTTCAACATACGGATAAGATTTAATTCTAGACCTCATAATATTGTTTCATCAGAATTAATGTGAACAGTTGTTATATGTATACTCCTATTATTTCAGGACCCTATATAATTAAACCTGCTGGTAAGTTCTTTGCATTCATCCGAGTCCAACAATAGAAAAAGATCAAAGAAATGGAGGTAATAACAAATAGCAATAATACCAGTTATAAACCTCATGCAGTTTGTGTTCCATTACCATTTTCAACACACATAAACCATTTGCTAAAACTAGCAAAACACCTCCACTACAAAGGCTTCCATGTAACTTTTGCCAACTCCATATTCTTCCACGAAACCCTAATTTCTTCCAAAGGCCCTGCCGCCATGGCCGGCTAACCGGACTTCCGTTTCGAGTCCTACAATCTTGAGTACACTCCTCAGCCAAACATACCCATTACCGAACAAATGATGGCCCTTCGCTGGGCCGTTCGGAACCAATTCTTGGCCTCATTTTCTGAGCTCCTTGCAAGGCTCAATGGCGCTTTAACTTCAAATATTCCACCGGTAACTTGCATTGTAGCAGATGGGATGCTAACTTACGCCGTTCTAGAGGCTGAAAAGCTTGGCATTCCCATTGTACTGTCATGGAACGTTAGCGCTAATGGCTTCTTGAGCCTTCATAGTTATCGAGATCTCATGGCCAGATGTTTTGATCCAAATAAAGGTACCTGAAAAAATACTTGTTAAGTGGACATCTTAAAATACATTATTCACACAATTTAAGAAAAATAAAAAGTAGAATAGAAACATTTTTTGTAAGATTTTTTTATTTTATTTTATTTTATTTTTTATTTGAGTTTAGTTATATATGACAAAAAAAGTACGCAGATAATATATAGTGACGGTTATAACACAAATAGTCAAATCATTTTTCAGAATTCTGCCACTTCAATTTGGGCAACCGAATATTTAAAAAATCCCAACCTTAGCATTTTACCTTGTTTTGAATTAAAAAAGAGAGTAGAAAAGTGAAGAAAAGAAAAAGAAAAAGTAGAATATTGGGCGGGATTCAAAGAATAACATTCTTGGAATATAACATTTATAAAAATAAAAAAACAAACATTTCGAAGAAGCATTTAACTTCTCATTTAAGCTAGGTTTGACAACTTTCTTCCAAAAGTTGATAATCACGTAATCTTGTAACGCAAGTTTAATTATTACTTTGTAGAGATGTGTTCTCTGACTTTACAATATAACAAATTGATATTTTATGATATAATCAGTAGTATAAAATTATATACTTTTTAAATTTGTTTTGCATTGTTAACTATAGCTTAACAAATATGATTTTCACCGATAATTATACGTATTTTGAGGGAAGAATTTGCTAATTAGTTAAATTCAAAGACAAAAATATATCAAGAACATAAACACGAAAGAGTTTTGCATTTTAGTCCTGGAATAAACTTATTACTAGCATGTACACCCCGTGCTTTCTTGTTTTTTTTTTTTTTTTTTTTATAAATATATTATTAAGTCATATGGTTATTTAATGTATTATATTTTAAATATAGTATCAATTTGATATTAGGTAAGATGATCCTTATAAGAAAATAGTTTTCTTCAAAAATTCTGTTATCAAAATAATAATAAAATTTTGCTTATACTTGAAATATAATTATGATTATATTTAATAATAACAAAAAAATCAAGCTCGTAGGACAATCTTTGTGGGAAAATAATATTTTCTTATCAAACTGTATTATCTATGTAGTATAGTAAAATCTTATATAAGAATTGTTCCAAATTAATATTAGCTAATATAATCTCATAATTGTTTCTCTGTAAAAATATATTACTTACTCTTGTTTATGACTCTACTGAGCCGAAAGACACAGGATCTTGTTGCAGAATTATAATGTTTAAATTTTTATTTATTTTTTGCAAATACGTATTGAATTGAGTAATTAATTTTTATATTATTTAATAACTGAATCATATAGTTTGTTATTATACTATACCTATACTTTTATTGTAATAATACTAATAATTTAATATTGAGTAAAATAATACTCATAAGAAAATTATTTCTTCTAATATTATATATCTAATTAGTAATAAAAATCCAAATTGTACTTGAAGTTATAATTGTCATTGTTGTTGTTGTTGTTCTCATCATCATCATTATTATTATTGTTATTATTATTTTGTATTTTAATGAAAAATAGCAATTCAAGTCAGGTATGATTGTCGAAAATTATTTCCTTCTCAAATTATATAATTTAAGTAATAATAAATTTTACATAAATTCACAATATATAATATATTACTAATTCTTATTTTTGACACGTTTGAACTAAAGGAATTGTCTTGTTGTAGAATTAGAATATTATTGATGTTTTTACTTTTCTTTTTATAAATTCTTATTGGATATAGTAGTTATTTTTTATTTTTTTATTTAATAATTGAATCATATAGTCAATTAGTATATTTATGAATATTTTAATAATTGTAACAGTTTAGAATTAGGTAAGATAATCCCCATAAGAAAATTGTTTTCTTCTAAACTTATATTATCTAACTAATTATTAAATCTTACTTATACTCAAAATTATAATTAGACTTATATTTTAATAATAGTAATAAATTTAAGTTAGGTAGATGATATTTGTGATAAAAAAAAATTTCTCAAACTATATTATTGAGGTAGTAATGTAATTTTACTAAAACTTGCATTATTGCATATATATTTGAATTTTTTTTTCTTTTGATAATATACATTATGTTTTTTTAAAAGGAATTGATATTTGTACAATTTTTTTTTGATATTTTCAAAAGACTTCTTTCAAATGAATAATAAATACAAGTCACACTCCTGTAATAAGAGCGAGAGATTGTCAAAATGTTAGTTTTACTTTGTGGAATAACAATTCTTTTTCAAAACCATGCTAAAACCTATTGATGTTCCACAGATGTGGGCGAAGAACAGAGAAATAAGGACTTGGACACCCATGTTGATTTTATTCCCGGACACAAAGGCATTCCTATTAGAGACATCACCAAGTTTATCCAAGGTGCAGGCCTTGATTTCCTAGTAGACGCTAGTGTTGGAGAAGCCACAAGAACCTCTAAAGCATCAGCACTAATTTTCTACACTTTTGAAGCCTTGGAAAAAGATGCATTACATTATCTCTCCTCCATGTTTCCTCGAGTTTTTAGTATCGGGCCTCTTCCGTTACAATGTTATATAAACACCGAGGATAATGCAAAGTTGGTCGGGCACAATATATGGAGAGAAGAATCGGATTCTGTAAAATGGCTCGATTCAAAGGACCCTAACTCGGTCATTTATGTTAGTTTTGGCACTACAACAACAATCACACCTGAACAGATTGTGGAGTTCGCATGGGGATTAGCTAATAGCGGCTATCCCTTTTTATGGATCACTACTTGGGAAAAAGTCGAAGGAATTTTACCACCCGAGTTCATTGAAGAAATATTAATAGATCGAGGCATGATAAAAAGCTGGTGTGAACAAGAGAAAGTGCTGGATCACGCGGCAATTGGAGGGTTTTTAACGCACTGTGGCTGGAATTCGATGTTGGAAAGCGTTGCTGCTGGGGTTCCGATGATTTGTTGGCCTTTTATGGGGGAACATATGACGACGTGTAGGAATTGTTGCGATGATTGGGGCTTGGGGTTGGAGATTGATAAGGATGTTAATAGGGAAAATGTGGCGGAGCTTATGTGTAACACCCCCTTCCCGTAGTGGAAAGAGAGGTTACGCACAAAACACTACAGAACTAATAAACTGACATCCAAAGCTATAATATGAAACTGAATAGTTTAAATAGATAATTGTCAACTGGCTAAAACACGGTCTGAGTATTACTACAATACTTAGAAACCAAAATATCAAATCCTACACAAAATATCTACACTATTTACATGAAGGAAGCTCTCTTCACACTTGCCCTTGCTCCCCCTGATTACCTGCCGGAAGAAAAACACAGCATGAGCTAAATGCCCAGTACGGATATAGAGTGCAAGAAAATAAGAACTAAAATGAATAACAAAACTAACTGGACTGAACTAATCTGAATAACATAATAGGCTGAATCAAATGGTTGGGTTTATTTCATACCGAGCTCAAAATAGAACAAAAATATACCTTGTCACAAAGACAAGTCAAAATACTGCCACACAGGCAGGCACACATTGGACTGCAGATCCAGATGTATGCAAAATCGGAAGGTGTGTTCGACACAAACAACACCAAACCGCAGAACAGAACAGAACAGAAACTAGGGTCGACCCATACGCCTCCCACAACAAAACACCAATGCTGGCCATTGCCCACCAAAACACAAAATGGAGACGCCGTGGACTGATCACACCGCCACGGAAGGTGTCATGCCTCGGTGTCAAGAGGACATGCCTGTGGTACCCCCACAGGTGGTTATAGCTCAGGTATACCCTAAGGTACTTTCTAACAAAAATATCATGTCACAACGAATGCGACACAATATCACAAAAGGGGTTCTAATACGCACATGCTAAACCGAAACGAATCAACACAAAGTCCTCAAAATATATTAGCATGTACGTTGCTATAGAATCAGAATAAATACTAGACATGCTCTCTAAGTCCAAAGAGTACAAGTTATGAATTTTCGAATATCTAAAACCAAACAATTTTATTATAAACATTGGAATATGAATGATATATCGAAATAATATTTGAATTCTAATTGAGAGACAAAACGAATAAACTTAAAAGTAAAGAAATATCGATGCAGGAGTATGGAATCCGTACCTGGATTAAGCAATGTAATATCCGAAATTATATTCCAAAACGACTCGTTAAATTTCCTCCGTCGGAACTAATTAAACAAAATAAAGGAATAAATAAATAGTTAATTAATTTATTAAGTTTTACACATTTTCTTTCTCTTAGGCGAATTTGAAATCCTTTCGTTCTTAACAAAATTCTACTTAAAGTTATACATATTTTAATCATATATAATATTTTAATAATTAACCACCTTCTTGTTCTAAAATAAATTTAAATATATTTACAAAAAATATTCATTCTATTTTTTTATTTCTACTATAAACAAATATATTATGTTAAAACTGTAACGTTACAAAAATAATAATTTATTATCCCAAAATACTAATTACTAACAAAGATATACCAAAAATATATATACTAATAAATTAAATAACATACAAAAATTAAAGTTACAAATAACAAATAATAATAATAAAGCAAAACTAACAAACTAAATCATTAAAGCTACAAAATAATACTACTAATGCAAAACTAAACAATTAAGGCTACAAATAATAATAATGCAAATCTAACAAATTAACTAAATAATTAAAGCTACAACATAAAAATAATAATGCCGAAAATAAATACACAAGAAAAGAAAAAGAAACATACCCGAAATTACGAAGAGATCCACTGTCTCCAAAGAAAACCAAAAGAAATTTGGGCTTATATCAATACCCAAAATCCAAAGAAGGAAATAAAATATTTAACTATGGAGGTTCTTACATAAAAGCCCCTCACACAACAAGGTCCTTTCTCACAATGGGAGGTCCTTATTGTTTAGTGAATAAAACTAAAGGGATAGACCCATATATATAGGTAAAGGAAATGGAATTTTTTTTAGAAAGTGTCGATGTGGGACTTCCCCTTTAAATTGACCGGCTATTACATTACTTCCCCCTTAAGAAGGATTCCGTCCCCGGAATCAAAAGAAAAAAAAATGTACCTAATTATCAAAAAGATGCGGATACTCCGCTCGAATAGACTCCTCCATCTCCTAAGTAGCTTCTCGTTCTGAATGGTTCCTCCACAAAACCTTAACAAATGGAATTGTCTTTCTCCTCATAATCCGCTCTTGACGATCTAAAATCGCCTCGGCTTGCTCTTCACAAGTAAGATCACCCCGAATTTTATCGAACGGATATTGCACCACATGCAACGGATGATAATGATAACTTCTCAACACCGACACATGGAACACATTATGCACATGAGCTAACTGTGGAGGCAAAGCTAACCGATATGCAACCTCACCAACTCTCTCCAAAATTTCGAATGGACCAATATAACGCGGACTAAGTTTTCCTTTTAACCCGAATCGCCGAATGCCCTTCCAAGGAGAAACTTTTAAAAATACATGCTCACCAGGTTTAAACTCTAACTTCTTTCTATGCTTATCAGCATAACTCTTCTGTCGTGTTCGAGCCGACCGCAATTTCTCCTTAGCCACCGCTACTTTCTCCGTAGTAATTTGAACTAACTCAGGCCCTTCTATGGCCTTCTCACCAACCTCATCCCAACAAGTTGGTGCTCGACATTTCCTACCATACAACGCCTCAAACGGAGCCATTCCAATACTTGCGTGCCAGCTGTTATTATAAGCAAACTCAACTAGGCTCAAGTAATCATCCCAATTACCCGACCACTCAAGTGCACAAGACCTCAACATGTCCTCTAACGTCTGAATAGTCCGTTCAGATTGCCCATCAGTTTGCGGATGGAAAGAAGTACTAAAGTTGAGCCGCGTACCCCAAGCTCGCTGAAACCCTTTCCAGAATCGTGAAGTAAACCGTGGATCCCGATCTGAAACAATAGACACCGGGGTACCATGGAGTCTAATAATTTCCTGCTGAAAGATTTGTGCCAACCTGTCCACCGAGTAACCTTCATGGATTGCTAAGAAGTGTGCCGATTTTGTCAACCGATCCACCACAACCCAAATGGCATCATTCTTTTTGAAAGTCTTTGGCAAACCAGTCACAAAATCCATTGTGATATCCTCCCACTTCCAAACTGGAATGTCTAATTGTTGCAGCAGTCCACTAGCTCGTTGATGTTCTATCTTCACTTGTTGACAAATGAGGCACTTCCCAACATATTCAGCCACATCTCGCTTCATCCCATTCCACCAAAAACTTTCCTTTAAATCTCTGTACATCTTTGTAGAACCCGGATGAATAGAAAATGGTGAACTATGAGCTTCAGCCAATACTGCTTCTCGAATCGTTGCATTTAACGGCACACATAACCGTTTACCCAACCAAATCACACCATGGTTATCAATATGAAACTCGGGTTGTTTTCCCTCCTCCAAGTTATGCGCCATTGCCCACAACTCCCCATCTTCTTTTTGAGCTTCTTTAACCCGTAAGATAAGAGAGGGCTCCACTCTCATACCTGCTAAATGTCCATCCGAACCTTGAACATATAACTCTAACTCTAGTCGCTCCATATCCGCAATAAGCTGATGTTGTGTAATAAGGGCTGCTACACTCCCTGAACTCTTTCGGCTAAGAGCATCTGCAACCACATTCGCTTTTCCCGGGTGATACTGAATTCTTGCATCATAATCTTTTAGAAGCTCCAACCAACGCCTCTGCCTCATGTTGAGCTCCTTCTGAGTGAAAATGTATTTAAGACTTTTGTGATCGGTAAAGATATCACAAGTCTCTCCATACAAATAGTGCCTCCAAATTTTTAAGGCAAATATTACTGCTGCCAACTCCAAATCATGAGTGGGGTAATTTACTTCGTAAGGTTTAAGCTGCCTAGAAGCATAAGCAATCACCTTACCGTGCTGCATCAAAACACACCCCAAGCCCTTTTTAGAAGCATCACTAAAAATTTGGTAACCTCCCGTGCCCGATGGTAATGTAAGTATTGGAGCTGTCACCAGTCGTTTCTTCAATTCTTCAAAGCTCTTCTCACGCTCCTCATTCCACACAAATTTCGTGCCCTTCCTCATCAACTGAGTCAATGGCAAGGCAAGCAAGGAAAATCCTTCCACAAATCGCCTATAGTACCCTGCCAAACCTAAGAAACTCCTAACCTCCGTCATCGTAGTAGGTCTCGGCCATTTAGTGACAGCCTCAACCTTCGCAGGATCCACCTTAATGCCTTCAGCAGACACAACGTGACCCAAGAATGCAACCTGCTCCAACCAAAACTCGCATTTGGAGAATTTAGCATATAACTTCTCTTTCTGCAAAATTCCCAAAACTGTACGAAGATGCTCTTCATGCTCTTCCCTAGACTTGGAGTAAACCAAAATGTCATCAATAAAGACAATGACAAATTGGTCCAAGTACTCCCTGAACACCCGATTCATTAAATCCATAAACACCGCCGGAGCATTTGTCAACCCGAATGGCATTACTAGAAACTCGTAATGCCCATAGCGAGTGCGAAAAGCTGTCTTAGAAATATCTTTATCCTTCACCCTCAACTGATGATAACCCGACCTCAGGTCAATCTTCGAAAAATATTTCGCCCCTTGAAGTTGGTCAAACAAGTCATCAATTCTCGGTAATGGATACCGATTCCTGATGGTAATCTTGTTCAACTCCCTATAATCTATGCATAACCTCATAGACCCATCTTTCTTCTTTACAAACAAAACTGGGGCACCCCACGGCGAAACACTTGGCCGAATCACACCACGATCTAACAATTCTTGCAACTGCTCTTTTAACTCATGTAACTCCAACGGTGCCATTCTATACGGCGCTTTAGAGATAGGCTCCGCACCAGGAATAAGTTCAATAGTGAACTCAACTTCCCGCTGCGGTGGCAACCCAGACAATCCCTCAGGAAACACATCGGAAAAATCACTAACAATTGGAACATCTTCAGTACGAGACTCACCTATAGCGGTATTCTTCACAAATGCCAAATACCCCTCACAACCCTTTGCCACTAACTTCCCAGCTTTCAAAGCTGAAATCAAGTTCACCACCTTACTTGGTCGTGAACCCTGAAATACGAACTCTGGAGACTTCACATCTCCAAATATAACTTTCTTCGCCTGACAATCGATATTGGCCTGGTGCTTATCCAACCAGTCCATCCCAAGAATAATATCGAAATCATGCATACCCATCGGAAGAAGATTAGCCCTACGAATCTTATCTCCAAAACTAATTGGGCACTCTCGGTACAAATCAGAAATGACAACAGAAGTCCCCATCGGGGTAGCAATAGACATAACATAATCTAAGGACTGAGATGGCACGCCAAGGTGCCGAACAAAAGATTGAGCAACAATAGAATGAGTAGAACCAGTATCAAATAAAACAGAGGCTTCGCGACTACCAACTAAAAGAGTGCCAGAAATAGTACCTGGCGCACCTGCTGCCTGGTTAAATGTCAATGCAAACACCCGACCACCCTGACGCTGACCTCCATTACCACTATTAACACCGCCTCCACCGTTACCACGTGGCCCGGTACAATCTCTGGCAATATGACCCATCTGTCCACATAAGAAACATGCACCGGTAATTCCATGACACTGCCTCCCCGGATGATTTGCCCCACAAATAGTGCAAGGAGCAATAGGAATAAGATTAGGGTTACCCCCACCAACTGGCCCTGGGTAACGACCTTGATTCTGCCCCTGCTGACGATTCTGCCACTGTTGGCAATTCTGACCTTGCTGAGGTAGTTGAAGCTGACGATTTTGGGCCTGCTGAGGCAATGGTTGATAACCCCTATTATGATTTTGGCCACGCCATTGCCCCTGCTGACCACCACGGTTCCTGTTCCACTGACCACCCTGATTCCTCCCATGTTGGCTTGAAACTTGACCCTGTTGGTCATCTCTGTCCCTCTTTCGACTCCCTTCCGTTTTAGAAGACCGAAAGTCCTGTCGCTCCATCTCGATATTCTTGGCTGCATTAGCCACTGCCGATACATCTTCAAACTTAGTGTTTATGAGATGTTGACGATACTTGTAATGAATTCTCCACTTAAATTTCTCTGCTTGTTCTGCTGCAGTCCCTGCTGAAGTTCCCGCAAATCCGGCCAACCTGGTGAACCTTGTCATGAAATCTGTGATGGACTCGTCATCTTTTTGTTGAATAGACAGAAACTCTCTACCATATGCCTCTTTCTCAGCAGTTGAGAAATACTGCTGATAAAAGACATCACAAAATCCTGCCCATGTAAGTGTCTCGATGAATCTGTCACCCTTTGTTACTTTTATAGCTTTCCACCATCTCTGCGCATCCCCATCTAATTTGTAAGCAGCCAATAACACTTTTTGGTTATCCGAACACCCCAACACATCAAAGATCTTCTCTAGATGGGCAATCCAATTTGCTGCTTCGATTGGAGTTGGAGCTGAACTGAATGAATGTGGTCTCTGTTTCTGAAACCTTTCTAACCATACATATGTTGGCACCACAAGCTGGTCAATACCATTTACATTTCCTTCCTCTTCATTTGCCTGTGGACCACCATTTCCCGGGTTTCCTTGATCGGGATTTTCTGGCGGTTGTTGTTGCATCTGTATCGCCTGAACGACTTGCGCTACTAACTGTGGTAAAGCCTGATTAACTGCTTGATTTACCAAGGCTGCCATATCCAGATTATTAGGTTGCACTTCAGGTTGCGCATTGGGTTGGGCCTCGCCTCTTCCTCTGCCATTACCTCGCCTCGCAGCACATCTAACGGATCTACGCGCCATCTAAGAACAACGAATGGAAGAAAATAGATTCGAGGCAAATTCGATTGCAAACTAATATTATAACTTAATAGAATATCAAACAGAATAAAACCTAACCCATAAATCTACCCATAACTCACAGGTCGAACCTAAATAGGTTTTCTACAAGAAAGAACCTTAGCTCTGATGCCAACTCTGTAACACCCCCTACTCTGTAACACCCCCTTCCCGTAGTGGAAAGAGAGGTTACGCACAAAACACTACAGAACTAATAAACTGACATCCAAAGCTATAATATGAAACTGAATAGTTTAAATAGATAATTGCCAACTGGCTAAAACACGGTCTGAGTATTACTACAATACTTAGAAACCAAAATATCAAATCCTACACAAAATATCTACACTATTTACATGAAGGAAGCTCTCTTCACACTTGCCCTTGCTCCCCCTGATTACCTGCCCGAAGAAAAACACAGCATGAGCCAAATGCCCAGTACGGATATAGAGTGCAAGAAAATAAGAACTAAAATGAATAACAAAACTAACTGGACTGAACTAATCTGAATAACATAATAGGCTGAATCAAATGGTTGGGTTTATTTCATACCGAGCTCAAAATAGAACAAAAATATACCTTGTCACAAAGACAAGTCAAAATACTGCCACACAGGCAGGCACACATTGGACTGCAGATCCAGATGTATGCAAAATCGGAAGGTGTGTTCGACACAAACAACACCAAACCGCAGAACAGAACAGAACAGAAACTAGGGTCGACCCATACGCCTCCCACAACAAAACACCAATGCTGGCCATTGCCCACCAAAACACAAAATGGAGACGTCGTGGACTGATCACACCGCCACGGAAGGTGTCATGCCTCGGTGTCAAGAGGACATGCCTGTGGTACCCCCACAGGTGGTTATAGCTCAGGTATACCCTAAGGTACTTTCTAACAAAAATATCATGTCACAACGAATGCGACACAATATTTCAAAAGGGGTTCTAATACGCACATGCTAAACCGAAACGAATCAACACAAAGTCCTCAAAATATATTAGCATGTACGTTGCTATAGAATCAGAATAAATACTAGACATGCTCTCTAAGTCCAAAGAGTACAAGTTATGAATTTTCGAATATCTAAAACCAAACAATTTTATTATAAACATTGGAATATGAATGATATATCGAAATAATATTTGAATTCTAATTGAGAGACAAAACGAATAAACTTAAAAGTAAAGAAATATCGATGCAGGAGTACGGAATCCGTACCTGGATTAAGCAATGTAATATCCGAAATTATATTCCAAAACGACTCGTTAAATTTCCTCCGTCGGAACTAATTAAACAAAATAAAGGAATAAATAAATAGTTAATTAATTTATTAAGTTTTACACATTTTCTTTCTCTTAGGCGAATTTGAAATCCTTTCGTTCTTAACAAAATTCTACTTAAAGTTATACATATTTTAATCATATATAATATTTTAATAATTAACCACCTTCTTGTTCTAAAATAAATTTAAATATATTTACAAAAAATATTCATTCTATTTTTTTATTTCTACTATAAACAAATATATTATGTTAAAACTGTAACGTTACAAAAATAATAATTTATTATCCCAAAATACTAATTACTAACAAAGATATACCAAAAATATATATACTAATAAATTAAATAACATACAAAAATTAAAGTTACAAATAACAAATAATAATAATAAAGCAAAACTAACAAACTAAATCATTAAAGCTACAAAATAATACTACTAATGCAAAACTAAACAATTAAGGCTACAAATAATAATAATGCAAATCTAACAAATTAACTAAATAATTAAAGCTACAACATAAAAATAATAATGCAGAAAATAAATACACAAGAAAAGAAAAAGAAACATACCCGAAATTACGAAGAGATCCACTGTCTCCAAAGAAAACCAAAAGAAATTTGGGCTTATATCAATACCCAAAATCCAAAGAAGGAAATAAAATATTTAACTATGGAGGTTCTTACATAAAAGCCCCTCACACAACAAGGTCCTTTCTCACAATGGGAGGTCCTTATTGTTTAGTGAATAAAACTAAAGGGATAGACCCATATATATAGGTAAAGGAAATGGAATTTTTTTTAGAAAGTGTCGATGTGGGACTTCCCCTTTAAATTGACCGGCTATTACATTCTGAAAGAGTTGATGGAAGGAGAACAAGGAAGAAAGTTAAAGAGTAATGCCAAAGAGTGGAAGAAAAAAACTGAAGAGGCCACTGGTTTGGCTGGATCATCATCTATAAATATGGAGAAATTAGTGAATGAAGTGTTATTGGGAATGCATTAGTTTGTTTTGTTTACAAGTAATTGAGAGCTTGATGAAGATTGTTGAAGATTTAATTTACTTTTAAGGGAAGTGAAGATTTTCTATTGTAATAATGTTTGTTCTGTGTGTTCTTATTAATGAATTTCGTTTTAGTCGTGCGACTTTTGCTCACTTTTGCTTTGCAATTTTGTTTGAACTAAATTCCCCATCATATCTGTAATTAAGATGTTCAATCAGGCTCTGGATATCGGGTTCAAAGGCTGTTTAAGTTAGGGTCAATTTAAAATTTTCGTATTCAAAAGCCTACAATTGTATCCGTTCAAAAGATTATAATTGTATCCGTTCGGCCTACAATTATAAGGATATCCAAATTTGGCCTAAATATAATCTTGAGTTTCACTAATTTTCAATCAAAAGCTCATATAAAAGTAATTTAATTAAAATTAATTCTTAACTAAAAAAAAAGTTGCAAAGCCCCCCCCCCTATATATATATATATGTATGTATGTATGTAGGGGAGTGAACCAAAGCTAAAGGTGAATGGGAGCCATTTTTCGTCCAACATAATCTTATCTGTTCGTCGTCAGATCCAACAACTCAGATAGGAACATATTGCATAACTATTATGCAGTACGTGGAAAAAAAAATATTACGGGGTACAACATAACAGTTATGCGGTATCTCTAAAAAAAAATTCCCTCTTACTGACGGTGATGAACAAACTAAATTGGCAAGCCAGAGTAAACC
Source organism: Hedera helix (assembly GCA_947179155.2). Classification (NCBI taxonomy): domain Eukaryota; kingdom Viridiplantae; phylum Streptophyta; class Magnoliopsida; order Apiales; family Araliaceae; genus Hedera; species Hedera helix. The sequence goes on from OX359273.1 coordinate 3,131,070, forward strand.
TAATAAAAGGATCAAATGAATTGGCAAGCCAATTAAATCGGAGTTAGACTACAGGTGAATTTCTTTGGATATCAAGATAAATAAGAGCAAGAATGTCCACCAATATTCACCAACGTCTCGGGAGTTCGGTGGCAATTTCTATCTTTTGTATTAGACGAGGATTTGGTTTGTTCATCACCGTTGGCGGAATCGTTATTTATTCAGATTTAGGGGATTTGGCAGTACTAAAGATGCTAAGCTGCTTTGGACATGCTGGGAAGCTGTCGCAAGCAACCGAAAATAAAATCTTACTTTTAAAAATATTAATGTAGTAGTGAAAGTAAGAGTCGAACCCACAGAGAGTGAATTGTTTTAATAGATCTAATGTTTTCAAGAATATCTAATTAAATGGGGGGTTTTGAATTATTAATTAACTAATTAAAATAAAACTAAATAATAAATAATAAAGATGAGAAAAATCAATTAAAACAAACTTCAGTTCCTTAGTTCAGTATCCCCTTCTTTTAATTAACAAATTAATCAAGTTATTATTATCTTTTCCTTCAATTGAAATTAATAATCCTAGATAACCGACAATCGCCAAGCTACCCGAAATCCTCCTTAAATTATAAATCTAATGCAGCAATCGCTCACAAAAGACCCTAACTATCATACAACCTAGAACTATCAGTCTAGATTTAATATAACAGTTGCATTAAAAATTAGAGAATTAGATTATTCCAAGCAACAATCTCAACATCGTGGACCATTTAACTTGCCATCTTGATAATCATAATAATATTCAAAAGTTTGTCCACAATCAAATATTATTAATTGCTACTTATGATCAGATAAAATATCGTTTGCTTAATATCAAATCTTAATCTAGCATATGATAAATTATTGATTAACTTAACAGGCCAATATCAAATTAATTAAGCAAATATCATAAAACAATTAAAACAGATTATCAAGAATAAATCTCATGCATGAAGGAATAAATAATAAAACTCAATTAAAACATTAATTAAAAATAAGGTTCAACATCCCTTTAGAACTGAAAAATAAAATTAACCAAACATAATAAAAATAATACTCACTAGTTGAAAACTCTCTCCAAGAAATTAGGCGAAAGAACTCCTAAAAACTTATATTGAATAATGAGAGAGCTTGGCCCTCTATTTATAGGCCTCTAACTTGTCCAAAACCTAATAGGATTTACAATTAAAAATAAAAGAAAAAGAAAAATAATTATTATCCTAACCCTAGTTGGAATTAAAATCCAATTTGGAATCAAAAAGTAGCAAAAATCCCAAAATAATCTGATTTCCCAGCATTTCCGTCCAGCCAAACAAGCCTTAGTTGACCCGGTCAAACGCGCTGCAACGCGCTGACAGCTGTCTTCTTTCTTTTCCGGCTGGCGCGTGTATGTCACGCGCCTGTAACAAAACTTTCATTGCCGCGCATTGCGCGAAGGGTTTCTTGCCCAGACGTCAAACGACGTCGTTCTGTTCCCGCACCGTTAAGATTACCGCGCATTGCGAGGACGCTGTTCTGGTTAATTACGAAAATGCCCCTCCGCGTCTTTTCTTGCTTATTTACGCTTTTGCCATCAGCCTGGTTATTTACCGAAAATGCCATCAGACTTTTGCGAATTTTTCAGATTTGCCCCCAAGCTTTATTTTTCCTACAAAATAAAATATAAAAATAAATAAAAATAATATAAAAACACTAAAAATCCTAAAACCACATAATAATAAATAAAACACCTAAAATACTAAAAATAAATAAAAACACATAAATAAAAAGAAATATAAAAATACTATAAAATTACCTAAATTAACATAAATTAACTAAAATCCTATAAAACCTATTAAAACCAAAATAAGCTAAATAATTAAACATTTAAGCACACAATAAATATAAAAACTAAGTATTAGGGCATAAAAATATCGTATAATTTAGTCCTATCAAATACCCCCACACTTAGCTTTTTGCTCGTCCTCGGGCAAAACAAAAATAAAAATAAACAAAAATAAAATAAATCTAACTAGCCCAATAGACTAAAGCGACTCAACTAACTCGACTTTTTACATGAGCATTAAATTAATATGAACTTCACATCAACCTCAAAGATTTTTTTAAATGATAACTCAAAGAAAGTTTCAAAATCATGCAAAATCTAGAACTTTAACATATTTATTAATACTACTTTACTCAAGATCTTTTGTGTGTGTGTGAATCCAAATGTATTAAACTAATCAAAAACTCAGATAAGTTTAGGTTATTAATTACCTTATAAAAGATATATAACAAAACTCAATATATTTATTTTTCTCATCACTTTCAGCTAATACAGACAAATATAAATCAGAAGATCAAAAGATTTTTAATCAATGAAACATACTAGGATTATCAATTTTTTTCTTTTAATTATTTTTTTTTTCCAATTTTTTTCTTTTAATGGGTGCATTTTATGCTCCATCCCATTTTCTTTCTTTCTTCATTTTTTTCACGGTGAGTGCATTTTATGCTCCATCTCACCAGCTAGTGCGTTTTACGCTCCATCTCGCTTTTTCATGTGTTTATGAGTGAGTGCGTTTTACGCTCTATCTCGCTCTTTCATGTAATTGTTTCAATAATAATCCTAGAAAAGTACCTAAATCATCTCTTCCAAATTATATTTTGTCTTATATTTCACTTCAAATAATGATCAAATAAGATATAGAGTTCAAAAATATCTTTCATAAGCATTTAACCATTTAAACTTTCTCTTCATTAAAACTAGCTCAAACAAATGGATATACGTGCATAAAATTTTTAAAGAATCTCAAACAAAGTAATAATCAATAAAAAGTTAAAATTCAGATTAAGCAAAAATTTATCATTTTTTCAAGAGTTATTAAATAAAAATCAAAATTTATCAGTGGCTAAAAATTTAAAATTCAATTAATTCATTGATCAAGTGACACATCCTAAAAATAAAAAAAAATAAAAAAAATTACACCATTTTCGGAGGAAACACGGTTACACTTAGCATGTGCAACAAGCCTTTAAACCCCAAGGTTACCCCAAGTGGACGAGTTTTGTCTCGTGAGGGTTTGCAGTGAATATACCCACAAAATTCAAAAAATTTGAAAATTTTAAAATTGACCTAAAAATAAAACAAATTTTTTTTTTTTTTTGAAAAATAAACAAATAAAACAAAAATTTCCTAAAAATAAAACAAATAACAAATATCTTAAACCCTTCCCCCACACTTAAAATTTACATTGTCTCCAATGTAAACTATAATGCAAAGAAATAGGCACAAATAACTATAAAAAGAAAAAGGAAAAGAAATGCAAATCTGATTTATTGGGTTGCCTCCCAAGCAGCGCCTTTATTTATTGTCATTGGCTCGACAACAGGCCAAACCACTACGTCACTCCAATTTCATGTATGTTGCGTACTCCATCCATCACAACATTCCTCATAGGTAGATTACATCTCGTCTTTGCATGATATGATTGTTTCGGAATGAAATCCTGCAAAATAAAAGGTAAAAATTTATTTTGAATAACAGGTAATGGAATGAAAAGTTCTGCAAATTTATTTAAAATCAATGGCAAAGAATTTAATGAATCTGTAGCCCTCTTCAAATCTTGTTTCGGCTCAATTTCTTCTTCTTCTTTTGTCAATCCCAAGCTATGCGTAATGGCCTTTTCCAGATTTTTCTTTTCATTGTCTATCGTTTCTGGAGTTCCCTCATCTTTACCACTGCTCAACACAATTTCATTTTCATCGTCCTCGTAATCTACCATTGTGTGAGATGGTAATTCGTCAACACTTTGCACCTCCAATTGACTGACTGCAATTTTCAGTTGTTCCACTTGAATACTTATGCGCTGAATATTCTCATTTGTTTCCTGTTGAAATTGCAAAGCATCAGTCATAAAATGTTTAGACATATTTTCTAAAGACAAATTGGAATTAGAAGATTGTTCATGTTCTTGATCGTTGGGATATGTCTGATTGAACTGTTGGTAATCTGGCCAATGTTTACTTGCAGATTGGTGCACTTGTGGATTCCCATAGCTGGAATTTGGACGATCCCACCAGTCTGAGTAGTACGTGTTTGAATAAGGAGCATAGTTCCCTTGCGGTCCAAGGAAACCATTTGCATCATTTACTTGTCCATATGACTCCTCTCGAAACATTAGACACAACTCCGTTGGATGTCCTACTATGGAACAAATCCTACAAGCTTTCATTGGTTGTCCTCTACCTGCAGCCCAGGCATAGATTACTGAAGTTAGTTCATCAACTTGTTGTTGAAGAGAAGAAATTTTTACCGCATTAAAATAATCATCATTTTGGTTCCAAGACATGATTTTCTTCTTCACCTGCACACTCAATTAAACTATGAAAAACAAAAATAAAATAAATAAATAAACTAGAAAAATAAACTACAAAGAAAACAAAGAATAAATTAAAACAAAACACTCCCCGGCAAAGGCGCCAAAATTTGGGAAGTTGTCGCAAGCAACCGAAAATAAAATCTTACTTTTAAAAATATTAATGTAGTAGTGAAAGTAAGAGTCGAACCCACAGAGAGTGAATTGTTTTAATAAATCTAATGTTTTCAAAAATATCTAATTAAATGGGGGGTTTTGAATTATTAATTAAATAATTAAAATAAAACTAAATAATAAATAATAAAGATGAGAAAAATCAATTAAAACAAACTTCAGTTCTTTAGTTCAGTATCCCCTTCTTTTAATTAACAAATTAATCAAGTTATTATTATCTTTTCCTTCAATTGAAATTAATAATCCTAGATAACCGACAATCGCCAAGCTACCCGAAATCCTCCTTAAATTATAAATCTAATGCAGCAATCGCTCACAAAAGACCCTAACTATCATACAACCTAGAACTATCAGTCTAGATTTAATATAACAGTTGCATTAAGAATTAGAGAATTAGATTATTTCAAGCAACAATCTCAACATCGTGGACCATTTAACTTGCCATCTTGATAATCATAATAATATTCAAAAGTTTGTCCACAATCAAATATTATTAATTGCTACTTATGATCAGATAAAATATCGTTTGCTTAATATCAAATCTTAATCTAGCATATGATAAATTATTGATTAACTTAACAGGCCAATATCAAATTAATCAAGCAAATATCATAAAACAATTAAAACAGATTATCAAGAATAAATCTCATGCATGAAGGAATAAATAATAAAACTCAATTAAAACATTAATTAAAAATAAGGTTCAACATCCCTTTAGAACTGAAAAATAAAATTAACCAAACATAATAAAAATAATACTCACTAGTTGAAAACTCTCTCCAAGAAATTAGGCGAAAGAACTCCTAAAAACTTATATTGAATAATGAGAGAGCTTGGCCCTCTATTTATAGGCCTCTAACTTGTCCAAAACCTAATAGGATTTACAATTAAAAATAAAAAAAAAAGAAAAATAATTATTATCCTAACCCTAGTTGGAATTAAAATCCAATTTGGAATCAAAAAGTAGCAAAAATCCCAAAATAATCTGATTTCCCAGCATTTCCGTCCAGCCAAACAAGCCTTAGTTGACCCGGTCAAACGTGCTGCAACGCGCTGACAGCTGTCTTCTTTCTTTTCCGGCTGGCGCGTGTATGTCACGCGCCTGTAACAAAACTTTCATTGCCGCGCATTGCGCGAAGGGTTTCTTGCCCAGACGTCAAACGACGTCGTTCTGTTCCCGCACCGTTAAGATTACCGCGCATTGCGCGGACGCTGTTCTGGTTAATTACGAAAATGCCCCTCCGCGTCTTTTCTTGCTTATTTACGCTTTTGCTATCAGCCTGGTTATTTACCGAAAATGCCATCAGACTTTTGCGAATTTTTCAGATTTGCCCCCAAGCTTTATTTTTCCTACAAAATAAAATATAAAAATAAATAAAAATAATATAAAAACACTAAAAATCCTAAAACCACATAATAATAAATAAAACACCTAAAATACTAAAAATAAATAAAAACACATAAATAAAAAGAAATATAAAAATACTATAAAATTACCCAAATTAACATAAATTAACTAAAATCCTATAAAACCTATTAAAACCAAAATAAGCTAAATAATTAAACATTTAAGCACACAATAAATATAAAAACTAAGTATTAGGGCATAAAAATATCGTATAATTTAGTCCTATCACATGCGTAATTTTCTATCTCAATTCTATTGGGTATTTGAATGGATTGGAATTTCAGATTTTTGTTATCCAATTTGTTGAGAGATCGAGTCATTTTTCTTGCTTCCTTTCGAGGCATTCCAGTATCAGAATGTGTTGAGGATTTGGTTTGTTCATCATCGTTAGTAAGAGAAAAAAAAGTAAAAAATTGACAGTACCGCACAACAGTTGTGCAGTACCCCTTAATTTTTTATTTATTTTTGGCATCTGAAGGGTATTATTGATATTTTTTTGTAGGTCATATATCGCATAACAAAATTGTGATAGTGTTACTAATTGTTATGCGATATATTTATATCTAACCATTTGATCTAGCCACGGACGGATAAAATTAAGTTGGACGAAAGTGACTCTTATCCAACTTTAGCTCTAGATCACTCTCTCTCTCTCTCCCCCCCCCCCCCCTCTCTCTCTCTCTCTCTCTCTCTCTCTATATATATATATATATATATATATATATATATATATATATATATACTAGTCATTGTCCGTGCCTAAAGACACGACATAACGAAAAATTAAATTAAAATTCAAAAAATAAAAATTATAAATATTTTATTATCGGTATTATTATTATTATCGGTATTATTATTATTATCGGTATTATTATTATTATTATTATTATTATTATTATTATTATTATTATTATTATTATTATTATTATTATTATTATTATTATTATTATAATGATTATTATTATTATTATTATTATTATTATTATTATTATTATTATTATTATTATTATTATTATTATTATTATTATTATTATTATTATTACTACTACTACTACTACTACTACTACTATTGTAACGACCCGAAATTCGACTAACTTAATTACCTTAAATTTCATATTAATTAAACATTATTTTTCTTATGTCCAAATTTCGGTCCGTTAATAAATCTTTAATCACCTTAATTAATCCATTAATTGATTTTAAAATCATCAATTATCAAAATTCTCGTATAATTTTTTTTTCTTTTTCTCAATCATTGTATTAAAGTATTTGGATATTTAAAATCCTTACATTTCGATCCTAATCCCTGGATCGCAACCTTTACTTTTTCTAACTATACCATTATCGTAAAGCTCAATAAAGCTCAACATTCACAATTTAATATGGTTCACCTCCGTACAATTATTTCTTGATTCATAATCTTTAATTAGACATATCATAGTTTCTATCGTAACAATTATATTGAACTATTACAGTTCATACATTAAGGCTATTTATCCTATCTGGATCCAACATATATGTACATACAAAACATCAATGTAACCTTGACAAATTATCCACATTGCATTATAATATAAAAATATAATAATAACATTTACCACCTTCTATGATAATCCATCTCTACATAATCTGATATTCTTGAAATTTATTTCTTTCCTGCAAAATGTATATTAAACGAGTAATGAGCACAACGGCTCAGCAAGTCCAACAGTTAACACCTTTCATACTTCACGTAGCACATACCTTAACATGCTCGGTGTGTGTCATACATCATGTGCTATGCTTCTACTATAGCAATATATCTCACATCATTGAACAAAGTACACATAATTGTCATATTTTTCACAGATCACATAACACATAATTTATAGACATTTAAACAAGTATTAACATATCATAACATACAACATTTAACATTAAAGAACTAAAGAACTTACCTCGGTCTGTAGTTTACTAATAGTCGTAACTCGAACAAAAACGTATTGCACGACCTTTATAATGCTTGAAAACCCTTCCATAGAAATTTTAGTAAGAAATTATTCTTTTCTTCTTTCTTGGTGGTGGTTCATGTAATGTCCTAGAATTTCCACGTCATTATTAATTAAATTATTAATTTAACTTCTGACGAGTTAGTTTTACGAGATTATTTAAATCTTTTTATGAGATTAATTAATTATGTGATTAAATGATTATGTAATTAATTACTAAAATTAATTAAAGGGGGGTCACTAATATGTTATTTAAATTAGTGAACAAACCCTAAAGTTTTAATATCAAAATAGTTGATAAGTTTCCTATTAATTAAATATTCAATTAAATTGAATATAATGAGTTAATTAAATATAATAAATTAATTAATATGATTATTAATTAATGTAAATAATGTGAAATATTAATAATAATATTTATTAGTCCATTTAGTAATTTAATACTAATGGGTTAGAATATTTAATTATTTATTCAATCTAATTATTTATTTAATCATGGATTGAATAATTAATGTGTAAATTATTAAATTAGCCCAACATGGGTCAATTAGTATCCCAAGTGGAGAATAATAAAATTTGACAAATTAGTAACCCAAATATTTTAATAGAAGCCCAATTGATATTTTAAATAAAGCCCAATAATTGGCCCACTTGGAAAAACAATTATATAACTATTAATTAATTAAAAAGTAGAAAGTGACTATGATTTTGGGACAAATCAATTTGCATCAGCCGACATGGTTGGCAAGGAGAGAGAAAAAATGATTTTTTGTTTTTTATTTTATTTTATTTTTCATTTATTTAATAAAATGATTGCTTGTTTTATTTTTAAAGTACATATACACCATTCTTCTTTTCACCAACTTAGTACTTAGCTAGATTTCTTGCACAAGTCTTCAACTACCCTCATTATGGAAATTTGATAGATATAGATTTTATATCTATGCCCATTGTAAGTATACTTACAATTTAGTAGTTTTTGAAAGTCATTTCTCATCTTTTATTTTCAAACTAAAGAGAGAGCTAGAGAGCATTTGTAAGTGTAAGAAAATATTGAGAGCAAAATACCAAGAGAAGAGAAGGAGTTCTTGGTTTATGTCTTCAAGATTCACAACATATTTTGGAAAGAAGAGGAGAATAGCTATCAAAACAAGGTAGTTATTTTTATAAACCTTAATCTTGTTTTCCTTCAAGTTTATGGTAGAAATATTAACATAGTAATTTCTATGGTTAAAAACATGCTATGTATGCTTCTATGATTGATCATGAGTTTAACTTATGTTTTATAAGTTTTAATTATGGAAAACATGTGTTTAGTAGTGTGTAAATAAGTCTTGGAATTTATGACCAAAAATATTTCTATAAAACTTAGGTTTGATGTTCTAATATTATAGAACATCAAATAATGAGAAAAACAAAGTTTGAATCACTCAAAATGAAGTTATATACAAAAAGTTATGATTTATAGTAGTTTATGTTATGTAAAAATTTTTATAAAAAAAGAATGATATTAAATCATGAAAAATTAAATTTTCATGTTATAAATTGATATTAAGTGATTGGTAATTTTTTTGGATTTTTATTGAGAATTTAAAGCTTACTTGATGGTATATTTTTATTTAAAATGGGTATTGCCGGAACACTGTTCACATTCTGTAAAGGGGAAAAAAAATTAAAGGTTTCCGCGCAATGCGCGTAGCACTGCTCACCGAAAACGCGGAGACAAAACGGCGTCGTTTCGTATAAAGAAAAAATCAATCCGCGCGTACGCGCGGAAGCCATCAGCAGTGTCCCCAAAACGGCACCGTTTTGGTCCTGCTTCAGCTTAACGCGCGCAATGCGCGAGCCCAGTTTCCGCGAAATTACAAAACTGCCCCTCCGTGTTTTTTCTCGGCGAAATTACTATTTTGCCCTCGGATCAGTTTTCAACTTATTTACAGAAATGTCATTCGGGTTTAATTTAATTAATTTAAATATTTAAAAACTAATTTAAAATTATAACAAAAATAATAATAATACAAAAATGATATTGGGGAGGATATTTTTAATTAAGTTTAATATTTAAATATTTTAAATATTAATCCAGTTAGCTAAATCATGGTTAAGTTAAATAAATTTATTAGTTATTTATTATTTAAAATGTTAATAATAAATAAAGGTGATAAATTAGCAATTATTATTTAATTCCTTTTAAATAATAATTAAGGAGATATAAAAATTTATAAATTAACTATTTATTATTTAAATATTATTAAATAATAAATAAGGATAATTAAGTAATTAATTATTATTTAATTAGCATTAAATAATGATTAAGGGAAATTAAGTTATTTAATTTAAAATAAGGATAAATAAATTAAATTTTATTTAATCTTAAACAATAATTAAAATTAATTAAATAATTAATTATTATTTAATTGACATTAAATAATAATTAAAGAAGATTAAAATGAGTAAACTATTATTTAATTTCCTTAAATTAAATAATAGGTAAGGTTAATTACTTAGTTAACTATTAGTTGATTAATATTAAATTAAAGAAGGTTAAAATGAATCAATAATTATTTATTATTTAATTATTATTAAATAATATGTAAGTACAATTAGTTATTATTTATTTTAAATAATAACTAGAGTTAATTAATTAATTTTTATTTAACCAAGATTAAATAGTAATTAAATAGGGATCGAGTTAATAAAATAAATTGAACTTAATTATGCTTTAATTAAACAATTGTAATAAGTTGTTTAAGGGTTTAATAAGTGTCCAACGCTTAAAAAAAATATTTTCTAACTTATTAAATTATTAACCTAATTTGATTGAGGGTCTATAAGGTTAATAATATTATTTCGACTAATGTAAATTATGTGTTAGTACTTATATGATAAATAAGTACCTTAGTGAGCGTATAGTTGTGCAAATACGCCGTACTAATTATTAGACCAACTTTATTAATGTTAGGTCTTTTCAAAGCCAGTTAGTTAAAGCTAGATATTTATTGTAGCTGAGCAGACAGGCAAGTTCCTTATCTCTAAACTCATTTCATTGAGCAAATTATTTATTTAAGCTTGAACTGTTATTTCCAAGCATGCTTTGAGTGGTTTAATTACTTTACAATTATTCCACTTCGATATTATTGTTATTCGCACTTGTTGCACTTGAGATTGTACAGTCATTGACTTGTACTTAATTACTGTTCTACTGTTTAAAGAACTGTTCAAAGTAGGTCTAAGCCATTGTTCGACAAGAAATTTATGTTAAAGATTTTAAAAGCTATCCAAATCATTGAAGATGCGGATTCTTAGACTATTATGAACACCACTTTATTATAGGGGAATACCCTGTATCTAATATCAGGTACAAAAATACGGAAATTAAATGTTATGCATACACATATTGTACTGAGGCTGATCCCCTCGGGTACATATTTCTGGTAGTAACCATTGGGTCAACCTGCTATTGACTCCAGTGGATATTTATAGTTCATAGTCTATTTGACTATCCTAATTTTAAAAGCAAATTATTATTCCTGCTTATGTTATTCACATTATTGAATTGTTCAGCTATTCCCTTTCATTCATGATATATTGTTCCTTGTTGTTATTTAAACTTGTTGAGCAAACTAGTTGCTCACTCTTGCTATATCATGAAACCTTATTGCAGTGCAACCCGAGACTTCGGGAAAGAATAAGGGTAAAGGAAAGATGAAGTAATAGACTTCGAGATGCAGCCCTGTAGTTAATTAAATTAACTGTTATGTAATATAAACCCTAAGTACTTTATTAAGGGTATTTGTGTACTTTTGTGTAAGGTTATCGTATATTGGGACTAGTAACACCTTTTGAATGAACAACATATGTTTATTATTCCGCATTTAGTTATTGTATGTTGTTTAGAGGTGAATGTTTGTATTGGATCGTGATGACCGGATCCGGGTATTTGGAACCCGAATTTGGGGGCGTCACAGGTTGGTATCAGAGCTGTAGGTTAGAAACGCTATGATTGCGAAACCTAGGTTATAACCTTAGTACTAAACTCTTATCGAGTGTGTTAGGAGATGAATCAGGGAGATTCATCATGTTATGTATTTTTGGAGATGGATTGAGAAAATCCATCGAGCCGAGATGTACATGATAAAATATCATTTCATTTCATCAATGAATATATTTTATTGCGGTACTAACATGTGTTATTTGTGTGATTGTAGGATGACGGAGATAGGACAGTCGAGTACTGCAGTGGATGAGGTGATTTATACTGATATCCATATGGATACGCAGCAGGATGTAGGGTATGCACCCGTTGCACCTGTATCCCCGGTTGAGGAGTCAGAGTCAGATCCCGAGGAGGGAGATCGAGAGGACGCTGTCTGGGGCGGAGTGATGCGACCGTACAGCGAGGAGGAGGTCGATACTGAGGATGAGGAGCCAGCTGAGTATGTTGATGGCATGGGCACTACCGCCAGTGACATCATTGATACTCTGACTATGGCTAATGATGAGCTAGAGGAGAGGGTTCAGCACCTAGAGGCGCATAACCAGATACATCAGCAGACTGAGCAGCAGTATAGGGACGCAGCTTACATGTTCTCTGATGAGAACATGGAGCTCAAGGAGAAGATGGTCGAATTGCTGGCCAAAATACAGTAGTTGGAGCAGACTGCATCTCAGCCGAGTCCAACGGTACAACAGCTAGCATTGCAAAACCAGCAACTTAGGCAGACTGTAGATCGGCTAAACGCCAGAGAAATGCATAGTCAGACAGTTCTTTATGCCACCAGAGCTGAGCTCGACCGGGAGCAAATAGATCGGATTCAGATTCATGAGGCTTGGCGTAGGGCTACCATGAGGGTAGGCAACTTGGAGAGAGAGACTCAAGTTAGATCCACCAGGATTGATACTCTGGAGTATGCTTTGGATGTTTCCTTTGATCGTTTGAGGGACCGGGTTATGAGGTATCCTCGGGAGTCGGGCAGTAGTCGCCGCGTGATTAGGCGTCGTGTAGTTGATGAGTTGGTTCGACAGGCTTACCGTCGGGCAGTTCGTCGCAGTAGGCATTGATTGTTGTCAGTTAGTATCTTTAGTTGTATTGATAGGTAGTAGTGAGTCCCACCTTTTGTTCTATTAGGGACGTTTCAGCTGTTGTAAATCATTATGTTTTGATGTATGCATAGTATGTTAGTTAGACCCCAACTTTTGTTCTGATAGAGGGGTTGATGGTAGTGAATCCTTACTTTTGTTCGTCAAATGATAGTCGTTATTAGGCAACTTGTGCCTTGAGCGTTTATAGAAGTATGCCACTTGTTGAGTCTGTACTAAAACATTGGTATATAAATATAAATGCAGTTATTTCCTTGTTTAAATCAAATATGCTTGATATATAGTTTTAAATTTAAATGTTAATTTAGCTAACATAATGTGTAGAACTATAAGCATAAGTCTAAGATTTGCTCTTTAGCAGATCATGCCGAGAGGTAGACCACGCAATCAACGTATCCCAGAGTCAGAGAGTGAGGTTGGGGATCAACCCAATCCTATGAGGATGTTTGCTGAAATGCTGGCGGAAGCCATGCAAACTAGACCCCCACCAGTGGTAGTACAACCAGCACCGCAGACAGCGCCGCACTTGGCAAATTTCAAGGACTTTAAACTGGTTGGACCACCGGAGTTTTAGGGAACTCTAAACCCGATCGAAGCACAGACTTGGATCGAGGAAATGGAGAAGGTGTTCGAGGTCGCTAGAGTGCCCGGAGAACAGAAAACTAGTTTCGCTACCTTTATGATGAAAGGGGAGGCGAACTACTGGTGGAAGGCCAACAAGGGCCGTGCGGGAGAAGGCGTCATCACCTGGGAACGCTTTAAGGAAATGTTTCTGAAAAACTACTTTCCAGAAAGCATGCAGCAAGAAATGGAGGTGAAATTCCTCGAGCTAAAACAAGGGAGTATGTCTGTGGCCGAGTATGCGGCCAAGTTTAATGAGTTGGCAAGGTTTGCAACTCATCAAGTAGATACGGAGGCTAGGAAGGCTAGGAGATTTGAGCTAGGTTTGAAGCCGTGGGTGTACTGTTCTGTGGCGGTATTAAAGATCAAGAGCTTTGCAGAGCTATTGGAAAGGGCAATCATTGCAGAGGGTGGCAGTGAGGCCCTAAATAAATTCAACCAGGAGAGGAAGAAGGGTCATGACGGGCAGAAGACGGGGAGTAGTGGAGGCAGCAACCCCAATAAACGAAAGTGGAATGAGAGTCAATCGTCCGGAGGTAACAAATCCGGAGGAGAGGCTAAGAAAGTGGGCAAATGCAACAATTGCGGTAAGAACCACCCGGGCGAATGCTTGAAAGGGAAGAGTGCTTGCTATAGTTGCGGACAGCCAGGGCACATGGCTCCACAATGCCCGAAGAAGATGAAGGCAGTATGTGTCTCCTGTGGAGCAACCGATCATCATGGCAAGGACTGCCCAAAGAGGAAGGGAGATGTTGGGAGTGGCAACAGAGGCAACAACAACAACAACAACAGGCTGAGCATTGGAGGGCCAGCCAGTCAGGCCAACCGACCCATAACGCGCACCTTCAAGATGACTGTGCAGGATGCAGTCGACTCCAAGGACGTGGTATCAGGTATCATCCCGATCAATGATATTAATGCATATGTATTGTTTGATTCGGGTGCTACCTGCTCATTTGTTTCTGAAGATTTTGCTAAGAGATTAGATTTACCTCAAGAAAAGCTAGAACACCCTATGAACGTAGAAGTAGCAAACAAAGAAATCATTCCCGTAGACTACATTCATAGGAACTGTTGTGCTGAATTACGGGGGTTTAGACTTAACGTATATTTGATATCGATTCGTCTGGGGGAGTTTGATATAATCCTAGGGATGGATTGGCTATCGAGTCACGGGGCGGTTATTGACTGTAAGAAGAAGTGTGTGCACCTAAAGACTCCGAATAGGTCCAAAGTTATATTTTACGGTAGTAAATCGCCGAGACAATTAAGTTGTCTGACGATGATGCAAGCACGAAAGTTGCTCAGGAAAGGGTGTGTAGGTTATTTGGCTCATGTGGTCGATACTCGACGTGTCGAGGGCAAACTGAGTCAGATACATTTTGTACGAGAATTCGCTGATGTTTTCCCAGATGAGATTCCGGGGTTACCGCCGGACAGAGAAGTGGAGTTTGTTATTGATTTGGTACCGGGAACCGCACCGATATCGAAGGCGCCGTATCGTATGGCACCAGTAGAAATGAAAGAATTGATGGTTCAGCTACAGGAACTGCTAGCTAAAGGTTACATCAGACCAAGCGTGTCACCATGGGGAGCACCGGTTCTGTTTGTAAAGAAGAATGATGGTTCAATGAGGCTTTGTATTGATTACCGGGAGTTGAACAAGGTCACCATTAAGAATAGATATCCGCTGCCCAGAATTGATGATCTGTTTGATCAACTTAAGGGAGCGAAATACTTTTCAAAAATAGATTTGAGGACGGGTTATCATCAACTGAAGGTGAGGGAGGAGGATATCCCGAAAACGACATTCAGAACTCGTTATAGTCATTTCGAGTTTCTAGTGATGTCATTTGGACTGACGAATGCACCAGCGGCATTCATGGATATGATGAACAGAGTGTTCAAGCAGTACTTGGACAAGTTCGTGGTTGTATTCATTGATGACATATTGGTGTATTCGAAGACGGAGGAAGAACATGTAGAACACTTACGGATCGCGTTGGAGGCTTTGAGAAGGGAGAAGTTGTACGCCAAGTTTTCGAAGTGTGAATTTTGGTTGCAGAGGGTGCAGTTTCTAGGTCATGTTATCGACAAAGACGGTGTTTCGGTGGATCCAGCGAAGGTGGATGCAGTTATCAATTGGGAACAGCCGAAGACGCCGACTGAGATCAGGAGTTTCTTAGGGTTAGCGGGGTATTATCGGAGATTCATTCAGGATTTTTCGAAGATAGCATCACCGTTGACCAATCTTACCCGAAAGACTGTGAAGTTTGTTTGGTCGGAGAAGTGCGAGGAAAGTTTTATGGAGCTGAAGAAGAGGTTGAGCCAGGCACCAGTGTTGGCTTTACCGGACGACACGGGAGGTTTCGTAGTGTACAGTGATGCGTCACACAAGGGTCTTGGTTGTGTGCTAATGCAACACGGCAAGGTCATTGCGTATGCGTCACGGCAGTTAAAGGATTATGAGAAGGGTTACCCGACTCATGACCTGGAGTTAGCAGCGGTAGTTTTCGCCTTAAAGATTTGGAGGCACTACCTGTATGGCGAGAAGTGTGAGATATATACAGACCACAAAAGTCTGAAATATATCTTCACTCAGAAGGAGTTGAATATGAGGCAGCGCCGATGGTTAGAATTGATCAAAGACTACGACTGTGAGATTCTGTACCATCCAGGCAAGGCCAATGTAGTAGCAGATGCCTTGAGCAGAAAAGGCAGGGAGAAGTTGTTGAAGCTAACAAATCAGGAAGAGTTGGTGAGAGATTTCAAACGTTTGGAGTTGGAGATCAAATATCCGATGGAGACGGACGAGAAGTTATTTACAGTATCAGCAAGCCCGACCTTATTAGACAAGATCAAAAAGGCTCAGGAAAAGGATGAAGATTGTGATAATATTAAGAAGCGACTTGCTGAAGGCGAGGAGCTTAAGTACAAGATTGATATCACAGGGTTGCTAAGGTTTGAAGGGAGAGTCTGGGTACCGTTAGATCCGGAGTTTCGGGAAGAGATTCTTCAGGAAGCTCACAATACAAGGTACTCAGTACATCCCGGGAGTACGAAAATGTATCAGGATTTAAGGCAATATTTTTGGTGGCCGAATATGAAGAGGGAAGTGGCAGAATGTGTCAGTCGATGTCTGACATGCCAGCAGGTTAAAGCAGAGCATCAGCGGCCGAGCGGACTGCTTCAACCACTAGAGATTCCGGAGTGGAAGTGGGAGCACATCACAATAGATTTTGTGGTGGGTTTTCCACCGACACATAAAGGTTTGGACGCCATCTGGGTAATAGTGGATCGTCTAACCAAGTCAGCTTATTTTCTACCTATCAGAATACGGTACAATCTGGAGCAGTTAGCGAAGCTCTATGTGAAAGAGATAGTGTCACGACATGGAGTGCCGGTATCGATTGTGTCCGAAAGAGATCCGCGCTTCACGTCAAATTTTTGGAAAAGTCTGCAAGCAAGGATGGGTACACAGTTGAGGTTAAGCACAGCGTACCATCCTCAAACTAACGGCCAGAGCGAGCGAACGATTCAGACCTTGGAGGATATGGTCTGAGCGGTCGTGATGGACCTAAAGGGCAGTTGGGATGACCATTTGCCACTGGTGGAGTTCGCTTACAATAACAGCTACCACGCTAGTATCGGTATGCCACCATACGAAGCGCTTTATGGAAGAAAATGTCGAACATCGTTGTGTTGGGACGAGGTCGGTGAACGAAGAATGCTTGGACCTGAAATGGTTCAGCAGACTGCAGACACAGTACAACTTATCAGGAATCGACTGGTAGCAGCTCAATATCGTCAAAAGAAGTACGCGGATTTGCATCGCCAAAAGCGGGACTTCGACGTGGGCAGTTTCGTATTTCTGAAGGTATCTCCCTGGAAGGGGAAGATCCGTTTCGGTAAGAAGGGCAAGTTGAGCCCTAGGTTCATAGGACCGTTCGAAATCTTGAGGCGAGTCGGTGAAGTGGCGTACGAGGTAGCATTACCTCCTGAACTGGAGCACATTCACAACGTGTTTCATGTGTCAGTGTTACGACCATATAAACCAAACTACAAGCACGTTATCTCCTATGAACCAATTCAAGCCGAGAAGGACTTATCATATGAAGAAGTTCCTGTTCAGATACTCGATAGGAAGGAACAGAAACTGAGGAATAAGATAATTCATTCTATCAAAGTACTTTGGAGAAATCACGCAATTGAAGAAGCTACGTGGGAACTAGAGGAAGAAATGAGAACGAATTACCCGTTTTTATTTGAGTAACCTTATTTTACAATTCCGAGGATGGAATTTTTATAAGGGGGGGAGAATGTAGTGTCCTAGAATTTTCACGTCATTATTAATTAAATTATTAATTTAATTTCCGACGAGTTAGTTTTACGAGATTATTTAAATCTTTTTATGAGATTAATTAATTATGTGATTGAGTGATTATGTAATTAATTACTAAAATTAATTAAAGGGGGTCACTAATATGTTATTTAAATTAGTGAACAAACCCTAAAGTTTTAATATCAAAATAATTGATAAGTTTCCTATTAATTAAATATTCAATTAAATTGAATATAATGAGTTAATTAAATATAATAAATTAATTAATATGATTATTAATTAATGTAAATAATGTGAAATATTAATAATAATATTTATTAGTCCATTTAGTAATTTAATACTAATGGGTTAGAATATTTAATTATTTATTCAATCTAATTATTTATTTAATCATGGATTGAATAATTAATGTGTAAATTATTAAATTAGCCCAACATGGGTCAATTCGTAGCCCAAGTGGAGAATAATAAAATTTGACAAATTAGTAGCCCAAACAATTTAATAGAAGCCCAATTTGTATTTTAAATAAAGCCCAATAATTGGCCCACTTGGAAAAACAATTATATAACTATTAATTAATTAAAAAGTAGAAAGTGACTATGATTTTGGGACAAATCAATTTGCATCAGCCGACATGGTTGGCAAGGAGAGAGAAAAAATGATTTTTTGTTTTTTATTTTGTTTTATTTTTCATTTATTTAATAAAATGATTGCTTGTTTTATTTTTAAAGTACATAGACATCATTCTTCTTTTCACCAATTTAGTACTTAGCTAGATTTCTTGCACAAGTCTCCAACTACCCTCATTATGGAAATTTGATAGATATAGATTTTATATCTATGCCCATTGTAAGTATACTTACAATTTAGTAGTTTTTGAAAGTCATTTCTCATCTTTTATTTTCAAACTAAAGAGAGAGCTAGAGAGCATTTGTAAGTGTAAGAAAATATTGAGAGCAAAATACCAAGAGAAGAGAAGGAGTTCTTGTTTTATGTCTTCAAGATTCACAACATATTTTGGAAAGAAGAGGAGAATAGCTATCAAAACAAGGTAGTTATTTTTATAAACCTTAATCTTGTTTTCCTTCAAGTTTATGGTAGAAATATTAACATAGTAATTTCTATGGTTAAAAACATGCTATGTATGCTTCTATGATTGATCATGAGTTTAACTTATGTTTTATAAGTTTTAATTATGGAAAACATGTGTTTAGTAGTGTGTAAATAAGTCTTGGAATTTATGACCAAAAATATTTCTATAAAACTTAGGTTTGATGTTCTAATATTATAGAACATCAAATAATGAGAAAAACAAAGTTTGAATCACTCAAAATGAAGTTATATACAAAAAGTTATGATTTATAGTAGTTTATGTTATGTAAAAAATTTTATAAAAAAAGAATGATATTAAATCATGAAAAATTAAATTTTCATGTTATAAATTGATATTAAGTAATTGGTAATTTTTTTGGATTTTTATTGAGGATTTAAAGCTTACTTGATGGTATATTTTTATTTAA
This sequence comes from Hedera helix, assembly GCA_947179155.2. Taxonomy (NCBI): domain Eukaryota; kingdom Viridiplantae; phylum Streptophyta; class Magnoliopsida; order Apiales; family Araliaceae; genus Hedera; species Hedera helix. The sequence continues at coordinate 3,150,599 of OX359273.1, forward strand.
AATGGGTATTGCCGGAACACTGTTCACATTCTGCAAAGGGAAAAAAAAATTAAAGGTTTCCGCGCAATGCGCGTAGCACTGTTCACCGAAAACGCGGAGACAAAACGGCGTCGTTTCGTATAAAGAAAAAATCAATCCGCGCGTACGCGCGGAAGCCATCAGCAGTGTCCCCAAAACGGCACCGTTTTGGTCCTGCTTCAGCTTAACGCGTGCAATGCGCGAGCCCAGTTTCCGCGAAATTACCAAAATGCCCCTCCGTGTTTTTTCTCGGCGAAATTACTATTTTGACCTCGGATCAGTTTTCAACTTATTTACAGAAATGTCATTCGGGTTTAATTTAATTAATTTAAATATTTAAAAACTAATTTAAAATTATAACAAAAATAATAATAATACAAAAATGATATTGGGGAGGATATTTTTAATTAAGTTTAATATTTAAATATTTTAAATATTAATCTAGTTAGCTAAATCATGGTTAAGTTAAATAAATTTATTAGTTATTTATTATTTAAAATGTTAATAATAAATAAAGGTGATAAATTAGCAATTATTATTTAATTCCTATTAAATAATAATTAATTAAATAATAATTAAAGAGATATAAAAATTTATAAATTTACTATTTATTATTTAAATATTATTAAATAATAAGTAAGATAATTAAGTAATTAATTATTATTTAATTAGCATTAAATAATGATTAAGGGAAATTAAGTTATTTAATTTAAAATAAGGATAAATAAATTAAATTTTATTTAATCTTAAACAATAATTAAAATTAATTAAATAATTAATTATTATTTAATTGATATTAAATAATAATTAAAGAGGATTAAAATGAGTAAACTATTATTTAATTTCCTTAAATTAAATAATAGGTAAGGTTAATTACCTAGTTAACTATTAGTTGATTAATATTAAATTAAAGAAGGTTAAATGAATCAATAATTATTTATTATTTAATTATTATTAAATAATATGTAAGTACAATTAGTTATTATTTATTTTAAATAATAACTAGAGTTAATTAATTAATTTCTATTTAACCAAGATTAAATAGTAATTAAATAGAGATCGAGTTAATAAAATAAATTGAACTTAATTATGCTTTAATTAAACAATTGTAATAAGTTGTTTAAGGGTTTAATAAGTGTCCAACGCTTAAAAAAAATATTTTCTAACTTATTAAATTATTAACCTAATTTGATTGAGGGTCTATAAGGTTAATAATATTATTTCAACTAATGTAAATTATGTGTTAGTACTTATATGATAAATAAGTACCTTAGTGAGCGTATAGTTGTGCAAATACGCCGTACTAATTATTAGACCAACTTTATTAATGTTAGGTCTTTTCAAAGCCAGTTAGTTAAAGCTAGACATTTATTGTAGCTGAGCAGACAGGCAAGTTCCTTATCTCTAAACTCATTTCATTGAGCAAATTATTTATTTAAGCTTGAACTGTTATTTCCAAGCATGCTTTGAGTGGTTTAATTACTTTACAATTATTCCACATCGATATTATTGTTATTCGCACTTGTTGCACTTGAGATTGTACAGTCATTGACTTGTACTTAATTACTGTTCTACTGTTTAAAGAACTGTTCAAAGTAGGTCTAAGCCATTGTTCGGCTAGACATTTATGTTAAAGATTTTAAAAGCTATCCAAATCATTGAAGATGCAGATTCTTAGACTATTATGAACACCCCTTTATTATAGGGGAGTACCCTATATCTAATATCAGGTACAAAAATACGAAAATTAAATGTTATGCATACACATATTGTACTGAGGCTGATCCCCTCGGGTACATATTTCTGGTAGTAACCATTGGGTCAACCTGCTATTGACTCCAGTGGATATTTATAGTTCATAGTCTATTTGACTATCCTAATTTTAAAAGCAAATTATTATTCCTGCTTATGTTATTCACATTATTGAATTGCTCAGCTATTCCCTTTCAGTCATGATATATTGTTCCTTGTTGTTATTTAAACTTGTTGAGCAAACTAGTTGCTCACTCTTGCTATATCATGAAACCTTATTGCAGTGCAACCCGAGACTTCGGGAAAGAACAAGGGTAAAGGAAAGATGAAGTAATAGACTTCGAGATGCAACCCTGTAGTTAATTAAATTAACTGTTATGTAATATAAATCCTAAGTACTTTATTAAGGGTATTTGTGTACTTTTGTGTAAGGTTATCGTATCTTGGGACTAGTAACATCTTTTGAATGAACAACATATGTTTATTATTCCGTATTTAGTTATTATATGTTGTTTAGAGGTGAATGTTTGTATTGGATCGTGATGACCGGATCCGGGTATTTGGAACTCGAATTTGGGGGCGTCACAGTTCAGGTGGTTGAGGATGGTGGTGGGATGGCTTCGGTGAAGATGGAAGATGGAGAGAGAGTATTCCACAAAGCTTTAAACCAATTTGGAGAACAAAATCAATTCCACTGCCATTGACTAATGCAACCGACTTTTCCTCTCTCGAATATTCCACAAAACATGCAAAAATTAATATTTAAATACATTACGTAATTATTTCATGTAATAAATATTTTATAAATGTATATAAAATATTTATTTTAATTTACTAAAAATCATAATTTGATTTATAAATAATATTTAAATTTTATAAATAATTTAATGATATGCATGTAATTATATGAGATAATTTTTACTTCCAAAATTCATAAAATAATTCATATAACATATAAAAATTATTTTTCGTAATTTTTCTCTTCGTTACTTGGACAACATGTTACATTAGCATGTTCATATTTCTAAAATATTATTCCTCATAAAAGTCATAAAAATTCCATTATACATAACCATAATTTTTAATAACTTAAAACGTTCTTTTTTCTCATTTATTTTCATTTCTTTACAATTTACACTAACTTTTATTATATAAATTATATAATTTATATAATTACTTTCTCATTACATAATTTCCATTTTACACCAATACAATTTATAAAAAAAATTCTTCCAACCTTATTCAATTTAATCTTCTTATATAAATTATATAATTATTCCTATATAATTTATATAATTATTATTTTCTCTCATATTTCACTTTAATTTCCTTATATAAATTATATAATTTATTATTATATAATTTATATATAATTACTTTTCTTCTTTATTAATTTCCAAACTTCCACCATAATTATTTATTAATTATATAATCAATATTTCTAATTTTACTAACTTTCTCATTAACTTTTCATAAATTTTTGGATTAATTTAATTATTAATTCCTTAATTTTTCATAATTAATAACATTTACAATTATCAATTAAATATATATACAAATGTATATATATACATATCTAATTCATACATTTCACCTTAACTCATAACATCATTTAAATATAATTTTCGTATTTTCATAATAATATTTTTTTTGGTGCCTTTATAAGAAATTTCCCCTATTCTTCATAAATTATTTTTAAACAATTTATTTACTTTTTATTTATTTTAATTCAACGCCAATTATCACCATCTCTGTACAGATTTAACTTAAATAATATAAAATATCACAACTAAATTAAACAACCTTAATAATTCTGTTAATTAAATTCTTATTTAATTTTATTAAGGAAATTCAAAAATTCGGGTCCTCACACCTATTATTATTATTATTATTATTATTATTATTATTATAGTGTTGTGGTGAATTTGATTTGGGTGAGAAATGTAAGTGGATAGATTTTTGAAAGTTAGAATTTGAATTGAGTGGGGGTGGGGGGGGGGGGGGGGGGGGGGGGGAATAAGAGGTAAATTAGTGACTGTTGGATGTTGAAACCTTAAATGATTTTAGACTGTTAGATGTTGAAGCCTAAATTAATTTAAGACCGTTGGATATTAAAGTATTGGAATTTTAGCCGCTTTGTTTTATTATATAGATGTTTGCGAAATTGGAAACCATTTTCGGATTATATATATATATATATATATATATATATATATATATATATATATATATATATATATATATATATATTAGCCAAACAGTTTGGTAATTTTGTGCAGATTTTAAAATTTCAAAATAAAAGAGTTTATTTTGGGTAATTTTAAAATAATAAAAATAATAGTTTATTTTTGAATAATTTTATAATTAAAATAAAATGTTTATTTTAAACATGAAATTAGATTTCATGCAACTTTAATTGTCCATTAAATGATGCCAATACATATATACAATGATTTATTTAATTCATGCAATGAATAATATTCATTGATATACATGTTGATATATATGATAATAAATGAGATTGATTATAGACTATTGACCAATATGATTGAATTTATTTTTAATTGAATGCATGAATGAATGAGTTTTATAAATGGAGTCTGCGTACCTCGTCTTTCTAATTTTTCTTATGTATAATTTTATCTCCCTCCTATATATTTTTCCTTGACTGTTGATCAAGGTTTCTATTTATTGTAAATAGTTTTGTAATATGATTAGTTAGAATTATTTTAAAGAATTGGAGCAAAGGAGTAAGGAGCGCATGGAGACCCGTTTGTAATGGAACCCGAATTTAAATGTAATAGTTATATTTAATTTAATTTATTCTTGCACCCTAGGTTTGACCTTTTAATTCACTTGGTGGCTCTAGTGAACCAAACTAGAATAAAAGTCCATAATCAATCCAAGTAGAATATAGTATTCTATATATACATGTTAATTATATATATTATTTATTATCTAAACATGCTTCGCATGTTAAATAATATGACGCGTATTTTATATATATATGTACATGCGCGCTAAACAAGATGAGACAATAATATTAGCAAACCCCTCATGATGTAAAATAAATATTATTTATAAAATGAATTAAAGAAGTTTAATTCAATTAAATAAAATTAGAATTGTTCTAATTTATTTATTCTACTACTCATAATATTAAGTTATAACGTTCAAAGATATTTATTAAAAATATCGAACGTAGCCTTCTAGCATGGTAATCAATAGAGTATCAAATAATCAATATAGTTTGTTGTGTCACACAAGGCTTATATTAATTATTTGAGATGTTGTTTTATTACATAGTTGATGTTTATAAAGGAATTGAACATTATTGTTTTGTTGTGTCACACAAGGACGATATTTTTCTATTTACTTATATGGAAATGCTAGGGCGGACTTAACTTGGATAATTTTGATTTGGATGTGTCACACGTGATCATAATAATTCAAGAGGTAAAATACAAGGAGTTACATGTTAATCTAATTGTCAAAAAGTTGTCTACCTATTTATTTATATATAGTTTGTTGTGTCACACAAGGCTATATACATTTGAAATAGGATCCTTATTCTCACTAGCAAATCTTTAATTAGATTTGCCGAACTATATATAGAGGGTAATATAGTTTGATGAAAATAGTAGGAGACACCATTTTAAATAAAGACCTAATTAACTTGGTGATTAATAAAATGAATGCATGTTAATGTTGTTATCAATTCACTTAAAGAATATTGCTATATTTAAATCACTAACACTACATAGCATATTGGATGCTAACAATTTAATCGAACAGAATTGTTCGGATTGATTAAACAAATTTGAGAATAGTTCTCAATGCTGAAAAACTAGCAAAATGTCCTTAATTTGCCTGCAAACGTTGCAGATTAAGTCTCTGAGGAAGATATTGTTATTTTAAGAAATAGCAAGATGATGCAATGGCGGCTCAATGCATCATGCTCACATCCATAAGTATCGAGTTACAGCGTCAACACGAGAAAATGGATGCACCTACTATATTTCTGCACATTCAAAAGTTCTATGATGAGCAAAGTAGGTCAACTAGATATAAGATATCTAAGGAGCTCTTCTGATCTATAATGGTCAATGGCATTACAGTAGAGACACATGTCCTAAAGATGATCAATTCGATTGATTAATTAGGGTAACATGTTTTGTCAAGGATAGAGAGTTAAGTCAAGATTCGATCTTGTAGTCACTCACTGACTCATATTTACAATATGTTGTGAACTTCAAACATTAATAAGCTAAACGTCAGTTTAACTGATTTGCTTAATATGTTGAAGACAATTGAGAGTTACTTTCCTTCTAAGGAAAACCAAGTCTTACTAGTAGATAAATCTTCTAAGTTAAAGAAGATGGTTAAAGGTGTTTCTGAGGAGTCACAAAATATAGAAGGCAATAAAAGGTTAAACAAATGACATAAATAAAAGTGATCCCGAGGGCAAAGGAGTTTGCTTTTATTACGATATGCTGGTACACTGGATGAGGAACTGCAAGGCGTATCTTGCAGTAGTTAAGCAGAAGAAATTTAGTGAAGCTTCAAATGCAGATATAGACTTGTTCATAATAAAAGAAAATTTTCTATAAGTCATGATCTACTTGGGTATTAGATACCGACTGGTGGTCTCAAATATGTAAGCCGTTGCAGAGACCAGGCAGAAGTAAAAGGCTGAACTAAAGATAAGTAATCCTGTGCATGGGGAATGGAACAAAAAGTTGTTGCATTAATCATAGGAACTTACAGTTTAGCATTGCCTACAGGCAAGTCCATTTAGTTAGTAAGATGTTACTATGTTGATTACTTGATGGATTTTGTAAGCTTGACTTACATGAAAATATTTTAAAATTGAACAAACTAAAGGCAAAGAGATGATATGAATCATACCTTCATACAATATTGTTAACTCGGGCATGTTAATGAAACAAGACAAAATAAGTTGTATAAAGATAGGCTTTTAGAACCTTTTGACTATGAATCAAATACAACTTATGAATCTTGTATCATGGACAATATGACTAAATCTCCATTTAGTGGACATAGAGAACGAGTTACAGAGTTGTTAGAGATGGTACACACAGTCGTGTGTGGGACCTATGACAACAAATACAAGAGGAGGTTATTCATTCATTACTTTCACTAATGATTCTAGATTTTGATATATGTATTTGATGAAATACAAATTCAAATCGCTTGAAACGTTCAAAGAATTCGAAAGTGAAGTATAGAAACTAAAGGCCAAAAGTATTAAAGTTTTTCGATTAGATCGAAAAGGGAATACTTAAGCAGTAATTTTTTAGATCATCTCAAGCGAAATGGTATTCTCACAGAATGGACATGGTGATGATCCATAATGAGTATTATCGATTTTTCAGTATCCTTCTAGGGTTATGCCTTAAAAACGATCGCATATCTACTAAACAAGTTACCTTCAAATTTCGTCCGTAAGACTTCATATGAGTTATGGATAGGGAGAAAACCAAGTCTTTAATATGTTGAGATTTGGATTATCTAGCTTATGTCAAAAGGTTTGACAGTGATAAGTTTGGGACAAAATTTGACAAGTGTAAACTTGTGGGATATCCTAAAGAAAGTTTAGGATATCACTTCTATGATCCGACTAATTAAAAGGTATTTGTTGAAACACGCTACCTATAGGAAAAAAAGTTTTTCCTTAAAGGGTTAGTGGGGGTAAAATAAATCTTGAAGAAGTTCAAGAACCACAAAACACTACAGATTAAGTGAAGGAATCTGTATAAGTAGATAAATCTATTATACCACAACCAAGTCGTAAATCTGGTTTAGTACCGAAGATACCTGAATGGTATGGATTCATCATAGATGATGATGATGAGGTACGCATTATAGTGGATGATGATCCAGTTACATGCGATGAGGTATGAGTATTTGATACTCAAGGGAAATGACTGATGATTATAAAATCCAAAATGGGTCTTTATAGAAAGACTAAAGCAGATGACAAGGTGGAGACCTATAAGACCTAACTAGTGGTAAAAAGATTTCAGACAAGGTCAATGAGTTGACTATAATGAAACTTTTCACTAGTGAAAATGCATATATACATTCGGATTTACTTACAGTTGCAGCTTACTATATAAAATGATGTATATATGATACAACCAAGATGATTTGTCTCCATTTAGATGGAGTAAATCAAGTATGAAAGCTACAACAATCCAATTTTGGATTGAAACAAGTTTCTCGAAGATGGAACATCAGTTTTGATGAGATAATCAAAAGAGTTTAATTTTATCAAAGACGATGATGAACCAAGTGTGTACAAGGGTTAGTGGGAGCATTGTGACATTCTTGGTACTATATGTTGATATACTACTGATAAGGAATGACATACCGATGCTACAATAAGTTAAAATGTGGTTGTCTAAACACTTCTCCATGAAGGACTTGGGAAAAATATCTTATATTTTAGGGACAAAGATCTATAGAGATAGATCTAAAAGGATGCTTGGCTTGCCCCAAGAAATGTACATTGATTCTATGCTAAAGAAGTTTAGTATGAAAGATTCCAAGAAAGGACTCATGCCGATGGGTCTTGGAATACATCTCTCGAAGAAGCAGGCCTCAAAGACACCTGAAGAGAGAGACCGTATGAGTAAGATTCCTTATGCCTCAACAATAGGATCTATCATGTACGAGATGATATGTACTTGACCTAATATTGCTTATATATGATAAGCAACTATTAGTTCATTTCTGGAGAAGAATATTAGAAAAAAGTTTCTAATGATGGGTCCGATATAAAACTAGAGGGCTTAACGGACTTAAGTTTTCAAACTGGCCGAGATAACAGTATATCCGTTTCAGGTAATATGATTACCTTAAACGGTGATGCAGTGAGTTGAAAAAGTTTCAAACAGCAAGGAGTTGCTGATTTAATGACAAAGACATAGTAAATAACTATAAGTGAAGTTACAAAGGTAATTGTTTGGTTCAACAAGTTCATTAAAGAACTTATAATGGCTCCTAGCATTAAAGGAGTTTAATTTACCAAAAAACCTCGGTCTCATCTGAAATTCAAACATATGTTATAGCACTTTCATATGATTAGATGAATCATTGAAAATGAGACGACACCATAAAGATGGCAAGCTCTTAGAACATCATTACAGATCCATTAACTAAAACATTTACTAAGTAATTTGTACGTCACTTAGAGAAGAATGGTATGGGGATACCAAAGGGCGATTAACTTTAGTGCAAGTGGGAGATTGAAAGTAGTATGCCCTCAAGCCAATCACATTTGATGTGATAAGCATATACTTTATAATCTTATTCATTTATTAATAAAAGAATCAAGGCATTTCTTTATTCATGATTAATTACTTGAATTAATGAAATGGATAAACCCATAGTTTTCGAGCAATGCCTTTAGAACCATGATGATGATCATGCTAATGAGATCTAAATTCAAGATAGCTCAAAACTAAAATTGTTCCTAATCGTTGGATCACTAAAAGGGGATTAGTAGATCCGGATAGATTGATACATACTATGCTTGCTCTTACGAAGAGAATAATTGATCTCATAATTATTTGTGTAGAGACATTAAAGCAAGTATGTAGTTTCTAATTTACATTAATTAGAGTCATTCATTTGAGAATCAAAATGCATATAATCAAATAAAATAAGACTTGACAGTAATGTCATTCTTATATTTGAAATATATATTATCTAGAAAGTCGTTAATCGCTAAGGGGGTTTACCCTTATTATGGAATAAATATTATTTATTTAAATGAATTAAATAGTTTAATTTATTTATATAAATAAGATTATAATAGTTCTAATTAATTTATTCTATAACCGGTTTAATATGGAGAACCTAAAGGGTCGCACAGCAAAAAAAAAAAAAAAAATTATTTAAGAAGGAAATGACATAATTATAATAATGAATTAAGTATATTTAATTTATACTATGTGGATAGAATAAATTAAATAGCTTAATATTTATTATTTAGTATTTTGAAAATACTAATTATAAATTAATAAGAGGAGTCTTATTATTATTACTATTATCATTATTATTAAGTTCCTAAATGGTTTAGGAATTAATTAATAAGAGTACTCTCATAATTGATAATTAAGTTCCTAAATAGTTTAAAAATTATAATTATAATATTAAATTAATTAAATTCTTAATTAGATTAGGAGTTTAAATAAAAACCATATTCCTAAAGGTGGAGGGTTTACTAAATCTATAAATAAGAGAAGTCTTATTATGAATTAAGGTTATACACATACATTTTCATAAATTTTGGTAGAGTAGTCACATATGTTAAACATTGAATGGTTAAATTTGATGATAAGAAATAATGTACAAGGGCTGTATTAGATAAGATTAAAACTGTTAGGTTGATCTCTTGATATAAATGTATAAAAGTCTTTTGTGTTGTACTAAGACTTAGCTAGATCAAAACTGTTAGGTTGATCTGTTGGTGTAATATAATCGTAGAATGGACTCTACGATTTCAGTCAAGAAGACTCTACGATTTAAAGCAGACTCTACGATCAAGACAATCAATCGTAGAACGGACTCTACGATTTTGGTCAAGAAGACTCTACGACCAAACAGACTATGTTCTAAGCGAGAAACCTTAAAACGAACTCTACGATCAACAGTCTAACAGTTGAGTAAACTCTACGATGACAGTAAGAGATGATCCTTTACAGATCAATCACGACAGCAAGGATATTCGTAGAGTTGATCATGGAAGGTCGTTGAGCAAAAAGGCAAGAGACATCACGACTCTCAGATCAGGAGCTATTCTGTTCAGGAATTCAATCTGCATTGATGTAACCAAAAAGGAAACTTCTACAAATCGATCAAAGTCAAAAAAGTCAGGGGACTGACCCAAGCGAACTATGCAACAGAAAGAAGACTTTCAAGGCAGAAAAGTCAGAGGACTGTGTCCTATCAGTCCTATAGTATGGAAGGACCAAACGACTCTATGAAAGTTGGTAGGAACCTACGACTGACATATCTGTCCTAAAGAAAAAAGAAAATAACCTTCCATGGACTAACAGGTCAGATCAAATAAAATCTCATCAGAGCTTTAATGAGCTATATTAATATAATATACAACAGCTCTCCTCTGTGAGGTAACGGAAAGAAACACAAGCTCAAGCAGATGGTCCAACGGGAAGAAAACTGAAGCCCTAACTTCTTAAATACTAAGATTGGCAAAAGGAAAAGGGACCAATTCTGCACAAAGAAAAATATACGCAAGAAGTGAAAAAGATCAAACTGATAAGAAAGCTTGCATTGCTACTAAGTCCTTCGAAAACTCAAGCTAATAGCAACTTAGTAGCACATCTAAATATACATCACTCCAAGAGAGTTCTTTGTGAACTAGTGTATCCAAGTCTGTTAGACTTGTAGAGTTCTGAGTGAACTAGAGTTCCAAGACTGCGGGTCTTGAAGGAATCTTAGTGATTCTGAAATTGTAAAAGTATCCTTAGTGGATTTGCTGCTGGAAGAGCATAACAGTGGAGTAGGAGTCTTGTGAGCTCTGAACCACTTAAAACCCAGAGTCTTTCTTATTGTGTCTTTTATTTGCTATATCTGCCATATAATTGCTTGTTGAATTATTACTCTAACATATCAAAAAAAGGGTAACTAAATCGTATTCCGCCGTGTTAAACTTTTTGATTAAGAATTAATTAATTAAGATCTTTTTAAGTAGAAGAAATTTTTAAAAGAATCTATTCAACTCCCCTTCTAGATTTCTATCGTGTCATTAGGAACTAACAATTGGTATCAGTGCAGGTTCTCACATCTAATGTCTCACAAGCTTGAGTAGATCAAATGACACTCAACAAGAATGGATCGGAACTCGGTGGAAGTAACAGACCACTTATGTGTAATAAAGAAAAATTTGCTAACTGGAAAGTTCGTATGCAGGCTTACATGGATGCTATAGATGATGAACTGTTCGAGACAGTGCAAAATGGGTCGTTCATACCAATGAAGCTTGCCCTATCAACTGAAGATCCAAACAAGCTAGTAGCAAAGAAAAGTGACGAATGGACAGACAATGAAAATAAGGATGTTCAAAGAAACAAAAGGGCTAAGAACATCTTATTTCAATCTCTGGATGATGATCTATTTGAGAACGTTGTCAACTGTAAAACAGCTCAACAAGTCTGGCAAACTCTGTTGATCATGCATGAAGGAACAGAAGAAGTCAGAGAAAATAAGCAATCACTGCTTGTTCAGCAGTATGAAATGTTCACCCACATCTCAGGTGAAAACATTACAACCACCTACGAGAGATTTAACTTGCTACTAAACTCTCTCAGATCTTATGGAAAAATCTATCCAAACAGAGATCTTATCATTAAATTCATGAGATCTTTGCCAAGAAAATGGGATGCCAAAACCACAGCCATCCGGGAGTCAAAGAACCTGCACGAGATGACTGTACAACAGTTATATGGAAATCTTCTCACCTATGAGCTAGAGCTAAATCAAAGAGCAGAGAATCTATCTGGGGAAAGAAAGAAGGAGAAAAACATTACTCTTAAAGCCTCAACCTCAACTCACAGAAGCAATCACAAGGATATCTCTGACTCTAACAAGGATGAATCAAATGATGATGAAGGAGCTGCCATGCTAGTCAGACACTTTAAAAGATTCATCAATAGGAACAGACCTCTGAAGTTCAGAAGCAACAGCAACAAAGAACAACCAAATGACCTTTGCTATAATTGCAAAAAGCCAGGTCATTTCATTGCTAAATGTCCAAAACCCTTAAGAGAAGAGCTGAGGAGGGACAAAACAAGAGCAAATCCAAAAAGAGAATTCAAGAGCTTCCACAAACAAAAGAAGAAAGACAAAAGCTTCATAGCTGAAGGCTCCTGGAGTGACTCAGAAGAAGAACTAAATTCTGAGTCAAGTGACGATAAAGAGCCACAGAAGGCCAACCTGTGCTTAATGGAAAATGAAGAAGGAAGCAGCAAAAAGGAATTCATCATAGATGAGATATTTGATTTCTACTCTCCTGAATTAAGCATTGATGATCTTAGAGAAGGCATGCATGACTTAATGACAGAATTACACAAATACATAAAATTGTTTAGAAGGTTATCTAAAGACTACTATCATTTAAAAGAGGATAAAGAAAAAATAAGCATAGAATTAGAAGCCTCAGTTCAAACTGCAAAACTTTACTCTAATCTTGAGACTGAGAATGAAAGACTAAAAGAGATGAATGAATTAAGCACTCATAAAGAATCCTCACTAGTCTCCAAGATTCAGGAACTAGAAAAGACAATTTTTATGTGGAACAAGTCTAGTTCGTCTATGGATACCCTGATCTCAAGTCAAAGAGATGTGACTGATAGATCAGGATTAGGATTTGAGAATTCATTCTCTAAGCCCAATATGGAGAAGTCAATGGAAATAAATGAAGGCAAATCCTTTAATCTTAATAAAGGAATTGTGTTCATCAAATCCTCAGATTCGATATCTCCCAGTAATTCACATTCTGCTAAACCTAATATCATTTTTAACAATAAAACTCGCACTGGTCTTGGGTTCAGAAAATTGAAAAATAAGTCAAGCAAAACTCACTCTACGAATCATGAGAATCGTATAGTAATATGGAAGCAGAATATAGATCAGCAAAATCAAAAGACTATGAGAAATCATAATCCATACAAGTCCTGGACAAACAAGAAGTCACAAATGCACACATATCATCGTCAATATCATATTAATCATAGGCACCATCATAAAAATGATAAATATTTGTTAAGATATCATAGACTGCAAGGATCTAAAATCAAACAGATTTGGGTCCCAAATGGTACTAACAAAGCAGGACCCAAACATATATGGGTACCAAAATGAAGATTGATTTGTTATGCAGGTAAAGAGATCCATCTGGTATCTTAACAGTGGATGCACAAGGCACATGACAGGAGACAAGGCTCTTCTATCAGAGTTTAAAGAAAAAGATGGACCTGCTGTCATTTTTGGAGACAACAACTCTGGGAAAACCAGAGTTTATGACTCAACTGAAAATGGTGCAATATCTTTCAGTAAAGTGGCATATGTTGAGGGACTAAAGCACAACTTGCTAAGTATAAGTCAACTCTGTGACAAAGGACATCAAGTAACCTTCCTCAACAACCAATGCCAAGTTAGAGACTTGAAAACTAACTCTCTAAAGCTAGAAGGAGTTCGAGAAGAAAATGTCTATGTGGTCAATCTTGCTCAATTAAGTTCAGAACAAACTGTCTGTTTTCTTACTAAAGCCTCTGAAGATATGTGCTGGCTCTGGCATAGGAGGTTATCTTATCTTAACTTCAAGAGTATTTCAAAGCTTACCTCCAAAGATCTAGTAAAAGGATTGCCAAAGTTAAATTTCATCAAAGAAAAATCCTGCAAAGCTTGTCAGTTTGGAAAGCAAACAAAGACGTCATTCCAGAGCAAATCAGTAAACTCAAATGATAGGGCTCTTCAATTACTTCACATGGATTTATTCGGACCAGCCTCAACGACTAGCCTCGGAGGAAAGAGATACTCTCTAGTGGTAGTAGATGACTACACTAGATATACATGGGTATCTTTTCTAAGCTCTAAAGATGAAACCATTTCACATCTTATCAAGCTCTTCAGACTAATCATGAATGAAAAGGGCGAAAAGATCAAGGCCATCAGAAGTTATCATGGACGAGAGTTTGATTTCTCAGATATGGACCTGTTCTGTGAAGAAAATGGAATAAATCACAACTTCTCAGCCACAAGGACGCCTCAACAAAATGGAGTAGCAGAAAGGAAGAACATGACTCTTATTGAAGTAGGAAGAACCCTTTTAGCAGCAGCCTATCTCCCTGAATATTTCTGGGCTGAAGCCATCATTACTGCATGTTACACTCAAAACATGTCACTCATACACTCAACATTGAAGAAGACTCTGTATGAATTATGGAAAGGAAGAAAGCCAAACATAAGTTATTTCCATGCGTTTGGTTGCCTATGCTACGTACTCAACAATGGCAAGAAGCATCTAACCAAATTCCAGCCAAAATCAGATGAAGGAATCTTCCTTGGCTATGCAATAGATAGCAGAGCATTTAGGGTATTCAACAAGGAGTCATTAACTGTTGAAACCTCCATCCACGTCACAATCGATGAATCAGATCCTGAAAAGAAAAGATCACCATTCAACGAGTCATCAGACACAAGCTCAACGATCGAAGAACTCAAAATCGTAAAGTCTGACTCTACGACCATAGAACCAGCGACAGAAATCGTTGAACAAGGAGAGAAAATCGCAGAGCACACCACACCAGACATTGGAACTCTACGATCAGAACCAGAAGCTGATTTAGAGGAACTCAGACAAGAAGGTACCAGAACAGACGTCCCTAGCAGAATAAAATGGACTAAAGATCACACTCAAGATCTAATTATTGGAGATCCAAACACCGGAATCAAGATTAGAGCTGCAACCTCGAATGAATGCTTTTACCTAAGCTTTCTCTCTCAAGATGAACCCAAGAAGATCGAAGAAGCCTTAGGAGATTCAAGTTGGATAAAGGTCATGCAAGAGGAGCTAAATCAATTTGAAAGAAGCAAGGTCTGGAGATTAGTGGTCAGGCCTCAGCATAAACCAGTCATTGGCAGCAAATGGATTTTCAGAAATAAGATATATGAGAATGGTGTGATAACAAGAAACAAAGCAAGACTAGTGGCCAAAGGTTACTCTCAAGAAGAAGGAATTGACTACGATGAAACGTATGCTCTAGTTGCCAGGTTGAAAGCCATAAGGATCTTCCTTGCCCATGCTGCACACATGAAGTTCAAAGTCTTCCAAATGGATGTCAAGAGTGCTTTTCTAAATGGAGAACTTCAAGAAGAAGTTTACGTCGAACAACCTCCAGGTTTTATCAATCCAACCTTTTCAAATTATGTTTATAAATTAGATAAAGCAATATATGGTCTAAAACAAGCACCAAGAGCATGGTATGAAACCTTAACTAAATTTCTCATTGAAAAAGGATTCACTAGAGGAAGAATAGATACTACCTTATTTTTTAGAAAGCATAAGGATAAAACACCGCTAGTTCAAATTTATGTAGATGATATCATATTTGGTTCTTCTGATGAAAAATTATGTGAAAGATTTGCCAAGCTTATGCGGAGCAAGTTTGAAATGAGCATGATGGGATAACTCAACTTCTTCCTTGGACTACAAATGAAGCAAACTGATGAAGACATATTCATTAATCAAGCCAAATACATCAAAGACTAATTAAAGAAATATGGCATGGAATCTGCATCTATCATGAAAAATCCTATGCCACCTAACACTAAGCTCGACAAAGATGAAAATGGTAAATCCACTGAAATCACTCAGTACAGAGGTATGATAGGCTCACTATTATATCTTACCGCTAGCCGACCAGATATAATGTTTGCTACATGTATATGTGCTAGATTTCAGGCTAACCCCAAAGAGTCTCATCTATTAGTTGTGAAAAGAATTTTCAATTATCTTAAAAGAACTCCAAATTTAGGATTATGGTATCCCAAGGAGTCCTCCTTTGATCTTATGGGATACTCAGATGCTGACTATGCAGGATGCAAAATAGACAGAAAGAGCACAAGTGGAACTTGCCAGATGCTTGGCAACAGACTTGTCTCTTAGTTTAGTAAAAAGCAGAACTCAGTGTCGACATCAACTGCAGAAGCTGAATATATAGCCGCAGGCAGTTGCTATGCACAAATCCTATGGATGAAGACTCAGCTTGCAGACTATGGGTTTGAGCTTAATTCTATTCCTATATATTGTGATAATACTAGTGCAATTGCTATAACTCATAATCCTGTTATGCATTCAAGAACTAAGCACATAGATATAAGATATCACTTCATTAGGGATCATGTACAAAATGGTAATATATCACTTCACTACATCCCAACTGAAGATCAACTAGCAGATGTATTTACAAAATCTTTAGATGAATCAAGATTTAATAAACTCATAAGTGAGTTAGGAATGCTAAATCTAGACCCTTAATATATATCATGATTTTTGGGAAGATACTAACTCTGCAGGAATAAAAGTGAGCAAGGAAAATAAGTAAAAGACAAATTCGTGGAATACACTCAACGATCGTCAAGCAAATAATCGTAGAGTACGCTGAAGATCGTAGAGATCACTCAACGATCAACAAGCCAAGGATCGCAGAGTATTCCTCTATCGTAAAGCTAACTCAACGAACATCAACAAAAGAATTGAAGTGTTAAGAAGGATCGTAAAACTTTAGGGGCAAAAAGGTCATCAACCAACTGAAATGCTCCTATCAGAACATGACACGCATCTCAGCAAACATAGAGGGAAGTTTTAAATACTTTGAAAACTGCACATCGTTTATTTCTTCAAATCAAAAATCTATCATTCCTATCTATCTCTCTCAATCCAAAACCCTAAGTTTTCAATACTCAGATAAATCGTTCCTACTGTTTCAGGAAAACTATCAAATGACACATGCTCAAGTCATTTCTGGAAACGAGCTCAACTTCGAAGCCTTCACAACGGCAGATAAACAATTCAAAAGGATAATCTAGTTACTAGAAAAGGCGGGTCTGCGAGAAGCTTTGGGAACAAATACGAGGATTCTGTCAAAGCTTATCCGAGAGTTTTACATCATTGGATCCTATGCAAACGGAACTCTAACCACTACTGTAAAAGGAGTACAGCTCAACCTCACTGCGAAAGAATTTAATCTTGCCCTAGGATTCAAGCAAGGAGGCCTCACATCTCTAAATATGGTGAATACAGAAGAAGGCCTGAGAAGAATGCACCACCAAAAGAATCCAGGACTGAAAGGTTTAAAGAAGAAAGAATTTCCTCAGAAATATAAGTTCCTAGCAGATGTGGTTGGTAAATGCCTACTCTGCAAAGACTCGGCTCATGACTCAGTCAGTGAGGTGCAGCTAAAATTGATGACAACTATAGTCAAGAAGACAAACATCAACTATGGCTCTTTGTTGTTGGAATGGATAGGGAACTGGGTCCAAAATGCGGAAAAAGCAAAGGGGATCAGAAAAATGTTCTATGGGAGATTCATCAGCATTCTCCTTAGATCATCTTTGGGGGATCTGATTGAGCTTGATGAAGGAGAAGCTTTAAATACTAACAAGAGAATAACCTAGAGAATCTTTGACAACTGGAGGAGAAATCCAGTTGAAAATAGGAAACTATCCCGGTCAGGGGATAATGAAGGAACGCAGAGTGGGGCAGGGTCATCTCTATTGAAGATCACTCCTGCAGAAGAAGAATCTCAAGAAGTTAGCAAGCAATCTCAAGGTCTCATCAGAAAGAGAAAAGGAAAGAAAGCCCTTGAGATTGAAGAACCTCAAGGCTCATCAAATGAGGCTCCTGATGCTGCTCCTGAAGGAAAGGCTGCATCAGAGGATGAAGATTCTGATCTGCGAAGGGAAACTCGCAGCAAATATGAAGTTGAAGAGGCCACTCCAAAAGAGCCAAAAAGAAAGAGAAGAATGCTAGTTAAATTAGCCGACAAAGACTCAGTAGCTAAGGGGGAGCTACTTGAAAAAGCTGTCATTGCTCCAGTTGAGAAGGAGTCATCTAAAGCAGTTGAGCATATGGATGCTCAAACTGAGGGGGAGCCACCAGTAGTTTCTGAGCCAACAGATGCTCTGACTGAGGGAGAGACTCACGAAGGTACTTCAATCCCTTCAGCCACAATGAATAATGATGAAGAGGATGACATCGAAATAGTGGCCGTTGGAAGAAATGAGCAAAGGCATATTAACTACAACTGTCTGTTGAAATTTTTTCCACTGATGCCATTCCACCGAGCTCTGGTGCACAATGCATGGGATCAGGTCTTCTGGACTTTCAAAGCATACCAAAATGTGGTGATTATAGCTCAAGGCTATCCTCAGAACCTATTTTTTGCCCAAAAGCTCATTTCATGCAGCCCCTTTTCACATTCTTTAGGGCAAAAGATACATTTTATTCCTCTAGCCCTCATTCAAATTCATACACCCTCACGAATGTTCAATAAATTTGAGGAGTCCTCAAATACCAACTCTGCATCAAACTCTACGATCAACACTTCCCCGATCGTAGAGTCCCCACCGTCTACGACTAGTGGTCAAGAAAGTCTAATTAATCAAAACGTAGAGTGCCCTCCAGACTCTCCCGAAATTTTGTCTACTCAGCAAACAATGTCTCCGGTTCCATCTTCAAGACCCCTCTTAACCTACGAGGATATTCCCTCCACCTCTGGTCACGAATACTTTTACATTCCAAGCTCTACGGCTGACCAGGGACAACCATCTCAAATCCTCCAGCAAATTCTAGACAAGGTATCTCGACTTCCTACAACTGAGGGCTTAACTGACTTGACAAGCCATATCCATACAGAGATGCATAAAGACCTGGCATCGAAATCCCACAACATTCAACGTAGAATGGACGATGTCATTGATGCTGCCAATGGTCTCTCTAACAGCCTGAATAAACAATTCTCCACAAGATTAAGGCAGTTAACGGCAGCAGTCTCTGAAAATCTCCAAGAAAGGGATAAAAAATTTCTGGAAGCCTTAAACAAACATCAGCAAGCCGTTGTCGTTCTTCAAGAAACCAATGACAAATCTATCACTATCCTCAGTAATGAGATCATTGCCTTGAAGAACTCTCTCACAGAACAAGAACATCGGTCAAATGACACTTTGTCGTTGGTGGAGCAAAAACAAATAATGGCTGACGAACGACTCCAAGCCCACCAAGATGATGTCGCTGCCACTAAGACTCAACTTCAAGAAATTATTCAGGGCATACAGCAGCTTTCAGAACAGGTAGCAACAATTAATGATGCCAACAAGGGGGAGAAGAAACTAAGCACAGCAGAACAAACAAGAACGAGCTCAGACTACAGCAGAAGAGGAAGAGCACCTCAAGGGATGAGGATGGTTCAAACATCAATACATCCTCCTAGATTCGAAGCAGTATCATCTCGTCCCAGACAGGAGGTGACAGCAAGACCTTCTTCCTCAACTGTGAGGCCATCTAGCTCACAAGAATGGCTTCAAATTAAAGAAGAATAAGCCTTGTTGAGGGAAGAAGAACTGAGAAAAGCATATGAAGAAAGGAGAGCACTCTTCAGGCAGAGGGAAGAAGAAAGTAGAAGACCTCCTAGCAGAAGGAGATAAGTTTTTTTTTTTTTTTCTCAATTGTATCAACTGACTAAAACATCAATAAAATTCATATTTTTCACTAGAAAATACAGCTACTCACTGTATGATTAGGCATTCAATTACTCTTGCATTTTGCCTATTTAATGTGTTCAAATCACTATCTGTTATTTATGTTGTCATCATCAAATAGGGGAAGATTGTTGAACATTGAATGGTTAAATTTGATGATAAGAAATAATGTATAAGGGCTATATTAGATAAGATCAAAACTGTTAGGTTGATCTCTTGATATAAATGTATAAAAGTCTTTTTGTGTTGTACTAAGACTTAGATAGATCAAAACTGTTAGGTTGATCTATTGGTGTAATATAATCGTAGAATGGACTCTACGATTTTAGTCAAGAAGACTCTACGATTTAAAGCAGACTCTACGATTAAGACAATCAATCGTAGAACGGACTCTACGATTTTGGTCAAGAAGACTCTACGACCAAACAGACTATGTTCTAAGTGAGAAACCTTAAAACGAACTCTACGATCAACAGTCTAACAGTTGAGTAAACTCTACGATGACAGTAAGAGATGATCCTTTACAGATCAATCACGACAGCAAGGATATTCGTATAGTTGATCATGGAAGGTCGTTGAGCAAAAAGGCAAGAGACATCACGACTCTCAGATCAGGAGCTATTCTGTTCAGGAATTCAATCTGCATTGATGTAACCAAAAAGGAAACTTCTACAAATCGATCAAAGTCAAAAAAGTCAGGTGACTGACCCAAGCGCACTATGCAACAAAAAGAAGACTTTCAAGGCAGAAAAGTCAGAGGACTGTGTCCTATCAGTCCTATAGTATGGAAGGACCAAACGACTCTATGAAAGTTGGTAGGAACCTACAACTGACATATCTGTCCCAAAGGAAAAAGAAAACAACCTTCCATGGACTAACATGTCAGATCAAATAAAATCTCATCAGAGCTTTAATGAACTATATTAATATAATATACAACAACTCTCCTCTGTGAAGTAACGGAAAGAAACACAAGCTCAAGCAGATGGTCCAACGGGAAGAAAACTGAAGCCCTAACTTCTTAAATACTAAGATCGGCAAAAGGAAAAGGGACCAATTCTGCACAAAGAAAAATATACGCAAGAAGTGAAAAAGATCAAACTGATAAGAAAGCTTGCATTGCTACTAAGTCCTTCGAAAACTCAAGCTAATAATAACTTAATAGCACATCCAAATATACATCACTCCAGGAGAGTTCTTTATGAACTAGTGTAACCAAGTCTGTTAGACTTGTAGAGTTCTGAGTGAACTAGAGTTCTAAGACTGCGGGTCTTGAAGGAATCTTAGTGATTCTGAAATTGTAAAAGTATCCTTAGTGAATTTGCTGCTGGAAGAGCATAACAGTTGAGTAGGAGTCTTGTGAGCTCTGAACCACTTAAAACCCAGAGTCTTTCTTATTGTGTCTTTTATTTGCTATATCTGCCATATAATTGCTTGTTCAACCCCCCTTCTAGATTTCTATCGTGTCATTGGGAACTAACAACATATTTTCTAGAGAGAGAAAACTAGGGTTTGTCATCACCCACTTCTTGAATTATGATTATTCCTTGATGGATCACCTCTAGAGGACAAACACTTGGGTGGCTAACGTTGATCATTGGAATCTAATTGGTGAAATTGAAGGAGAACGTGAATGATTTGGAGATAAACTTGTACCCGTTGAAATTTTGAGTTCTACAAGGGTATATCTCTAACTTCCTCTTTATTAATTAATAGTTGCCCATAAAGGTCAATCCTAGATTATGGTTTGTAATTTTTTTTAAAATTTGATTTTACCAATGCTTTCGCTATTTTATGCAGTTTGATTGCGTGTCTATGAATTTTTATAAACTAACAGTGACATCAAAAGCCAAATTTTATGCGAATTATTAATTATTTTGATTTTATATATGTATGAGTATGTGTTTAGAATAATTTATTGGACTTAATTTATTGTATAAAATTATTATTTTTTTACTTAAATTGAATTATCGGTAAAGTTAAAGTTGTGAAAACTTTCGGATATATAGCTCACGGTTTTGGCAGCAGCCCACGTTTTTTTTTTCCCAGCCCACCGTTTTGGTTTTGGCGAATTAAAAAAAAAAAAAAAAAAACTACAATGCACTTTTCGGTATTTTATACAAAGCTGTCGCAACTGTTGTACTATAATTATATATATATATATATATATATATATATATATATATATATATATATATATATATATATATATATATATATAAAGTAAGCCATGGTTTTGGATTTGGAATATATATGATATAGATGTCCCGAAATTAATGTCATATGATAAAGAAGCAGCCACACATTCGGTCATATATATATATATATATATATATATATATATATATATATATATATATATATTAATTAGCCAAACAGTTTGGTAATTTTGTGCAAATTTTAAAATTTCAAAATAAAAGAGTTTATTTTGGATAATTTTAAAATAATAAAAATAAATAGTTTATTTTTAAATAATTTTATAATTAAAATAAAAGGTTTATTTTAAAGTTGAAATTAGATTTCATGTAACTTTAATTACCCATTAAATGATACCAATACATATATGCATTAATTTATTTAATTCATGCGATGAATATTATTCATTGATATATATGTTGATATATATGATAATAAATGAGATTGATTATGAACTATTGGCTAGTATGATTGGACTTATTTTTAATTGAATGCATGAATGAATGAGTTTTATAAATGGGGTCTCTGTACCTCTTCTTTCTAATTTTTCTTATATATAATTCTATCTCCCTCCTATGTATTTCTCCATGACTGTTAATCAAGGTTTTTATTTATTGTAAATAGTTTTGTAATAGGATTAGTTAGAATTATTTTAAAGAATTGGAGCAAAGGAGTAAGGAGTGCATGGAGACCCGTTTGTAATGGAGTCCGAATTTAAATGTAATAGTTACTTTTAATTTAATTTATTCTTACACTCTAGGTTTGACCTTCTAGTTCACTTGGTGATTTCCCTAGTGAATCAAACTAGAATAAAAATTCATAATCAATTCAAGTAGAATATAGTATTTTATATATGCATGTTAATTATATATATTATTTATTATCAAAACATGTTTCGCATGTTAAATAATATGACGCGTATTTTATATATGTGTGTGTGTGTGTGTGTGTGTGTGTGCGCGCGCGCGCGCGCGCTAAACAAGATGAGACAATAATATTAGCAAACCCTTCATGATGTAAAATAAATATTATTTATAAAATGAATTAAAAGGTTTAATTCATGAATTAAAGAAGTTTAATTCAATTAAATAAAATTAGAATTATTCTAATTTATTTATTCTACTACTCATAATATTAAGTTGTAACGTTCAAAGATATTTATTAAAAATATCGAACGTAACCTTCTAGCATGGTAAAACAATAGAGTATCAAATAATCAATATTTTTTGTTGTGTCACACAAAGCTTATATTAATTATTTGAGATGTTGTTTTATTACATAGTTGATGTTTATAAAGGAATTGAACATTATTGTTTTGTTGTGTCACACAAGGACGATATTTTTCTATTTATTTATATGAAAATGCTAGGTCAGACTTAACTTGGATAATTTTGATTTGGATGTGTCATACATGATCATAATAATTCAAGAGGTAAAATATAAGGAGTTACATGTTGATGTAATTGTCAAAGAGTTGTCTACCTATTTATTTATATATAGTTTGTTGTGTCACACAACACGGAAATCCCTATTTATCAACTCATAATTTATAAGACAATATTATCCTTCTTGGATAATATTTTAAAAATCGATTAGTATTATTATTCAATAATAATACCAATAATAATACATCACGAAATTACCAGCGCTACCCAAATTACTGGACAACACTTTAATTGGTCACTAATATTATCAAGCCCTTAATAATATTCATCCAATTAGCAATATTATTAATCCTTTAATAATATTTCATCACTTGCTATTATCATTTACTCATTTTATAATCTTTAAAGGTTTAAACAATTAAATGTACATTGTTTAAGCACCTCCTTAATCCTTTAATTTCTTCACATTATTTATTAAATAACTAATTAACCCACTTAATTTTACTTGTTTATTTATCTTCGCATAAACAATTATTTTCTTAATTCCCTCACATTATTTATTTAATATTAAATAAATAATTAACTTTACTTGTTATTTAGCATTACATAACAATTATTTTATTAACCTTAATTCACTTTAATTGTTATTTAATATCATAATAATTAATTAATTATCCTTATTTCCCTTCAGTTATTATTTATTATAAATATTAATTAATTAATTAATCCTATTTATTATTTAATATTAATTAAATAACAAATGATCACTTTATTCACTTTACCTTCCTTCACTTACTATTTAACATCCTTTAAACAATAACTAAATAATTAGTCATCCTTATTAATAAATAATTATCTTATTATCTTTATCTTCCTTTAATTATTATTTAATATCATTTAAATAATAATTAATTAACTAATTATCCTTATTCATTATTTAATGTTAATTAAATAATAAATAATTAGCTTATTAACTTTATCTCCCTTTAATTATTATTTAATAATAATAATTAAATAATAATTACCATTATTTATTATTTAATATTAAGTAAATAATAAATAATTATTTTATTAACTTCATATACTCCTTTACTTTATTTATTATTTAGCATATAAATAATAAATAATTAATTAAATTCTTTTATTTACTTTATTTATTATTTAATATTATTTAAATAATAAATAATAACCTTTATGCATTATTTAATTAAAATTTAATAATACATAATTATTTTATTCCTTTATCTTATTTTTCTTAAGTCATTCTTATTTATAAAAAAAATACTTAATTAACTTATTATTTTTATAACTCTTGGATATATTTATTATATTTCATTCCATACAAAAATAATTTGCGTTTAATTTTTCAACTTTATTTACTATTTTTAAATAGTATATTTCTGTCCATAAATGGCAGTAATTATTAAAAATTTAGTTTTTATTAGAAACTTCTGACATTTATGTGGTAGCTTTCTATCATCATATAGTACCTTCAGTAAAAATTTCATAATTTTTGGAGTTATACATTTCAAGTTATAACTATAGTTCTCTTTTAAAATGTAAAGAAACGTCGAGTTATATAACTCACTCATCCGGGGTTGGATGGAGCTCATTTTTGGACAGTGTTTGATTTATCCCATATAAAATCATGTATAAAATTTTCGGAATTTTTAGAACAGTATAGGTGGCCAAAACAGGCCGTACAAATTTCTGGGCAGAATGTTTTCGGGTATTTTCCGACAGTGGACTATTTTACGAGAAAAATCACCATAAATAGCTCGTTTAATATTTTTAAGTTGTTCCACTTGAAAAATATTTGTATCTTATAGATATAC
Source organism: Hedera helix (assembly GCA_947179155.2). Taxonomy (NCBI): domain Eukaryota; kingdom Viridiplantae; phylum Streptophyta; class Magnoliopsida; order Apiales; family Araliaceae; genus Hedera; species Hedera helix. The sequence goes on from OX359273.1 coordinate 3,176,097, forward strand.
CATCCAAAGTTGACGGATCATGAATATGACTTACGGAACGTGAACAATAAATTCGGGACCCGGCTGCTCCGTTTAGGGTTTTTCCGACGAAAATCACTTTCATGTTTTGTTAAACTCTTCCACATAAATGAATACCAAAACTTATGTTAAACTCATTAAACTCTAGATATACTAGTCTAGCATGGATTTAAGCATCAAGAGCTTTGAAAAAGGTTTTTTACCATTAAATTTAAATATAGAACAAGGAAAACACAAAACTAGGGTTTTAGAAGGTTTTATACCTTTAGCTCTTAATAGCTCTCCTTCGTTTCTTTTCCAAGGTAAGAAATGAAGTTGTTGGACATCCACACCACCACCTATGGCTGCCGAGCACTTCCTCTATAAGCCCTCTTGGTGTGCTCTTTGATCATCTCTAAAGAACACAAGTGTTCTCTCACTTTTGCTCTCAAATGCTCTCTAGCTATTTTTCTCAAGACTTGGTAAAATGAACCAACCTTTTCTAGCATTGTTGATGAGTCCTATATATATAACTTTCCTAAGCATACTTAACCCTTACTAATCCACCAACACTTGGTCAATTATGCTTAATTACATAGAGAACATGGCCCCTTATTTTAAGGAAAAAAGACAAGCATATGAGTGATTTAAGGGATGTTCTTTTCCATGTCAACCTTGAGCATTGAACCACATTGGTTTCTCCCCCTCTAGAAATTCGGCCCCTCCCCTCCATTTTCCTCCAATTTTGCTTTAAATTTTAATACAAAATACTATATATAGAACAACTTATATATATATATATATATATATATATATATATATATCACCTAACACCTGCATCATTTGGGCAACCTATTGGACTTTGAATTAACTTTCATTGGGCTACAATTTATGTATGTTTGGACTTCCAATTTACTTCCACGTGGACTACTAGATTAATTCTTTTAGGGCCCCCAACAATTAAATCGCTTGGACTCAAGGTTGGGTTACTGAAGTTAATTCATTGGACTAAAGTTTGTCTCAATTTAATTAAATCGTCGGACTAAAAAATTAATTCTCTTATTGGCTTCTCTACAATTTCCATTAGGCCCCTAATTAAATTAGGTTGGGCCAACTAACATAAACTACACCACTGTGGCCCTAAACAATTCATGAATTAAGGTTTTGGGCTAATTAAAATATATTTCACCCCCAAGGGCAAACTTGTACTTAATTTTCACCCACCAAGGCTAAAGTGGTCATCTTTCCTTCTCTATACTTTCTTTTTGTGGAAAGTTTTCATTTATGGAAAGTTTCTTCCTTGTATTCCTACCATATTCGTAAATAGTGATTTCACTGAATTTCTCGTTCTACAATAGAACTTTTATTCCTTTTATTAATCATCTATCGATTTACTAGTGCTAGATTTTTATAACTTAACTTTTAATCGAGTTCGATTATATTTTCGAACCTCATAAAAATTCGAGATATTACAGCTCCTCCCCTTCCACAGGGTCTGACTCAGCAATGTGTTCCTCGTCCTCCTTATCATCACCATCATACCTCATCACACCGCCTCGCATTAGCTCCTTAGCCTCAACTATGTGATCATCTGAATCACTTGTAGCTTCTATCTCCGGCTCCACCGTAAGCTCAACAACAAGCTGCTCGACACGAACAACATGTTTATCCACAGGAACATCCTCTATCACGTGACTCGGCTCACCTATCTCAGTCATCCTATAATCACAGACAGAAAATAAACAAACACTATGACGTCACTATCACAACAAAATATATTCATTAATGAAATGAAATAGTATTTTATCATGAACAACACTTGGCTCGATGAATTTTCACAATCCATCTCTAAACCTAAATCGACTCAATGGATCTCCTCGACCCATCTCCTAGTGTACTCTATACGAGTTTAATTCTAAGGTTATAACATAGGTTTCACAAATCCTAAAGTTTATAACCTACAGCTCTGATACCAACCTGTGACGCCTCCAAATTTAGGTATTACTACCTCGAACTCAGTGCTCACGATCCAAAACATACAAACACATCTAAACAACATATAATACTAATGCGAAAATAAATAAACATAAATTGTTCATTACAAAAGGTTCACTATGGTCCCAAGGTCTATAACCTTAAAAAAATACATCATGAATACAATATTAATACAAAAAGGTTTCATGATTTACATGACAGAATAGTAATACATATAACTATTCCTTAAGTTTTCTCTTGCCTTTGTCTTTCTTGAAAATCTCTGGCTTAACTGCAATTTAGTTCATGATATAGCAAGAGTGAGCAACTACTTTGCTCAGCAAGTTTAAATAAATAACGAAGGTATATAATGAATGAATCAGAATAACAATAGAATAACTCAACTTTTAAGATAGTTGATGAAATAACTGACAAGATAATCAAGTTCAAAAAGTATTGATTATTTACTACTGAGTGGTCCAAAATAGACCATGAACATTGACACTGAATCAATCATTCAAATGACCATTTTATATATTTAAACTGTCAGTTTGTACTTGAGGGGATTAGCCTCTTGTACACCATGTGTGTCGACGCCGGGATTTTCGTCGCTTCGTTTTTTATTATTAAAAGTCCCTTTCCAATTTTAGCCTTTAGATTCAGATGTGATTTTTTGAAAAGGGTCGGCTTAGTGTCGACGGGGTTTTGAAATGTCGAATTTTTATGAGCCAATTGACCAGAGTCGCCAGTTGGTATATTTGAAATGGATGTACCAACTCATCCGAATTTTGTTTTCGTAATCGCTGGCTCATATATGACTCCGATTCAATTGGTCTGCAAACCGAGATTCATAGAGTTCGGGGGCTTGCTTAAGCGAGGGGAAAGTGTTAGGCACCCCCCGACTTCCGTGAAACACGGTTACCGCCATCTCGATGTTTTCCTATCCTTTTAAATCTTAAAATGTGTGTGTGCGCGCGTGTGTGTATGTGTGCCTAAATGGAGGTTTGTGGTGTCCTTTTGCATAAAGTTGCTTTGATTTTATATGTCAAAATGTGTTTTGTCGGGAAAGTGTTTTAGACGTCTTTTGACCCAAATGACGAGGCTTCGTTTGTTATAAGAAAGATTAATTTTAATTTCGAAAACGATGAGGTTTTTATTAGATGTCATTTTAGAAAACAATAGTTTTTTAAACTTTTGTCAAATAGGAATCGAGACTATACATTGCCTTCTAACAGTAAATATAAATAAAACGAGGGCAACTTCTAGAACTCTTTAACCCTATGCACAAAGTTTAATGAAAACGTTTATTTATTTTTTCAAAAACGTCTTTCATGACATTTCAAAACCAAAATAGCCCTTTCGTCCAACGAGGATCAAATTTCGCCAAAACTCTTTACTTTTTAAACCTCGTGTATCTAATATCCTAATTTGATTCTTTTTAGAAGATCTTTATCGTTTGCTTTATTTTTTGGAAAATCGTTTTGTGTCGCAAATCAAAACAAGCACTCAAAAAAAGTGTCGGGGCTATCCATGGGCATGTGAGCCATCTAGACAATCCCAAACACCCACAATCACATATCTTTATTATTACGGGGCCTTAACCCGATCCCGATTCGGTATCGCTTTAAGGCCCAAAATTACATATATACAATCGTGCACCGTTTTTAACGATTACATACACCCAACAATGTCCATCATCAGGATTTGACCACGAGGATCTCCTCCCTAGGCTCACAAACACCCAACCGTTGCACAAACAAATTCTAAACCAAATCTAACAAGATTGAACATTATTACATAACTCCAATATCACAAACTCAACATTTCGAACCACTCATGACCATAACGGACGATATATCACCGTACGGATGTCATCGGGGTGTTAGGAGGAGTTACGTTCCGATGGAACCCTCGCTAACAACACCTAATCCACAGATCATCATCATCATTATCATAACAACACACTACATCAAAATAAACCAATCACAAAACTATACTAGCAATACAAACAATAAAAACACAAGAACACACCCTTTTTACCTTGCAAAATGCCGATTTAAGCCTCTTATTTCACAAATCGGACAACACCACAAGAACACTCAACTATCTAGTAAGAGAATATAAGGATTTCACTCAAATCTCACCAAGAACAAAGGTTTTTTGCTCTCCACCCGCGCACTTTCTCTCTCTAAACTCTATCTTCTTCCTCTTTCTTCTTCTTTTTTTTTTCCGCTCTCGGGTGGAAATGGCCGCTCTATAGGCATCTCCAGGCAGCCGCAGGGGCATCTGCGGCTGGGCGGCAAGCCGCCTGCGCCGTTTCCTCGGCTGTCGTGTGCCATCTCCTCGAGCCGCGCACTGTCCCGTTTGTCGGTGGCCGTAGGTGCATCCGCGGCTGTCCGGCTTGCTTTTTTCGATTTCCGTGCCACGCGGTCTTAAATTGCCAATTTCTGCTGTATTATTTTGGAAGGCTGTTTCTTGATACATAAATCGTTCTTTGTGCTTGGCTTCTAGGGGGCGCTGCCCCTACCAACCCCGCCAGCTCACCGGCGAGCTGGGCAGCCGCTCGCTCACCGGGGAGTGAGACCCCCGAACATCGTGAGCGTAGTGGCCGTTAGTCGTCTTTAGTGATCATCTCGAATTTTTCTGGATTAACTATTTGCCTTGCCTCAAGTGACCGGATGCTCGTTGTCCGTTGTGGCGGCGTTGACCGTAAATCGTTGGGGTGGCTTCGCGTTGGGGTCCACCTTCCTTTTCGCGTGTCGGGTCAAATGACGATTTTACCCTCCTGCCAGTGTTAGTAGGGAAGTGCAAAAATTGGGTGTCTACAATGTGTATGCATAACACTTAACTCTGGCCGTATCGGATAACCGACACTTATAATTCCCTTATCAGGATTGCTCTTTCAGTCCAAGATTCCGTACCAAATACTAGTTTGGATAGCTTTTAAAAATATTAACATATGTATGTCTAGCCAAATGATAGGGTTAAATTATACGATATTTTTATTCCCTAATACTTAGTTTTTATATTTATTGTGTGCTTAAATGCTTAATTATTTAACTTATTTTAGTTTTAATAGGTTTTATAGGGTTGTATTTAATTTATATTAATTTAGGTAATTTTATAGTATTTTTATATTTCTTTTTATTTATGAGTTTTTATTTATTTTTAGTATTTTAGGTGTTTTATTTATTATTATGTGTTTTTAGGATTTTTAGTATTTTTATATTATTTTTATTTATTTTATATTTGATTTTGTAGGGAAATAAAAGTCTAATGGCATTTTTGTAATTTCAGCAAAGTTTGAGGGCATATTTGTAAAATCTGCAAAAACCGGATGGAAAAAATGTAATTTAGAAAGGCTGAGTAGCAAAATGGTAATTAAGGAGAAGTTGGCTGACCGGTGGCAAAACCGTAAATTCTAGCAAATGGCATGTCCGCGCAATGCGCGCGGGATTCTGCCGCGTAATGGGACGACGTCGTTTGGCAGACGGACAGTAGACTGAAGACTCCCGCGTAATGCGCGGGTTTTGATAGGCAAGAATTGGCGTGTGGGTTACACGCGCCAACAATAATAGGCGCTTGGCAGTTTTTTTTCTCTCTCTCCGCGTGGCTCTTCCTTTTCCTTTCTTATTTTGGATTTCCTACACTGCAATGCAACAAATCAGTAGAATAAAAGTTCGATTTTAATTTGAAAAAGGAAGCAATAATTCTTTATTTTATTTTTAGTATTTTATTTAGAATTCCAACTAGGGTTAAGATAATAATTATTTTTATTTTTCTTTTACTTTTATTTGTATTTTAAATCCTATTAGGGTTAGGAGGATTTTAGAGCCTATAAATAGAGGGCTTGAGACACAATGTAAGACACAACTTTTCTATTAGAATAAAAATTCTCTCTTCTATTTAGTGTTCTATACTATTATGAGTAGTTAATTTATTTTTCTTGGTTTAAGTTATTGAAGCCATCAAGATTTATACACTGTGAGATCTAATTTATTTTAATTGTTCAATTTATATTTTGAGTATTGAATATTTTTCTGTATTTAATTTTATGATTAATTCGTTTAATTGCTAGGATGCATACTAGTTTATTATTCGTTGAAATCTACTGCTAAATTAAATATCAAATCCGTAATTGTTTGGTCACTTTAATTTGCGAAGCAACTGAGATTAATAATTATTTTGCTTATCAAAATATTATTTTATCTTAGGAAGAATATTCATCTAAATTAAATGCAGACGCTTGGATTGTGTTGTTTAGTTCAACGATCTCTCTATTTCTTTATGCTGCTACTAGGTTAAATCTTTAGCGCTTGTCTGAGATTATTTAGTAGTAAGAGTTATTTAGATCGCTTGTTTCTGCTTAACTAAAATTAAGGAGAGATAGGAAAATTATTCGAATGGGAGTAATTATTCCACGTTGAATATTTAAAATATGAATTGATTTATTCTTGCATCAGTGATCAGTTGAAAATTCTTGATGGTGGATGGTAACTTAAACCAAGGCTTTTTCTTCTCATTTATTTCATTAAATTACTTGCATAATTATTTTAGTTAGTTTTATTTAAATTATTTCTTTGATTCAAACCCCCCCCCCCCCAATTCTTGTTTGCAAAAACATAAAATTAAATAATCATTCTCTGTGGGATCGACTCTTACTTACACTGCTACGTATTTATTTTTCCAAAGTAAGATTTTATTTTTGGGTGCTTGTTGTCATACCAAATTTTGGCGCCGTTGCCGGGGAATGATTTTAATTTAATTTTGTGCTTTTGTAAATATGTATTTCATTTAGTATTTTTTTTTTTAGTTTTTTTTTTTCTAATTTTTCATAATTTAATTTAGTTGTGCATGTTCAAGATGGAATTCATGCATAATTATGTCAATAAGGTAACTATTTCTTTTCTTGAGTAAGAAATTAATGATCTAACTTCTCTTGTTTATCAAATGGTTGCAGGTAATGCACAACCCATGGAAGCTTGTAGGATTTGTGCGGTGGTAGGACATCCAACTAATATGTGCCACATTCTTCAAGAGGAGTCCTATGAGCAAGTCAATATAGCAAGTGGTTTCCCTGGGCAACCCCAATGGAGATATGATCCCTATTCCAACGCGTATAATTCAGGATGGAGGGATCATCCTAATTTTGGCTATGAGAATCCATGAATGAATCCGTCTACAAATCAAAGTTTCCAAAGTTCTCAACAATACCTGCATTCATACCCCCAACAACAACAAGACCAATCATTTAATTCTGATATGTCTTTAGAGGATATGATTAAATTAATTGAAATTAACAATTTGCAATTTCAACATGATACTTTGCAATTTCAACAAGACATGAAGGCACGTATTCAAGAAACTAATGCGATTATTCAGCGTTTGGGTACTCAAATGGGACAAATCACAACCGATCAATTGGAAGAGCAAAAGTCTGAGCAAGTACATTCCCAAACAGTGAATAATCCAACGGAGAATACAAGTGCACAAGTGTTAAAAAGTGGTAATGATATCGAAGATCCAGAAAAGACAGTCCCTCCATCAACGAAGCAAGAAAAAGCAAACAACATCAATGAAACAGACAGTGTTTATATAAACAATGATGTTATTTTTGATGATGACATGCCTAAGGTGACGGAAGTTGTTGAGGAAATAAACAAGGAAAAGTTAGAGATTGCAATTATCAATAATTTGGAGTTAGAGGAAGAAGACGCAATTGAGCAGAAACAAGATTTAAAGGAGGATGAGACTCCATTAAATTCTTTACCAATGATTTTTGATAATAATGCAATTATTTTCATTTCATTACCTGTTACTCATAACAAATTTTTATCTTTTATTTTGCAGGATCCCATTCTAACTTTAAAGAATCTTCATAGTCATCTCCAATATTTATTACTTGAAAAGGGAGTTGAGCAGTCATGTCAAATGCAAGAGAGATTGAATCTACCTATGAAGAATAACATGATGGATGGGGTACTCAAAATTCATGAAGTTGGAGTAACGTAGTACTTTGGCCTGTTGTCGAGCTAATGACAATAAACAAAGGCGCTGCTTGGGAGGCAACCCAAGAAAACAGATTTGCATTTTTTTTTCTTTTTCTTTTTATATTTATTTGTGTCTTTTTCTTTGTATCTTATTTTACATTGGGGACAATGTAAATTTTAAGTGTGGGGGAAGGGATTTAGAATTTTTGTTATTATTTTTGTTATTTTTAGGTCATATTTTAAAAAATTTAGGAAATTTTGAAATTTTGAATTTTGTGGGCAAATTCACTGCAAACCCTCACGAGACACAACTCGTCCACTTGGGATAACCTTGGGTTACTGCAAACTCTCACGAGACACAACTCGTCCACTTGGGATAACCTTGGGGTTTAAAGGCTTCTTGCACATGCTAAGTGTAACCGTGTTTCCTACGAAAATGGGGTAGTTTTTTTTTATTTTTATTTTTTAGGATGTGTCACTTAAGCAATGAATTAATTAGATTTTAAATTTTTAGCCAATGATAAAATTTTGATTTTTATTTAATAACTCTTGAAAAAATGATAAATTTTTGCTTAGTTTGGATTTTTGACTTATTGTTGATATTTACTTTGTTTGAGATCCTTTAAATTTTTATGCACTTATATCCATTTGTTTGAGCTAGTTTAAATTTAGAGAAAGTTTAAATGGTTAAATGCTTATGGAAGAGATTTTTGGACTCTATATCTTATTTGATCATTATTTGAAATAAAATATAAGGCAAAATATAATTTGGAAGAGATGATTTAGGTAATTTTTCTAGGATTATTATTAAAGAAAAAAAATTATGTGGTGGGTTGAGATAGAGCGTAAAACGCACTCACTCATAAACACATGAAAAGCGAGAAGGGGCGTAAAACGCACTCGCTGGTGAGATGGAGCATAAAATGCACTCACCGTGAAAAAAAAGGGAGAAAGAAAAAAAATGGGATGGAGCATAAAATGCACCCATTAAAAGAAAAAAAAATGAAAAAAAATATTTGAAAAAATGCATATTAATAATCCTAGTGTGTATAATTGTTAAAAACCTTTTGATCTTCTAGTTATATGTGTCTATATTAATGAAAAATGATAAGAAAAGTAAGACTATAGAGTTTTGTTGTTAAACTAACTATTTTTGATATCATTTATGAGACATTTAATTATGTGAGCGGATCTAAGTCTTTTTGCTAATTCGATACATTTGGATTCATACACACACGAAGGGTCTTGAGTAAGTAAGATTAATAAATATGTTAAAATTCTAGATTTTGCATGGTTTTGAAATTTTCTTTGAGTTATCATTTAAAAAAAAAAAAATCTTTGAGGCTGATGTTGAAATTTATATTGATCTGTTGCTCGAGTAAGTTGTTTGGTTATTAGTTTAATTTTATAGTTTTTTTTTCTTGTTTTGCCCGAGGACGAGCAAAAAGCTAAATGTGGGGGTATTTGATAGGGTTAAATTATACGATATTTTTATTCCCTAATACTTAGTTTTTATATTTATTGTGTGCTTAAATGTTTAATTATTTAGCTTATTTTGGTTTTAATAGGTTTTATAGGGTTGTAGTTAATTTATATTAATTTAAGTAATTTTATATAGTAATTTTATATTTCTTTTTATTTATGTGTTTTTATTTATTTTTAGTATTTTAGGTGTTTTATTTATTATTATATGTTTTTAGGATTTTTAGTATTTTTATATTATCTTTTTTTATTTTATATTTGATTTTGTAGGAAAATAAAAGTCTAATGGCATTTTTGTAATTTCAGCAAAGTTTGAGGGCATATTTGTAAAATCAGCAAAAACCGGATGGCAAAAATGTAATTTAGCAAGGCTGAGTGGCAAAAAGGTAACTAAGGAGAAGTTGGCTGACCGGTGGCAGAACCGTAAATTCCAGTAGACTGAAGACTCCCGCGCAATGCGCGGGTTTTGATAGGCAAGAATTGGCGTGTGGGTTACACGCGCCAACAATAACAGGCGCCTGACAGTTTTTTTCTCTCTCTCCGCGTGGCTTTTCCTTTTTTATTTTGGATTTCCTACACTGCAATGCAACAAATCAGTAGAATAAAAGTTCAATTTTAATTTGGAAAAGGAAGCAATAATTCTTTATTTTATTTTTACTATTTTATTTAGAATTCCAACTAGGGTTAGGATAATAATTATTTTTATTTTTCTTTTACTTTTATTTGTATTCTAAATCCTATTAGGGTTAGGAAGATTTTAGAGCCTATAAATAGAGGGTTTGAGACATAATGTAAGACACAACTTTTCTATTAGAATAAAAATTCTCTCTTCTATTTAGTGTTCTCTACTATTATGAGTAGTTAATTTATTTTTCTTGGTTTAAGTTATTGAAGCCATCAAGATTTATACACTGTGAGATCTAATTTATTTTAATTGTTCAATTTATATTTTGAGTATTGAATATTTTTCTGTATTTAATTTTATGATTAATTCATTTAATTCTAGTTTATTATTCGTTGAAATCTACTGCTAAATTAAATATCAAATCCGTAATTGTTTGGTCACTTTAATTTGCGAAGCAACTAAGATTAATAATTATTTTACTTATCAAAATATTATTTTATCTTAGGAAGAATATTCATCTAAATTAAATGCAGACGCTTGGATTGTGTTGTTTAGTTCAACGATCTCTCTATTTCTTTATGCTGCTACTAGGTTAAATCTTTAGCGCTTGTCTGAGATTATTTAGTAGTAAGAGTTATTTAGATCGCTTGTTTCTGCTTAACTAAAATTAAGGAGAGATAGGAAAATTATTCGAATGCGAGTAATTATTCCACGTTGAATATTTAAAATATGAATTGATTTATTCTTGCATCAGTGATCAGTTGAAAATTCTTGATGGTGGATGTTAACTTAAACCAAGGCTTTTTCTTCTCATTTATTTCATTAAATTACTTGCATAATTATTTTAGTTAGTTTTATTTAAATTATTTCTTTGATTCAACCCCCCCCCCCCCCCCCCAAATTCTTGTTTGCAAAAACATAAAATTAAATAATCATTCTCTGTGAGATCGACTCTTACTTACACTACTAAATATTTATTTTTCTAAAGTAAGATTTTATTTTTGGGTGCTTACGACATCACACTACCAAACAAAGGGCGTAGACTAATTCTTAAAACAGTTCATGAAATGTAGAACTTTCATATTTTACAGTTCAATAATAGAGTAGGAATTCAAGTGCATTAAGTGCAAATATCAATAACTATCATTGATGTGGAGTCATTGAAAAATATTAAAGCACTAACATAATTAAAAAACAATAACTCGAGTTTGAGTTAGGTAACTCGCATAATGAAATTAATTTAGAGTTTAGGAACTAGCCTTGGTCATTGATTACAGATTGCACAACTTATATTAATAATATTTAGTCGCTTACAATCATTATTAATCAATTAATCATAAAATTAATCCCCTAGTAATATTAAAGAATCAAACAATTAAATTCTAAATTGTTTAATCACAATATTATTTCCTTAACTCTTTGTCCTTATTTATTTAATATTAAATAAATAAATAAATAAATTTTATTAACCTTAATTGTTATTTATCATTACATAAACATTCATCTTATTAACCTCATTTCACTTTAATTATTATTTTATATCATTTAAATAATAATTAAATAATTAATTATCCTCAACTATTATTTAATATCAATTAAATAATAAATAATAATTTTATTAACTTTACCTTCACTTTAATTATTATTTAATACTATTTAAATATTAATTAATTAATTAATTATTCTCATTAATTATTAAATAATAAATGATTATTTTATTAACTTTATCTTTATTTAAATATTATTTAATTTCAATTAAATAATCATTAATTAATTAATTATCCTCATTTATTATTTAATATTAATTAAATAATAAATAATTATTTTATTAACTTTATATTTTCCTTTATTTACTATTTAATATTAAATAATTAGTTATTGTCTTTAATTACATTAATTATTATTTAATATTAATTAAATAACAATTAATATTCTTAATGGCTTTTATTACATTATTTGTTATTTATTATGTAAATAATAAATAATTATGGATTTGGGTCCCACTTTAATTATATTAATTTTTAAACATTTTAGACCTAATTTGGACGGAAAAGATTCGGCCCAGCTTGAACCATAAGACCCGACCTGACCCGGAGAATTAAACATTTTTTTCTAAAATACAAACCAAGGGCGGTGACCCTCTTTCCCAATACTATTAGAGGGCGGCGACCCTCTTAGGCAGAATGTGATTTATCCTTAAAAATTAGATTTTCTAATTTTTGACAGTTTTGATTCAATCTTTGCTAATACATGTTATACATATCCAAATAACTCCAATTTGGTCTTATTGGATTCGTAACTTAATGAACTACAATATTTTATGGTTCAATCGCATTCTTGAAAACGTTTGGACACAAAAATTAGGATCGATCGACTAGAATTTCCAAAATGACACATTTTGGTATAATGTCCATAACTTGATCATTTTATCACATTTTTGGATGATTCCAGTTAGGGTATTTTTATAATCTCTAGAGCTATCAAACAAGCCATAAAAATTATAAAAATAACAACCACAACTTAAAACACAACACATCAAACCACCAAATCAAGCTAGGATTTTTACCGAAAAATGTTTATATGCATTTTTCTTAAAACAAATCACATAACCAACATATCAAAATATATATTAAGTACGTTTAACCATAGATCATCACATATTTTATAGATCTAGCATCGTAGAGGATAAAAATAGCTTTTCTGCCAAAAAAATGAAATATTACATAAGAAAAGCTTGAAAACTAGGGTTTTAGGTGTTTTTATACCTCTTGAACTTGTGTGCTCTTTTCCTAGCCCTTCCAAAGTAGGAGATGAAAATAGAGAACATCTAACACCACCACCTAGCTGCCGAACCACCCCCTCACAAGCCCTCTCGAAATTGCTTTTATGAACTCACAAGAACACCAATTGTTTTCTATTTTCTCTCTTTGAAGCTCTCTACTTCTCTCTCTTTTTGTGCTCTCTAGAAAATACCAAATGAACCAACTCTAGAAATGTTAGGAGAGACTCTTATTTATAGAAGGTGACTAAGTGCACTTAGGCTCCACTAATCCACCAACATTAGTTATTTTAAGCTAATTAATTACTAAGCACACTTCCACAATTTACGAGGATTTGATGGGGCTTGGGAGGAATTTAAGGGATGTTATTTTCTATGTTTTTCTTGAGCTTTGCACCATCTTGAGCCCCCCCCCCCCCCCCCTCCATTTGGCCTGTCACTCCCCATTTTCCCAAAATAGCTTTAATTTTATTACACACACACACACACACACACACACACACATATATATATACACACACCAACTTGTAGCAATCTTGACCAGTTTTGACTTTGTATTGGGCTAGGATTTTGGGCTACAATTAAATCAATTCATTGGACTTTAACTAACAATCCCATTGGGCCTCAATTAATTAAATGATTGGGCCTATTAAAATTATTTATATGACCAATTACAAGTCCACTATTAATTAATTTAGATTAGGCTTGTTTATAAAATTAATAATATTTGCACATAGACATTAATTAACAACCACATTAATTAATTTACATAATCCAATTAAACTTGCTAGGAATCAAGTTAATTGAATTATTACATAACTTACTAATCTTATCAAAGATTTGATATTAAATACCCTAGATTGATTCATTAATTTAAATAACTCATTTAGTGGGCATTCATTTAATTATTTGCCATATAAGTAAGTAAATTTGACTATCACACAATGATTTAATTAAATCACAAAAAATTAAATCATCGACAATTAATTTTATTAATATAGGTTAAAATATTCGCAGTTATTACATATATTCCTTACTACTTTACTACTATTGACCACGTATACTTGCGTACTTTGCTAAGTAGGATTGAGGCAAGCAGTTATCTTTTGGATCAACCTAATAAATTTGATCCCTACATTATCTATCTTTTCAATTCGGATCAACCTAACATTTTTGATCCTTGAGTCCTTTTAAAATGATTGTTCTTTTTAAGGATTGTATAAAAACAAATGTTTAAACTTTTATATTTGTTCATTTCTTTTTCATCTCTCAAATTATTTATTATTCTAACAATTTAATTCGCATTATACCAATCATGTTTACAAAACAATTAATATGCATTAATAAGTTATTCCAACATTGTTTTATCATCATTAAATCCAAATAGGCTAATACGTAAATGTATTAATTAACATAATTATACTTATATCTATATATATAATAAATATTGCAAAATCATCTCTCAACACTAAAATTTAAGAACAATCCTTTAACGCTAAAATTTAGGAATAGAAACCAAATATTTACGAAAAGACTATTTTTTTTAATATCTTTTTAATACATTCTTTTAATTTGGATAGTGTTCTTTACAATTCATGTTCTTAATAACAATAATATTTAATTATATAATAATTTTTTTATTAAATTATATAAGTATAATTATTTGAGTTTAATTGATTTTTCATCAATAATTATTTATACATTATAATTTTTTATAATAATAATAATAATAATAATAATAATAATTATTATTATTATTATTATTAGTAGTAGTAGTAGTAGTAGTATCGTATAATCCTTAAAACATAAACAAATTTTAATTAGGTAGATAATTTTTATGATAATTTTTTTTCATCTCAAATTATATTATTTAAGTGATATAATTTTACTTAAACTTGTATTATTGTAAATATATTTGAATAAAATAAATAAATTAATATTAGATAAGATAATCTTAATTTAATTATTTTCTCATAAAATTATATTACGAATTCATGTTACCTTATAAAATTACGATACTAATTCTAATTTTTGAATATTTGTAATAAATTAATATTAGGCAAGATGATCTTATTTTAATTATTTTTTATATAACTATGATACTAATTTCAATCTTTGATTTGATAATAAAGGGATAATGACAAAAGTGTCCTCTTAAGTTGACAAGTATTTCATTTTTTAACCCATAAGTATGAATATCAACAATTAACACCTCGAAGAATTATTCTCCTGAGATATTTACTGTATAAATTGAATACTTTTTGAACGTATATGACAATATTTAACCATTATCATACCCCAAAAAAAAATATCATTAAATCTTGTAATTCATCTTTATCTTAGTATTCTTTACTTTCTTTATTTTTATTTATTTGTTTATTTATTTTTGTTAGTTCAAGAGAAATTTAACAATATTGTCTTTTGTCAAGATTAGATCTCCAACCTCGTAGATATTATAAAATGAGTATTACTACTCAGACACCATGAGATGAGGTTTCTTCGTCTTTCATCTCCTCTAATCTATTGAATCTTTATAGCATGCCGTGATTGGACTTTTCAAGATGAGGCTTTAAACGAAAGAGGTAAATAGAGGGGGAGGGATTGAATAATATTTGAAAAGAGGAGATAAGAAAGGGATTGGGTGTCTTTATAACAGGAAAGGGGGAAAGAGAGATCTAGAGGGGGTTTGGGACCCTTAGACTGATGAATTTATCTATTTTAATCGATTGTTTTGTTTGCTTTTCTCTTAAATTTTTTTTCTTCTTTTAATTTTAAAAGATAAGTTTGTTTAGTTTAATGGTTGTTTTAGTTTAAATGTTATTTTATTTATTTAATTCGCATTTTGTTAATTTATTGCAATATTTTTTTATTCTCTTTTAAATTATACACTCTCCATTTCAAAATAAAGAGTTTTATTTAATTTTAATTCTATTTATTTTTTGATTTTTTTTAATTAAAATTGTATGTTGAATTTATTTTTAATTTTTGAAGTATTTTTTAATGTATTGTACTAATTTTAATTGATTTTTATTAATTAAAATAAAAGTGCTTAATAAGTTACATATCTATGTTTGTATGAAAGTATATATACGTATTTTTTGTATTAAATAAAAATTAATTTAAATAGAAGTCACACATAATTGACATGACTCATATTCTAACCAAAACTTGGCCGGATCCCGGCGAAGGGAACACCATTGTATTTATTAAAAAAAAAATTGAGGTGTTAGTTGTTAATATTCAAACTTACGGGTTAAAATCGAAAAACTTGCCAACTTCAAGAAACACTTTTGTTATTATCTTAATAATAAAAGTTGACTTAATATAAGAAATGTCAAAAGTCGAACCAAAAAATGAGTACAAAAAAAAGAAGAATTATTCTCTCCTCATCTCCTCCTCTGGTAACAACCCCAAGTCAAGCCTTTGTATTCAGTTTATGTTTTATTGCTTGAAATATATTTTCAGATTCAATAAAGAACTTATTTTAGTAAACAATTGATAGCATCTCATCGAACTGGCATCTGTTGGTCAGGGCATTTGCTTGTTTAAATTCTTGCATCATAATTGAAACATTATTTTGTACATGAATATGATCTGTGAGTAGTCAACTGCTGAAATATAGAGAGAGAGTACCCAGGTTAGTTATTAATTACAAACCTTTAAACAAGGTTTTAGAATGGATTAGGTATCCATTACCCAATAAAAAAGATTTAATTAGTAGGTTAAGTCAAACAGTTGTCTTTAGTAAATTTGATCTTAAGAGTGGATTTTGGCAAATCCAAATCCATGAAGAGGATAGATACAAGACAACATTTACTACACCCTTTGGTCATTACGAATGGAAAGTAATGCCCTTTGGCCTTAAGAATGCCCCTAGTGAATTACAGAATATCATGAATGATATTCTAAACCCATTTAGCCATTTTGCTATTGTCTACATCGACGATGTTCTTATTTTTTCCAATTCTATTGAAAAACATTGGAAACATTTAAACTCATTCTTTAGAACTGTTCAATCTAATGGATTAGTTCTATCTCAGTCAAAATGCAGTCTATTCCAATCTAAAGTCAAATTCCTTGGTCTCAATGTCTAGTATGGCCAAATACACCCAGTTGATAGAGCTATACAGTTCGCCAGTAAATTCCCAGATATCATTATAGATAAAACCCAACTTCAAAGATAAGTAGGTTCTCTAAATTATATTGGTGAATTCTATAAAAATCTGCGAATTGTCTGCAAATCGTTATTTGAATGATTGCAAAGTAATCCTCCACCTTGGACAGATGTTCACACTTCAATTGTCCAAGAAGTAAAAAAAAGCATGTTAAATCTCTTCCTTGCCCTGGCATCGCCAATCCTACAACTTTTAAAATTGTTGAAACAGATGCCTTTGAAATTGGCTTCGGAGGGATTCTCAAACAAAAATTAACACCCAATTCTCCTGAGCAACTTGTTTGCTTTTATTCTCATACTTGGAATCCAACCCAGATCAATTAGTCTACTATTAAAAAAGAGATTTTATCTCTAGTTTCATGCATCAATAAATTTTATAGTGATTTATTAAATCAAAAGTTTTTAGTAAGAATTGATTGCAAATCTGCAAAATATGTTTTAAAAAAAGATGTTGAAAACATTGCCTCTAAACAAATATTTGCTAGATGGCAAGCTGTTTTATCTATATTTGATTTTGATATTGAATACATCAAAGGTAGTCAAAATTCAATCCCAGACTTTCTAACCAGAGAGTTTATCCAAACAGGTACCCATCATGAATGAAAGAGAGAAAGCTAAGCGTGAGCGTGATTGTGGTAAGCTCCCTGTCCCCGGACAGCCTAGTAAAAATAAAGGAGCAATTGTTCCTGTTCCTCACCCTAATTACCCTGTTCGTCCTCCTTCTACTCAATTTTAGGTCTTAGGTCAAATCCCTAAACCTTACAGTTCAGCCCTAGCTAGTCAACCTAAACTTTTTGATCATTTTGAATCTCCAGCCCAGAGCCAGCTTCAAAAAATTGATCAAAACAAGTCAAGAGCCGAATATATCCCCAATTATAAAGTCAACCTTTTCTATATTGAACCTTCAATGAATCCAAAGAATGACTCAGTTAAACTTGTTACCCAATTTTTTCTTCTTGGATGGCATTTCATTCCTTTTACCCCTCATAGGTCATTATCCTTTTACAAGGATCTTCTTATTCAAACATAGTCAGTAGTTTTTACACCTATTTTTGACAGGAATGATAACACCAAAATTATCTTCCATTATCTTTATATTAAACAAATCATCTCTATTTCTAATTGGAAAAATATGATGGGCAAAAACTGTAACACCCCAGTCCCGCATCAGTTAATGTGGGATATTTGGATGTGTTTATAAGGACCCAAGTTGCTATCATTAATACCTTCAGTCATGACCTTTTGGGTGAGCCTGTGGTGGGCTAAGATGACTCATGAAGATATTATTGAGACAGCTCATTGGGCCTTATTCTGCTGTGATTTGATTCGGACTCGGAATTTGACCCGGGTCGTTACATATGGTATCAGAGCCGACTCTCGAAAGCTCGGGTCGGGTCATCCGATCGGGTTGCCGGAGGTGGGGACACGAAGGCGGGCCTAGTAGGCCGCTAGTATTATCCCACAATGGCTAGAGAGGCAAAGTTTCTGGGCCTTATGTGACTATGTGTTCGGCCTGACGGGGACGTCAGGTATTTAAGTGTGGGAGTTTGTAACACCTCAGTCCCACATCAGTTAATGTGGGATATTTGGATGTGTTTATAAGGACCCAAGTTGTTATCATTAATACCTTCAGTCATGACCTTTTGGGTGAGCCTGTGGTGGGCTAAGATGACCCAAGAAGATATTATTGAGACAGCTCATTGGGCCTTATTCTGCTGTGATTTGATTCGGACTCGGGATTTGACCTGGGTCGTTACATAAACAACCAAGGCTCTAATCATCCTTCTGATCTATGCTCTCTTACTAATCCTAGTAATGTTTTATTAGAGAGTTATTTTAATTACTATGATTATATGGAAGCTTAACACAAAATCTTTTTGTACCAAAATGCCTCTATGAGTCACTCATGGTTTATCCAATTTGACCATAAATTCAAAAGTCAAATCCTCATCTGGTTCACCCTTTGGTGGTCTAGATATGGTCCAACCCCAGTTATCTTCCCAGAACTCTTACTTTAACAAGTAAACTATTATAGTAATAAATCTCCTTTTAATCCTAAATTTGAAGGTATCCCAATATTGCTCCGTTTTGTTAGTAAATATAAGATCCATTGGATTCTTAAATGGCAGTATAACCTTCCTTCTTTTAATCAGCCTCTGGTAGTCACCAGAATCTTTTTTATTAAATGGTGGGATAAATTTGACGTTAATAGGATTGTTTCCCAAGTTCAGAAAGAATTTCCGCTTTCTCCAGTTACTCCTATTAAGTCAATTCCTGCTCAAAGTTCTTCTAGTAAACCTAAAGTCAAACGTTCTAGTTCCAGTCATTCTGGTACTCTTGATATTTCTAATGTAAAAAATTATTCCAGTGCTGAGTTAAAATTACTCACACTGGCCATCCAAGCCAGAGTAAGTTCTCTCTGTGAAGAAGAAAGTAATGCTTCATCTTCTTCTTCAAAGTCTTCATCTCAACAGTCATCTGCTAGCATCAATAAGGACCCTTACGGCACCATCGACCTCCAGGATGCCCAAGATACTTTTGCTTAGTCAAGCTCTTCTCCAGCTCCCGTGAGCCCTTAGTTAATTACGACCCATGCCGTCAGTCAGTCGTCAGTCAGCTTTCAGTCAAGCACGTCGCAGCATCCAATGCCTTGTGGCTCCCTGTCACTCAGTGCCCCTACACTCTGTCCAACATCCATTTATGTTGGGATCTCCTTCAGACGCACTCATGTCTGCTAGTCAACAGTTGCAGCGCACCCAGCCAAAAGATTCTGCTTTTCCATCGAAAGTAGCAGTCTTCAGTAAAAAGAGTCACTATTCATGAATAGTAAAAAGTGTCTGTAATCATTTACTTTTTGTAACAGTAAAGTTGTAATAATGTTTCCTTATTCTATAAAAGAAACGCAAAGTCATTTGAGTGAGGCAGATTGGTTAAGTGCCTCTTATTCTCTCCTCATCTCCTCATCTGGTAACAACCCCGAGTCAAGCCTTTGTATTCAGTTTATGTTTTATTGCTTGTAATATATTTTCAGATTCAATAAAGAACTTATTTTAGTAAACAATTGATAACATCTCATCGGACTGGCATCTGTTGGCTAGGGCATTTGCATGTTTAAATTATTGCATCATAATTAAAACATTATTTTGTATATAAATATGATCTGTGAGTAGTCTATCCCCTGTTCTCATGGCCTTTCTCTATCTTCTTCCACCCATCTTTTCACCATTCCGCCCTCTTGGTATATATATATATATATATATATATATATATATATATATATATATAGTGCTATATGTATATGTACAGTTATGTAGTACACAGTCGGTTATAACAACGATTTTTAAGACTATGGCGACAGTTCAACCGTCGCCATAGTTATTTTTGGTTTATGGTGACAGTTGAACCGTCGCCATAGCCGACTGTACACTATACAGCTGTGTATATATATTTTTCTCATATATATATATAAAACAAATTAGTATCATGTAAAATAATTCTATTTTGACTATTTCTTTATAATACTACTAATTTTTTATTAAGTAAATTTCAGATAATCACGTGGGATTTAGTCAAATTTTTATTTAATCATCTATTATTTAAAAATTTATACTTAAACGTTTGTATTTTTGAGGTAAAATAAAAAAATATTTTCGGTGACTAAAAACATATTTACCCTTTGTATTATCTTTTCCTTCATCTTCTCCCTCTTCCTTTCTCTCTCCTCCCCTTCTCTCTCTAAACATCTCCTGTACCAAACACTCCTCCCCAGATCTTTTCGTTCTTCGTTTACCTCTTCCACGTGTCTTCCATTTCATTATCTGCTCGATTCTTTTTCTTTTTATTCACACTTTCATTTTGATTAGCCGTTACATTTACAGATTAGGACAACTTCCCCGTCTCTGGTCAATTTTAGTGTCTCTTTCTATTTGGGTCTTTGCCAACTTCAGATTATCTAGTTTCGATCTCTCGGATCCCTCTATATAATTAACCCCTTTTCATTTTCATTGCTCTACTAGTTAACTTCTGGGTTTTTTGAGAAATCAATTTTTGAAACTAATTGAAGAGGAGAGATGTTTGATTATCCAAATCTCGGTTCAACCCACTAAGATTCATTCCTACAAAAAATTCTCATTCCCCAATTCCCTCGAGTCAAAATGAAACCCCAATTTGACACCCCTGAGCATCAATCGAATTATTACCAAGTGGGTTATGTTGTTGTGAATGCTTGTGGGAGTCAAAATGAAACCCCAATTTGACACCCCTGAGCATCAATCGAATTATTACTAGGTGGATTATGTTGTTGTGAATGCGTGTGGTGAGTTAATTTGTTTAAAGGACACTTGTATCAATGAAAATCCTACGATTATATGCAACCCATCAACGGGGAAATACATAATGCTGCCTGATTGTGACAATTGCAGGATAGGGTACTTTTACGCTTCTGGGTTTTGGTTTCTGTTCGAGCACTATTCAATACAAAGTGTTGGGTTTTCCTGGGAAGGATTAAAATTGAACTGGTGGATTGTTTTGACTAATTATTTTGCATTTACTTGAGGATTCAATTAATTTAAATTGGTGGTTTGATTTTACGAACTGGGTTATTGTGAGCACATAGCGCAATTGCGAGTGAAAGATTTGCTCAAGTGTTTCAGAAGGTTTACTCCGAAGGCAGCTGTCATCATATAAACTTCCATCCAGTGATCGAGAAATGTGCTTATTCAATAGAGCTAGAATGCGAAGCAATTCACCAGAGCAAGTTAAAATAATTGAAACTGCCGACCCACCCAGCACCACCATCGTCCTCCCAGAATCCCCACCCATTGGATGATGCTTTAGACCCTGCCCTTAAGTCTTTCCCTTCATGTGAGAGACCAATTCAGGTATCATTACCATGCAATTTACTGCCGTACTTTATTGAAATATGATACTTGTGAGCGGTTGTTGAGAGAACAAAAGGTGCAAGAGGAGGGCATTGGAAATTGCTCGGGTTAATCTGGAACATTTCTATATGATATTGCAAAGCTATACAGATTTTGTGAAGCATTATTCTCTACAGCATCGGAGCCATTCGAGTGAGAAATTGAGATATTGCAAAACTATACAGACAGGAACTTCCTTTTTCTCACTATCCCCAAATTGGAGAGGCTTATGTTTTTCTTTTCACAAATGTGCTTAATATTTTAACTTAAAAAACGAGGGTACTGGTTGAAAGTGTAAAAAATAAAAAATAAAAACTGCGGGGAAACAATCTATTCATCATGTGATTTGCATTCATGTGGGTGTTCTAGACCGAAGCCTTTAGCAATTTTTATATTACAATTACTATTAAAGATAACTGCTTCTTGCTATTTCGTTATCATCTTCGCGAAAGCAACATATTATTACCCATTCTGATAGTTTACAACATACATTTACTGTAACTTCTATAACAGGGGCTGTATATAAATCTTACCAAATTAAAATGGCTCAGGCAAATCTTTTTTATTACAGAATTATTGTTTTACTACATAAATTTGAATTGTCCTTGTATTTTTGTAAAACTGAGCCTTTTAGTGCTTTGTTAAACCAACCTGTACGTTGTGATGAGGATTGCAGGTTGCGAAAATCTTTATTTTTGGTGTTCAGAAAAATCAAGTGGGTTGTTAGATGATGGATTTAGGAGTAATAGGTTAGTGGGTTTTTGAGGTAAAAAGTAGTTTACCTGTGATGTGTCAAGATTGTTGAAAAGTGAAGCTGATGACGGTGAACAGGATGAAGAAGAATCCACAAGTTGCCGCAGAAGATTAGAAAGTGTATGACATGCGCAGTTAAAATAGATAGAAAATGTAAATTTTTTTCTTTACCTTAAAAATACAGGCGTTTAAATATAAATTTTTAGACAATAGGTAATCAACTAGGAATTTGACCAAACCTTAAGTGATCATCTGAAATTTATGCTTTTTGATTTCTTATAAAATTACGATAAAGTTTCAATTTCTAATTTGGATCTATAAATAATAATGGTTGATTTAATGTAGTAAAAGTCAAAGATCTAACAAAAAAATGAGGATGAACTAAATTATGTAAGACTTTGAAATTATGAAATACAAAATTAATTTTTTTTCATATATATATTTTTTCTGAAACAGTAAGTGGTTAAATTGACAAAGTCAAAAGTTAAGGATGTTATGTGTAAATTTTATTATGTCGAACAATATTCGTTTTGTCAGGAAATATTCGTTTTGTCGGAAAATATTCGAGTCGTACGACATAGTCAATCATTGGTAGACCTCACAACGGAATATTATCGGATATAGAAAACGATAGAAGTATCTTTTTTTATAAAAACAGTGTTATCACTTTTAACTGTTAAAATACCGGCGATAAAAAAAAATAGTAGCATACGATATTTTATGGTATTTTATTGTAACACACGATATTCTACAGTAGTACACGGTATTGCACAGTGTCTCATATTATTGATCTGATAATGTGATTATTACACAGTATTCACCAATAATTAATGATACACAGTATTTTGTATTATTGATTCAATAATTATCATTACACTATATTTTATATCATCGAGTCAATAATTGTTATTACACTGTATTAAATCAAATAATTGTCACAGTGACAAATACACAGTAAATTATATTATTAAATTAATAATTGTAAGTAAAATGTTTCTTACATTATTGTTGAATTATTATTATCACTGTTGTAACATTACCTTAATTATTGTATTTGTAAAGCACCCGAGATCCCACATTCTTTTAATTAAGTCCAATTAGGTCTGGATAAGATATTCATTAACTTTAAATCATATTTACTGGAATCTCGTGCGTTAAAACTTAACCTTTAAACTTTAAAACCATTTGTTTGACCAGAATGCGGTCTATATATTTTTTTATTTATATTCCTTACCTGTCTCAAGATCATAACCTTCAGTTTACAATTCATTAGCACTTAGGCCCAACATTTAGTATTTGTGACATAGTCTATTACCATTCACAATCATATAATATATAATGATTTAACGTAACTTATTCAGCGAATACAATCACCCATCATGTATATCATGCGTACACCTGCCTGCTTATACCTGTTCCTGCTTACATATATTTTTATCATACATGCGAGTCTCAATATATATAGAACTCGACTAGCAATAATATAATACATTATCTCTTTACCGCCTTTCTTTGGATAATACATACATACATACATACATACATACATACATACATACATACATACATCACTATGAATTTATAAACCATACATTCCTTAATACCATTATGCATTTAAATTTATCTGGCTCATTTGTATATTACACAAATACATATATCAAATTTCCTCATGCTGATCATCTATTCACATTCTTTTCCTTAGCTGTACCGGAACCTCCGGCCTTCTTGTACTTTGCCTGAAATGTTAGTTAATAGTAAGAGTGAGCATAAAACTCAACAAGTAATTCAGATAACACCTTTCATGCTCGCATTTATAATATGTGTCATGCCTCTTTACTTTATCATGTTATGCTTAATGTCACATAATTCACTTAACAGTTAATACACATATTGGCACAAAGTGCACATTTCAACTAACACATAGTTCATAGAACAATTAATACAGTTAAGTCTGAAAAACTTGTCTGTTAGCATTTATTTTACTTAACATTTACCGCATCGTTTGACCTTCCTATCATTTCTTGCCTCAGTTTGCTACATCGAACACCATCTGTCAACATAAAATCTATGCACATTATTAAAGGATCAGAAACTTTCTATAACTTAACAAACTTAATCCATAATTACACGACCATTCGTCTCAATCATTCATTATTTGATGTATTATACCTTATGTAGGTTAATAACACATCCTAACTTATTTTTGTCTTTTAACATAATTCATAACATACTTGGCTTAGCTTTAGGCATATTACATTAGGTGATTTATCATTCCATTATATCTTGACACCCTCTATTTTGGTCATTCTTTAACTATCTAGGGTTTATATAACCCATCTTATCATTCCTTGTCAAAATACAGCTTTTTGGAAGTTTAATTTTTTTTCCCAATGGTACAGACATTTCGCCCTGGCGCCTTCAGAGCTCGCTAGCCGTGAAGTCCTCTCGGCCCATGAACAGTACACTGCGCCCTGGCGCAGTGTACAGTGTTAAACACTGCGCTGGCCGTGCAGTCCTGCAGAAACAGAATCTGATTTTAACTGTTGCTTTGATGATTTTTAACTCCTTCAATATAAATCCAATTAACTCCAAATTTGGAACATATCTAGGTCTTACTACTTAGTATTTTACAAAAAAATTACTTGTCTCATTTGACCTTTCGAAATTAGTGATACATTAGCCCGTAGAAGGGTTGTTCAACACATTTTCTGGCTTAGAAAATTTTTTAACTTTCAAAACTCAACTTTTCCAACTTTGTAATTTTTGGCCATTTGCTTCCAAAAATTCATTCTAACACTTGACATAGCTCACTTAGGTTATATATGACATGTTCAAACTTTCAAAACCATAAAACTTTGCACGTGGTGATATTTGTCCGTTAAAAATCCATTTCGAGTCGAAACGATAGATTTCGATCGTTCGAATCGCCTTTGCTCAAATTTCTAATCATTGATTTCTAAATCAACCTAAACATGTGTAATAACATAAAACTAAGTCATGTGACTTCATTTCATCTTTAATTCTTCAAAATTGCCAAAAATCACCCTTAAGTCTGAATTTTCATTAAAATTTCCAAACTTTTCATTTTTCAACACTTATGCTATTCTTGGCCCATTTTTGAAAAACTTAATACCAACACACAATTTACCACATATAACACATATTTAACTTGTACGGGCCTTTAAAATATTTCAAACATTTCAAATAATTTCATTTTTTTAAAAATGATTCGATTTAGGCGTCAGCGAACGTTTTAAAACGTTTAAAACTCTCAATTATCGCCATAGACGCCAAATAACTTTCAAAATGACTCTAACACATAAATTAACATCAAACTTAGTTGTTTGGACTCATTTGGCCTTCAATTTCCCAAAATAGCCCAAATTCACATATTGATGGCATTTCATCAACTTTTCAAATTCCAACCATAAACTCAACTTTAATTCTTGGACTCAATACACCACATAGGCTACCATATACACATTTAACCACTTTGCGTATTCATGTAACTTCTCTATGCACATTCTAATGAACTTTACAGATTACGATTCGGGCTACATGCAATTCATGGCATAATATTGAATTTCCTTGAACAAAACATGCTTCTTAATCTTCAAAGTCTCTTGTATGCTATCTTACATGAGATTTTTCATGTATAAATCATGCTCAACATCTTTACCTAGGTTTTCATCAAAACTCTCAACAATTAACACATGATCATCTATAAATCATGATTTCTAAACATGAGCATAAGCTTGCTTGCACAAAAAAAATCTATAGCCTCAACTTCAACCCTTAGGGTTTCACATGAATCACCCTCTTAATACATAATCTCATATAACTTACACATTTAACCATGAATACTTGCATGGCTTCACATAAATCCCAACTTTAAGCACTTAGAACACATAAATACAAAGTATTAAGGCATTAAACATCATTATACCTTCATGTTGCTCTCTTCCTTCTTAATAAAACCTTCTAAGAGCTTGATGATCCATTTTGATGACTTGTGCTTCTTCTCTTACTCACTTTTCCATAAATCTTTCATGGCTTTTATGCAAACCCTAACTTTTTTTCTCTCTTAGAACTCTTGCTTAGCAACTTGGATGGTGTACACGAAAATGAAGCTAAGTAAACCAACTTATTACATACACATGTTGTATGTATATCTCCAACAATAAACTCAACACTAGTTAGCTAACCATGCATGGTCAAGGTTATACATGTCAATTCCCATGGCTAATTAAGGACATAATGGTCATTAGTTCATTCTAGAATACCATAGTCATTTCATCACTTTTCAAGGGCAACATGGTCATTGTTACCAAAAATCTAGAGAATTTAATCTCTAATAAATCCTAACTTAATCATTTTTAATTCAATTCAAATATATTTTGATCCAAACTTGTTTTATTATGCTTGAACTTTATTCCACCATCAAATTCTTCATAATTGGCTCGTCCCATAACACTTGTCACACGTTGAAAATTGAATTTCATTACATAATAATCATTATCCATAATAATTGCCAATTTGTATGTTATTAACTTCATAATTTTCCTACGAACCGTCTCGATTTCATATTTTATAAACTTTACTTGCCGACATCTCAACTACTCGTCATACTCACTTTTTTCATAAACCGCTTTCTCGGGAAGCGAACCTCAACCGAATTACTAAATTCCATTGTCCTTTATCCTTTTAAACTCATAATATCATAATTACGACTTTAAGGTCCATTCACTTATTCATTTTACACACATAAGCCAATTCTCAACTATAGGCAACCCACATTCCTTCTACTCACTTTTGCGCGTATTACCTTTTTGTCTTTACACATCATATAATTACTTATCTTATTTCAATCAATAATATCAATTTCTTAATAACTACAAATATTCACAATCATTAACTTATTATTCCATAAATCCTTAATAAATCGATTAGATCATACGGTTCCGTCCTTTCCGTATACACTGCCATACTTTTCCTTGTCTTTCTCATACCCTCATCTTTCCAAGCCCATTCATTAAGCTCGTTCTTAATTCTCATAACTTAAACTTATTTTCATAATTCTCTAACTTAACTCATCTTTCTATATTCGACCACATAGGTCCCTCTTTATTATTTCAACCACACTGGTCCTTTTTAACACATTGATCACATAATAATCTAATTTAATCACATAATAATACTTCATATCCATCTAAACCAGGTTTTAGCTGTTAACCTTTACTTAAATTAATCAAAACCCTCAATTGGAAATATTGTAAAAATACGGGATGCTATAGTACTATTAGTGGGTATTATTATTATTGTATATGAATAGTATGTGGACCCTCTGTGGGGGCCACATGAAATGAGAATTGGTAAGGAATGGTAGGCAGCTTGCGCTGCCACTTTTGAAAGTTAGGCTGGCGTGCAACAAGCCAGCAGCATACCTACACAGTGCATTCCACTTTTCTATAAATAGCTTGTTCAGTTGAATAGAAAAATCACACCTAAAACATAAAGTTTTTCTACAAATATTTTGTGAGTTTTCTCTGAGAATGGTAAGGTTATTTTGAGTATTTGTAAACCAAAAGGAGTGCATGAATTTTTCAAGTATTTTATTAAAGAGTAATAATTGTACAAATATCTATTTCACACGGTAGTCACAAATCTTCATTTATAAGACTCTTCTTTGAGAAGATTTATTTTTTTAAAAAAAAAGCTTTCTTAGGAAGATTTATTATTATTTTTGAAGTTATTATTTTGCACTACAAAAATTTATATTATATAAATAATTTTGATAATTCATAATGTATGAGTTATCATACATCTTCAAATTTATATGTGATAATTACTAATTATATTATAAATATATAGGTTGATCAACCTCATTTTTGTCAATATCCAGTCACGTGATAAGGTAAGGAATACCATCCTTTTCATCTTCCATTATTCAAACTTACTACGGTAAGGGATATCTTTTCTTTTATACTCTTAAACTTACTATGGTAAGTATTGTTCGGTAAAACTTCTAAAATGATCATAATTTTCTTAATAGTTTACACTTCATTTAATATCATTTCAATTAAACCTTCCTATTTACGTGAACCTTTCTATTGAACTTCAATCGTTCTTTTGAAATATGGATCTTGAATATCGTTCTTGAATTTGAGTCCACATCATGTTGATAATTTGGATATTATTTAAATCTACACAAAGTAAAATTATAAACTTCCGATATTTATTGTTATTCTTGTTTCTTCTGTTCATCAGTTATATCTCTGTTGTTATTCTAATCATCAAAAATCAAATTGTTGTTAATATCTGTGGTCTGGGACACATGTTGGATAAGGGTGTTGTTAGGTTAAAGGCGATATATTTGATGGTGTGTCTTTTAGGGCACGTGATGAATGTTTTCTTCGGTTTGTAGTGCAAAGATGAACTATTGTGTGGTATGATTATGACCAAAGGCTGAAAACTAGTATGATCATGACCGTTGGTGTTATATTTGAATATTTTTGGCCTTAGTGCAAAGATGAACTGTTGACTTGCATGATTATGACCAGGAACTGTGAGTTTGTATTATCATGGCCAATGTTATTTCAGATAATAAAAGTTGATGATGTTTTTCTTAAAAACAGAAGCGAGTGGACATCATGGTCCATATGATTTTCCTAATGGTTGTTTTTCTGCTGCAGTTGTTGAATTAAAATTTGCTGTTTAAATTATTCTATCAAGAATTTAACTGTTGATGGATAACGATAATTTTTCGTCATTATCTTAGTCATGCTATTCTTTACTGGGCTATTTGAGCTCACCCTTTCTTTTTTTGTTCCATTATTTTTCAACAGGAGATAAGAACGTAGCTAGGTCTAGCCGGGGGATGGAGTGAAGGTACAAGAGATAGTTATAGTAGTCTTCACATGTTGTAAAATAGTGTGACAATAATAATGAAGACTTAGTTGTGTATTATTGCACGATATACTGTATTGTAATAGTTGTTGTGTATTTTGACAACTCAAGTTTGGGCTATTTGGGTGTCGACGCCGGGATTTCATCGTTTTGTTTTTTATAATTAAAAGCCCCTTTCAATTTTAGCCTTTTGAATTAAATGTGATTTTGAAAAGGGTCGGCTTAATGTCGACGGGTTTTGAAATATCGATTTCTTTATGAGCCAATTGACCAGAGTCGCCAGTTGGTATATTTGAAATGGATGTACCAACTCATCCGAATTTTGTTTTCGTAATCGCTGGCTCATATGTGACTCCGAATTAATTGGTCCGCAAACTGAGATTCATAGAGTTCAGGGGCTTGCTTAAGCGAGGGGAAGGTGTTAGGCACCCCCCGACTTCCGTGAAACACGGTTACCGCAATCTCGAAGTTTTTCCTATCCTTTTAAAATCCTAAAAATGTGTGTGTGTGTGTGTGTGTGTGTGTGCGCGCGCGCGCGCGCACGTGTGTCTAAATGAATGTCGTTGGAATGCTTTACTTTGAAAATGCTTCAGAATCTCGTTAACCCTATGCACGAAGGATTTTTACTTAATCGAAAAGTTCATTTTTTCTGCTTTTTTGTTTCGATAATAAAACCGATGATATTTTGTAAAACATATTTTCAAACCCTTCGTCAAATAGGAATAGAGCTCATCCGACACTTACAATTTTATTTAGCCTACGAACGATCTAATATCCTAATTTGCTTGATTTTATGAAAAGCTTTATCATTTATTCCAAAATCATTTTTCTCGCGTTAAAAGGAAAATCAAGCATTTAAAATAGCGTTGAGGCTATTCACGAGCATGTGAGCCATCTAAATAACCCCAAACGCCCACAATCGTACGTTTCATTATTACGGGGCCTTAAACCCGATTTTCGATCCGACATCACTTTAAGGCCCTAAAATTACATATTTACAATACAAATGCATCGCCATCGCTACGTACGTAAAAACTAGAAAATAAACTGAAAGGATATCATCGGGAGGTTAGGAGGAGATTCCATCCGCAATAAATCCTCTCTAACCGTCCCTAATCCATAGATCCCAAAACAAATATCGACTACATTGGGTCTAACTTTCAAATACACTAAATCAAACTATTTAAATAGCAATGCACCAAATATTTTCGGATCCACAGTAGATCCACCCAACAAATGCACAAATAAATGAATATTTACCGATTAAACTACTAAAGCAAGATAAAAGATTAAATCTAATAAAACTACAAAATATGCACCAACACTAAGAGAGATTGAAATCTTTGCCTTGATATTGATGGAAATCACACACTAGCACTCAAATTGGATGTAGGATACAATGTAGGGAGTAAAGGTTGAACAAAATGAGACAAATCCTCACATTTTTTGGCAAAACCCGAAGGTTTCTCTCTCTATTTCCGTCATTTTTCTCTCTCTAAAACCTTCAAAAAAACTCTCCTCTCGCGAGCTCTCTCTCTCTCTCTAAAATCTCTAATTCCTTCTCTTTTTTTTCTCTCGGGTGGAAATGGCAATGTATAGCCTTCCGCAGGCAGCCGCAGGTGCAACTGCGGCTGGTCGCAGGTGCATCTGCGGCTGGGCTCGCTAGCCGTCCGCGCCGAATACTCGGCTGCCGTGTGCCGCCCTCGAGCCGCGCACTGTCCCGTTTGTCGGTGGCCGCAGGTGTATCCGCGGCTGTCCAGCTCGCTTTTTTTGATTTTCGTGCCACGCGGTCTTAATTCGCAAATTTCT
This sequence comes from Hedera helix, assembly GCA_947179155.2. NCBI lineage: Eukaryota > Viridiplantae > Streptophyta > Magnoliopsida > Apiales > Araliaceae > Hedera > Hedera helix. The sequence continues at coordinate 3,207,505 of OX359273.1, forward strand.
GCGGTATTATTTTGGAAGGCTGTTACCTGATGTATAAATTGCTCTTTGTGCTTGGCTTCCAGGGGGCGCTGCCCCTTACCACCCCCGCTAGCTCACCGGCGAGCTGGGCAGCCGCTCGCTCACCGGGGAGCGAGACCCCCGAATATCGTAAGCGTAGTGGCCATTAGTCGCCTTTTGTGATCAACTCAGGTTTTTCTGGATCAACTGTTTGCCTTGCCTCAAGTGACCGGATGCTCGTTGTCCGTTGTGGCGGCTTTGAACGTAAATCGTTGGGGTGGCTTCGTGTTGGGGTCCACCTTCCTTTTCGCATGTCGGGTCAAATGACGATTTTGCCCTCCTGTTAGAGTTAGTACAAAAGTGCAAATTTTGGGTGTCTACAGTGGGCTCAGATTTGGGGTCGTCACAAATTGTCTATTTAATTATCATATAGATAAAAAAAAAATTACGAAAACCCCTAAGGAATCGGCCCTCACTACCCCAATGTAGGGTCGCGCCCCTGATTGTAAGTTTATTTCTCCTTCCTTGATTTGAAATTTAATTAATTATTGATATTATAATAGTGATAATAATGTACTTGATTATGAAAAATTAAATATAGTTTGGACCATAAACTTATAGGTTTATAGAGGTTAGACCTAACCTCTATAGGTTTATAGAGGTCTGCATCCCAGTGTTTTAAAGGTACCTAAATGCACCCCAAAGTCATTTTTCTCTAAACAAAATGCATCCTCTAAGATTGTTAATCGTTCAAAATGCACCCTAAATTTCTCTTCACTAAACAAAATGCACTCTCACTTTAGAGTGCAAGCTATATTTTTTTTCAGTGAAAAATAACGGTAAAACTACCAAATGCTACATTATAGTTGACACGTTTTACTTGTTAGTCCATTGAACTTTAAAAAATACAATTAAACAACTAAATTAATTATAAAAAAAATTAATTAGGAAATTCTGTTAAAATAATTAAATGTCTTTCTAATTTTTCCTATGTGGCAGCTAATGTGACGCTCCCAAATCTGAGCCCACACAGCCCAAACTTGAGTCGTCAAAAGACTACAACAAAATTATTACAATGAAATACAACGTACAACAATACAGTGGATTATACAACACAACTAAGTCTTCATTATTATTGTCACACTATTTTATAACACGTGAAGACTATGATAGTTATCCCCGCACTCTCACTCTATTCCCCGGCTAGACCCCGTTACGTTCTCATCTCCTGTTGAAAAACAATGGAACGAAAAGAAAGGGTGAGCTCAAATAGCCCAGTAAGAAATATCATGACTAAGATAATGACGAATAATTTATCATTAGCCTTCAACAGTTGAGTTCTTGATAGAATACAATAGACTACAAGGTTTATATCAAAAACTACAGTTAAATTCTTAATCAACGTTCAGATAAATAATAGCAACGGAATGAGCAATCTATTAGAAGAATAATGCAGACTATAATGTCCACTCGCTTCTCTTTTTAGTAAAAATATCATCAACTTTTATCATCTGAAATACCATTAGTCAAAATAATACAACCTCACAGTTCCTGGTCATAATCATGCAGATCAACAGTTCATCTTTGCACTACGGGCCAAAGACATTCAATATAACACCAACGGTCATGATTATACCAGATTCAGCCTTTGGTCATAATCATACCAATCAACAGTTCATCTTTGCACTACGGGCCAAAGAGAACATTAACCACGTGCCATAAAAGACACCGAACAGATGTATCGCCTTTAACCTAGTATATCGCCTTTAACCTATCATCTGTTCAACAATTATATCACATCTGTGCCCCCGGCCACAGATATTCACAACAGCTTGATTCTTGATGATTAATACAAATAACAGTGATACAAATGATGAACAGAAGAACAGGATAAACAATAAGTATCAGAAGTTTACTTTGTGCAGATTCAAATAATGTCCAAATTGTCAACATGATGTGGAGTGAAATTTAAAAATGATATTCAAGATCCACAGTTCAGAATAACGGTTACAGTTCAATAGAAAGGTTCACGTAAATAGGAAGGTTCAGTTGAAATAATGAAGTTCAACTATTATGGAACATATAATATTTTCAGGAATTATAGAAGCAATAGTTCCATAATAAGTTTCGATTTAGGAGTATGAAAGAAAATAATATCCCTTACCGTAGCAGGTTTGATTAACAAAAGGTGAAGGGAATTAATATCCCTTACCATAGTAAGTTTGAATAATGGAAGATGAAAAAGACGGTATCCCTTATGAGTATAAAGGAAAATGATATCACTTACGAATATGGAATAAAAGTGTCATGTGATAATTCGTGTAGACAAATTATTTCCACACGAGACAAATAAAAAGGGTTATTCACCAACAGGCGATAATCCGCACCGTAAGGTTATTCCCATCAATTTGAATACGAATAGTTATTCACCAAACAGGCGATAATCCGCGCCGTAAGGTTATTCCCAAAGATTAATAAGGAATGAATACAAAAGGTTATTCACCAACAGGGGGTAAACCGCGCCGTAAGGTTATTCCCACAATTTAATACATGGAAATAAATGGCACAAGAAAGAAACGATATTATTTTCAAGAATCAAAGAATGATAATCCCTTCAAGTAAGAAAGGAAATAATATCCATTTATGATGATGAAAAGAGTGATACCCCTTACCTTAACACGTGACTGGATATTGATTTAAATGAGGTTGATCAACCTATATATTTTTAATAAAATTAGTAATTACCACATATAAATTTCAAAGTGTATGATAACTCGTATATTATGAACTATCAAAATTATATATATTTAACATAATTTTTGTAGTATAATATAACAACTTTAAAATAGTTTTTAAAATAATATTCCAAAATAAATCTTCCAAAGAAAGCTTTTAAAAATGAATTTTCTCAAAGAAGAGTCTTCTAAAGGAAGATTTGTGAATACCGTGAAAAATAGGAATTTATGAAATTACTACTCTTTAATAAAACACTTACTTGAAAAATTCCTGCACTCCTTTTGGCTTTCAAACTCTCAAAATAACCTTACTATTCTCAGAGAAAACTCATAAAATTCTTATAGAAAAATTTTATGTTTTATGTGTGATTTTCCTATTCAGCTGAGCAAGCTATTTATAGGAGAAAAAAATAACTATGCGCGGTAGGTGAGGCACACCAATGTTGAAGCGCGGAGCAGCCGCCTGGCTGCTTTTCTCTTTCTTTCCTTCGTTCACCTAATCTTCCCGCAAGCATTTTACATGCTTATTTCTCATGTGGCCCCCACATAGGGTCCACATGTTACTATTCACATAATAATTAATTAATTAATTTTTTTTTTTTTTTTTTAAATTTATTTATTTTATTTTATTTTTCTTCCTATGGGTCCTGCATATAAAATAAAATAATGCTATAATAATTCAACAATAATGTAATAAACACGTTACAGATTATTATTAATTTAATAATATAAATTACAGTGTATTTGCTACTGTGACAATTATTAGGTTCAATAATTTTAAAAACAGTGCAGCAACAATTATTGAGTCGATGATATGAAATACAGTGTAATGACAATTATTGAATCAATAATGCAAAATACTGTGTAACAACAATTATTGAATTGATAATATAAAATATTATGCAGTGACAATTATTGATGAAATGATGTGCAACAGTTACGGTGTCAATTATCAGACCAATAATATGAGACACTGTGCAATACCGTGTGCTACTGTAGAGTACCGTGTGCTATAGAAAATACCATAATTTACCGTATGCTACTATTCTTTTATCACCGGTATTTTAACAATTAACACCATTGACTATTTTTATTTAAAAAGGTTACTTCTGTCGTTTTCTATATCCGACAAATATTCCGTTGTGGGGTCCACCAATAATTAGTTATTTCGGCGCCGTCGTACGGCACGAATATTCCCTGACCAAACGAATATTCCCCGACCAAACGAATATTGTCCGACAAAATAAAATTTGCACATAACATCCTTAACTTTCAATTTTGTCAATTTAACCACTTTACTGTTTCAGAGAAAAAATATATGAAGAAAATTAAATTTATATTTCATAAATTTCGGGGTCTTACAACCTCCCCTCCTTATGAAATTTCGTCCCCGAAATTGACGTACCTGGCATTTCGAAGAGATAAGGATACTTAGATTTCATCTCAGATTCTAGCTCCCAGGTCATTTCCTCAGTATCTTGGTTTCTCCATAAAACCTTAACTTGAGGTATAACCTTTGAGCGTAGGATCTGCTCCTTCTTATCTAAGATCTTGACAGGTACCTCCTCGTACGTTAAATCCTCGGCTATAACGTCCGGTTCTAACTCAATGACGTGGTTTGGGTCCTTCACATATTTACATAACATAGATATGTGAAAAACGTTATGGATGCGAGACATACTTGGTGGTAGGGCTAGTCTGTAGGCTACGGTTCCTACTCGATCGAGAATTTCAAATGGGCCAACAAATCGAGGGTTGAGCTTTCCTCTCTTTCCGAATCTCGTAACCCCTTTCCATGGAGAAACACGTAAGAATACATGATCTCCGACGTTGAAACTTTCGTCTCTCCGATGAAGATCAGCATAACTCTTTTGGCGTTCTTGTGCGGTCTGTATTCGTTGTCGGATCATTTGGATCTTTTCTGTTGTCAAGCGTACCAACTCGGGTCCCAACAGTTTTGCTTCTCCTACCTCATTCCAACATACTGGAGAGCGACACTTGCGTCCATATAAAGCCTCGAATGGAGCCATACATATACTTGCTTGGTAACTGTTGTTGTAGGAAAATTCCACCAATGGCAAGTACTTATCCCAACTTCCTTTGAAATTTAGTACGCAAAGTCTCAAAAGATCTTCGAGGGTCTGAATCGTCCTTTCCGATTGTCCGTCCATTTGAGGATGGTATGCAGAACTGAATCGTAGCTCAGTGCCCATAGCTTTTTGTAGACTGATCCAAAAGCGTGAAGTGAATCTAGGATCTCGATCAGAAACTATGGAAACTGGCATGCCATGCAATCTCACAATCTCATTTATGTACATACCGGCAAGACGTTCAAGTGAAAAGTTTTCTCGTATAGGCAAGAAATGAGCAGATTTGGTCAATCTATCTATGATCACCCAAATTGTATCTAAGCCTTGAGAAACTTTTGGAAGACCCGTCACGAAATCCATATTGATGTGTTCCCACTTCCATTCGGGAACCTCAAGTGGTTGTAAAGGACCCTTAGGTACTTGATGCTCTGCCTTGACACGTTGACAAGTTAAGCACCTTGAGATAAACTCTGCAATCTCCCTTTTCATATTGTTCCACCAAAATGTATGTCGAAGATCTCGATACATCTTGGTACCTCCTGGGTGGATTGCAAATGGCGTGTTGTGTGCCTCCATCATGATTTTATGCTTCAATTCAGGATCGTTAGGAACACAGAGTCGAGAGTTGACTCGAAGTATTCCTTTCTCGTCAATTCTTGCTTCGGGAATGGCACCTTCTTGTACTTTCTTCATCATGTTCATCAGTTCCGGATCGGTAGCTTGCGCAGCTTTAATTTTATCGATTAAAGCGGGTTCTACTCGCACGTGAGCAATCTTCGAGTGGGTTCCTGGTGTCTTTAGCTCTATCTCCATCTTTTGCAAGTCGTACAAAATACACTTTTGTGTTGTCAGCAGTGCACTTGTACTCGCATAAGATCTTCTGCTCAAAGCGTCAGCTACAACGTTTGCCTTTCCCGGGTGATACTGGATTGTGTGGTCGTAATCCTTCAACAGCTCAAGCCAACGTCGTTGTCGCATGTTGAGTTCCTTCTGGGTGAAGAAATACTTGAGACTTTTATGATCCGTATAGATATCCACCTTTTCTCCGTACAAGTAGTGTCTCCAGATCTTCAATGCGAAAATGACTGCTGCCAACTCTAGATCATGAGTAAGATAATTTTTCTCATAATCTTTGAGTTGTCGAGAGGCATAAGCTATAACCTTTCCATGTTGCATAAGGACACAGCCTAGACCTTTGCCTGAAGCATCGCTGTATATGACAAATTCTCCCGATCCTGATGGAATGGTCAGAACAGGAGCTGAAACAAGTCTCCTCTTAAGCTCTTAAAAACTTTTCTCGCATTGTTCGCTCCATATGAACTTTGTGCTTTTTCGAGTAAGCTGAGTTAATGGAGTGGCGATTCGAGAAAATCCTTCTACGAATCTCCGATAATAACCAGCTAGGCCCAGAAAACTTCGGACTTCGGTTACTGTCTTGGGTTGTTCCCAATTTAGCACCGTTTCAATCTTCGCAGGATCGACTGATATTCCTTGACTAGAAATCACATGCCCAAGAAACGTGACCTCCTCAAGCCAGAACTCACATTTCTTCAACTTGGCATATAATTTGTTCTCACGGAGCTTCTGGAGTATCAATCTCAGGTGTTGTTCATGATCCTCACGACTTTTGGAGTATATGAGGATGTCATCAATAAATACAACCACAAAATGATCCAAATATTCCTTGAATATTCGGTTCATCATGTCCATGAAAGCTGCAGGAGCATTGGTTAGTCCAAAAGGCATGACTAAAAACTCATAATGCCCATAACGAGTTCTGAAAGCAGTCTTTGGAATGTCCTCAGCTTTAACCTTCAACTGATGATATCCAGAACGGAGATCAATCTTTGAGAAATGTTGAGCACCTTGTAATTGATCAAACATGTCATCAATTCGAGGTAACGGATACCTGTTTTTGATGGTGACATGGTTCAATTCTCGGTAGTCAATGCACAATCTCATACTCCCGTCTTTCTTCTTCACAAATAGAACAGGAGCACCCCAAGGTGATGCACTCGGACGAATGAAACCAGTATCCAACAATTCCTGTAGTTGGAATTTTAACTCTTGAAGTTCAATGGGAGCCATTCGGTATGGAGTTTTGGAAATGGGCTTAGTACCGGGTTCAAGATCGATACAGAATTCAATTTCTCGGTTCGGGGGTAAGCCAGGAAGTTCCTCCGGAAAAACGTCAGGAAACTCATTAACAATGGGAATATCATTTAAGTTTGACGTATTTTTGTTCAAATCAGTGACATGAGCTAAAAAGGCTTGACATCCGTTTTTCAATAAACGAATGACTTTATGGCTAGAAATAACAGTTATAGATTTCAATAGTTTAGTTGCTTGAATTTGCATGACAGGTTGATTAGGAATATGAAAACTAATAATCTTATGAAAACAATCAATTTTAGCATGATGGGTAGTCAACCAATCAATTCCTAAAATCACATCAAATTCATGCATCTCCAAAGAAATAAGGTCAACAGGTAATGTGAGGTTGTTGATTTGAACTAGGCAAGATTTATAGACAGTAGATGTAATGGTCATTTCTCCTAATGGGGTTTCAACTGATAAGTCAAAGTCCAAATTTTCAGGAGTTAAGTTTAAACGCTGAGCACATGCAGGTGAGATAAAAGAATGGGTAGAGCCAGTATCTAACAAAGCGTAGACTTCACAAGAATTTATGAATAGCTTACCGGTTATCACCTCGTTCGAGTTTCGTGCCATTTGGGATGTCACAACAAAAGCTCTCCCTTGAACTACAGATTTTCCCTTATCCGCGCTAGCTTTTGGTATCATCACTGCAGCTGGACTTGATTTTGTGGCAGGACAAAACCGCGCAAGATGACCTTCTTTCCCACAACTGTAGCACTTTTTGGACTGCAGTGTACAGTTTGGGCTGATGTGACCTTCCTGACCACACCTATAGCATCTCACTGGTGGTCGATCTTCGCCCCTTGAAACTGGGGTCGGTGCTGGTGCTGGTACTGGTGCCCTTCCATAATTATTATGGAATCTCTTTCTTTTGAAATTGTTCCCACTGGATTCTCCTCTTCTGTTATTTGATGTGGAATTACCACCGAAGTGTTGGTTACCTCCTCGATGGTTCTCGTTCCTGTGGTTGTTATCATTTCTCTGATCATTGACTCTTGGCTGTAATTTTTCATCTGTTTGCTCCACCCTTTGAGCCCTATCAACAACATCTGAATACAAACTAAATTTATGAGAGCTAAGTTGTTGACGGATTTCGAATCTTAGACCACGTAAGAACATCCGACTCATCCGTGCTTCGTCATCTACTAGATGAGTCGCAAAACGAGACAGTTCAGCAAACTTAGCTTCATATTGAGAAACTGTCATGTTTCCCTGCTCCAGCTTAATGAATTCCACTTCCTTCATATGGCGGATGCTTTCTGGGAAGTACTTTTCATTAAATAGCTCTTGGAATTCTGTCCAAGACATCTCAAGTGCTGAAGGGTGGATACGTTTTACCGCTTCCCACCAGTGATCCGCCTCACCTCGAAACATAAAAGTAGCAAAGGGCACCTTCTGATCATCAGCGCATTGTAGGACATCAAGTATTTTTGTCGTCTGCTTCAGCCATGCCTCCGCTTTGAGTGGGTCAGGCTTCCCGTGGAATTCAGGTGGTCCCAATTCTTTAAATTGCTTGACAGTGACCATCCTCAAATTACCAGCGTTTCTACCGTTATTGTTAACTGGATTTCCTCTTGCCTGATTCTGCATGAACTGCATGAAATTCCTAAAGAATCCATCATTCATCATGTTATCAGGAATATTATTTCTTGATTTTCGGCTACATTTGCTTCGGGTATTTCATAGTTAACCTCTTGATTTCCAGATGCCATACTAAACTGTGGTCACAAAATAAATGTTAGTTCAAATAAACTGACTCATCACTTCATGTCCCTATATTCAAATCAACTCATTAGATAAAAAAATCTAATTTAGGTAGGACACACTAGTGACTGATTCTATTCGTCTCTCCCCTCCTAGTTCTAACCCCAGATCTCCATTAAAGACCATATCCCTAAGCTCTGATGCCAACTGTGACGCCCCCAAATCTGAGCCCACACAACCCAAACTTGAGTCGTCAAAAGACTACAACAAAATTATTACAATGAAATACAACGTACAACAATACAGTGGATAATACAACACAACTAAGTCTTCATTATTATTGCCATACTATTTTATAACACGTGAAGACTATGATAGCTATCCTCGCACTCTCACTCCATTCCCCGGCTAGACCCCGTTACGTTCTCATCTCCTGTTGAAAAACAATGGAACGAAAAGAAAGGGTGAGCTCAAATAGCCCAGTAAGAAATATCATGACTAAGATAATGACGAATAATTTATCATTAGCCTTCAACAGTTGAGTTCTTGATAGAATACAATAGACTACAAGGTTTATATCAAAAACTACAGTTAAATTCTTAATCAACGTTCAGATCAATAATAGCAGCGGAATGAGCAATCTATTAGAAGAATAATGCAGACTATAATGTCCACTCGCTTCTCTTTTTAGTAAAAATATCATCAACTTTTATCATCTGAAATACCATTAGTCAAAATAATACAACTTCACAGTTCCTGGTCATAATCATGCAGATCAACAGTTCATCTTTGTACTACGGGCCAAAGACATTCAATATAACACCAACGGTCATGATTATACCAGATTCAGCCTTTGGTCATAATCATACCAATCAACAGTTCATCTTTGCACTACGGGCCAAAGAGAACATTAACCACGTGCCATAAAAGACACCGAACAGATGTATCGCCTTTAACCTAGTATATCGCCTTTAACCTATCATCTGTTCAACAATTATATCACATCTGTGCCCCCGGCCACAGATATTCACAACAACTTGATTCTTGATGATTAATACAAATAACAGTGATACAAATGATGAACAGAAGAACAGGATAAACAATAAGTATCAGAAGTTTACTTTGTGCAGATTCAAATAATGTCCAAATTGTCAACATGATGTGGAGTGAAATTTAAAAATGATATTCAAGATCCACAGTTCAGAATAACGGTTACAGTTCAATAGAAAGGTTCACGTAAATAGGAAGGTTCAGTTGAAATAATGAAGTTCAACTATTATGGAACATATAATATTTTCAGGAATTATAGAAGTAATAGTTCCATAATAAGTTTCGATTTAGGAGTATGAAAGAAAATAATATCCTTTACCGTAGCAGGTTTGATTAACAAAAGGTGAAGGGAATTAATATCCCTTACCATAGTAAGTTTGAATAATGGAAGATGAAAAAGACGGTATCCCTTATGAGTATAAAGGAAAATAATATCACTTACGAATATGGAATAAAAGTGTCATGTGATAATACGTGTAGACAAATTATTTCCACACGAGACAAATAAAAAAGGTTATTCACCAACAGGCGATAATCCGCACCGTAAGGTTATTCCCATCAATTTGAATACGAATAGTTATTCACCAAACAGGCGATAATCCGCGCCGTAAGGTTATTCCCAAAGATTAATAAGGAATGAATACAAAAGGTTATTCACCAACAGGCGGTAAACCGCGCCGTAAAGTTATTCCCACAATTTAATACATGGAAATAAATGGCACAAGAAAGAAACGATATTATTTTCAAGAATCAAAGAATGATAATCCCTTCAAGTAAGAAAGGAAATAATATCCATTTATGATGATGAAAAGAGTGATACCCCTTACCTTAACACGTGACTGGATATTGATTTAAATGAGGTTGATCAACCTATATATTTTTAATAAAATTAGTAATTACCACATATAAATTTCAAAGTGTATGATAACTCGTATATTATGAACTATCAAAATTATATATATTTAACATAATTTTTGTAGTATAATATAACAACTTTAAAATAGTTTTTAAAATAATATTCCAAAATAAATCTTCCAAAGAAAGCTTTTAAAAATGAATCTTCTCAAAGAAGAGTCTTCTAAAGGAAGATTTGTGAATACCGTGAAAAATAGGAATTTATGAAATTACTACTCTTTAATAAAACACTTATTTGAAAAATTCCTGCACTCCTTTTGGCTTTCAAACTCTCAAAATAACCTTACTATTCTCAGAGAAAACTCATAAAATTCTTATAAAAAAAATTTATGTTTTAGGTGTGATTTTTCTATTCAGCTGAGCAAGCTATTTATAGGAGAAAAAAATAACTATGCGCGGTAGGTGAGACACACCAATGTTGAAGCGCGGAGCAGCCGCCTGGATGCTTTTCTCTTTCTTTCCTTCGTTCACCTAATCTTCCCGCAAGCATTTTACATGCTTATTTCTCATGTGGCCCCCACATAGGGTCCACATGTTACTATTCACATAATAATTAATTAATTAAATTTTTTTTTTTTTAAATTTATTTATTTTATTTTATTTTTCTTCCTATGGGTCCTGCATATAAAATAAAATAATGCTATAATAATTCAACAATAATGTAATAAACACGTTACAGATTATTATTAATTTAATAATATAAATTACAGTGTATTTGCTACTGTGACAATTATTAGGTTCAATAATTTTAAAAACAGTGCAGCAACAATTATTGAGTCGATGATATGAAATACAGTGTAATGACAATTATTGAATCAATAATGCAAAATACTGTGTAACAACAATTATTGAATTGATAATATAAAATATTATGCAGTGACAATTATTGATGAAATGATGCGCAACAGTTACGGTGTCAATTATCAGACCAATAATATGAGACACTGTGCAATACCGTGTGCTACTGTAGAGTACCGTGTGCTACAGAAAATACCATAATTTACCGTATGCTACTATTCTTTTATCACCGGTATTTTAACAGTTAACACCGTTGACTATTTTTATTTAAAAAGGTTACTTCTGTCGTTTTCTATATCCGACAAATATTCCGTTGTGGGGTCCACCAATAATTAGTTATTTCGGCGCCGTCGTACGACACGAATATTCCCCGACCAAACGTATATTCCCCGACCAAACGAATATTGTCCGACAAAATAAAATTTGCACATAACATCCTTAACTTTCAATTTCGTCAATTTAACCACTTTACTGTAAGACCCCGAATTTTATGAAATACAAAATTTAATTTTTCTTCATATATATTTTTTTTGAAACAGTAAGTGGTTAAATTAACAAAATTGAAAGTTAAGGATGTTATGTGCAAATTTTATTTTGTCGGACAATATTCGCTTTGTCGGGGAATATTCGTTTGGTCGGGGAATATTCGTGTCGTACGACGGCGCCGAAATAATAAATTATTGGTGGACCCCACAACGGAATATTTGTCGGATATCGAAAACGACAGAAATAACCTTTTTAAATAAAAATAGTCAACGGAACTGTTAAAATACCGGTGATAAAAGAATAGTAGCATACGGTAGTTATTGGTATTTTCTGTAGCACTTGGTACTCTACAGTAACACACGGTATTGCATAGTGTTTCATATTTTTGGTCTGATAATTGACACCGTAACTGTTACGCATCATTTCATCGATAATTGTCACTGCATAATATTTTATATTATCAATTCAATAATTGTTGTTACACAGTATTTTGCATTATTGATTTAATAATTGTCATTACACTGTATTTTATATCATTGAGTCAATAATTGTTGTTGCACTGTTTTTAAAATTATTGAACCTAATAATTGTCACAGTAACATATGCACAGTAATTCACATTATTGAATCAATAATTGTCATTACACAGTAACGTATGCTTTATTTTACATTATTGTTATCTCTATTATGATGTTATTTAAACAGTTGTATTTCATTAATTTATTGGCTTGATATCTAAGAGTTAACTATACTGTATTTATAATAATTAGTCATAATAATTGAATTGATAAAGTTATTTGTTTATAATATAAAGTTAGGTGATTATTAGGTGATATGAAATGAATGGTGTAGATTAAAGTGTGAATTATTGTTGAATAATTGAATTGATTTGTTTATAATATAAAGTTAGGTGATTATTAGGTGATATGAAATGAATGGTGTAGATTAAAGTGTGAATTATTGTTGAATAATTAAATTGATTTGTTTATAATATAAAGTTAGGTGATTATTAGGTGATATGAAATGAATGGTGTAGATTAAAGATAATATAATATTTGAAATGGATGGTGTAGATTAAAAGGTGATCTTTAAATGAATGGTTTAGATTAAATGAATGATAAGATTTTTGGCTATAAATAGAAGCCTTAACTTAAGGATTTTTCATAAACTTCCTTACTTGTTCTTTCTTTCTCTCTCTAAATACTTCTTATGAAAGTTCTCTCTAAGTGTGCTTAAGTCATCTTGAGTATTTGTGAAGATCTATAAGTATACGTGTACTGTTCAAGTTAATCAAACCTGCTACGGTAAGGGATACCATCTTTTTCATCTTCCATTATTCAAACGTACTATGGTAAGGGATTATCATTATTTGATTCTCGATAATAATATTGTTTCTTCCTTACTCATAAGACGTGCCTTTTATTTCCATGTATTAAATTGTGGGAATAACCTTACGGAGCGGATTGCCGCCTGTTGGTGAATAACCTTTCGTATTCATTCATTATTAATCTCTGAGAATAACCTTACGGAGCGGATTGCCGCCTGTTTGGTGAATAACTCTTTGTACTCAAATTCTATTAAATTGTGGGAATAACCTTACGGAGCGGATTGCCGCCTGTTTGGTGAATAACTCTTTGTACTCAAATTCTATTAAATTGTGGGAATAACCTTACGGAGCGGATTGCCGCCTGTTGGTGAATAACCCTTTGTATTAATTTCCTTCACCTTTTGTTAATCAAACCTGCTACGGTAAGGGATATTATTTTCTTTCATACTCCTAAATCGAAATTTATTATGGAACTATTGCTTCTATAATTCCTGAAAATATTATATGTTCCATAATAGTTGAACTTCATTATTTCAACTGAACCTTCCTATTTACGTGAACCTTTCTATTGAATTGTAACCGTTATTCTGAACTGTGGATCTTGAATTTCACTCCACATCATGTTGACAATTTGGACATTATTTGAATCTGTACAAAGTAAACTTCCGATACTTATTGTTATCCTATTTCTTCTGTTCATCATTTATATCATTCTAATCATCCAAAAATCAAGCTGTTGTGAATATCTGTGGCCGGGGGCACAGATGTGATATATTTGTTGAACAGATGATAGGTTAAAGGCGATATAATAGGTTAAAGGCGATACATCTGTTCGGTGTCTTTTATGGCACGTGGTGAATGTTCTCTTTGGCCCGTAGTGCAAAGATGAACTGTTGTTTGGTATGATTATGACCAAAGGCTGAATCTGGTATAATCATGACCGTTGGTGCTATATTGAATATCTTTGGCCCGTAGTACAAAGATGAACTGTTGATGTGCATGATTATGATCAGGAACTGTGAATTTGTATTATCTTGACTAATGGTATTTCAGATGATAAAAGTTGATGATGTTTTTACGAAAAAGAGAAGCGAGTGGACATTATAATCTGCATTATTCTTCTAATAGATTGCTCATTCCGCTGCTATTATTGATCTGAACGTTGTTTAAGAATTTAACTGCAGTTTTTGATATAAACCTTGTAGTCTATTGTATTCTATCAAGAACTCAACTGTTGAAGACTAATGATAATTTATTCGTCATTATCTTAGTCATGATATTCTTTACTGGGCTATTTGAGCTTACCCTTTCTTTTGTTCCATTGTTTTTCAACAGGAGATGAAAACATAACAGGGTCTAGCCGGGGAATGGAGTGAGGGTCCGAGGAATAGTTATCATAGTCTTCACGTTTTGTAAAATAGTGTGGCAATAATAGTGAAGACTTAGTTGTGTATTATTATACACTGTATTGTTGTACGTTGTGCTTTGTTGTAATAATTTTGTTGTAGTATTTTGACGACTCAAGTTTGGGCTGTGTGGGCCCAGATTTGGGGGCGTCACATTTACTGTTTCAGAGAAAAAATATATGAAGAAAATTAAATTTATATTTCATAAATTTCGGGGTCTTACAGCTAAAATAAAAAATAATAAATAATAATAATCATTATTAGTGGCAAAAAATAGAAAAAAAAATATAACATGACTTTCTCTCTCTTCTACTTCTTTTTTTTCTAATCTTCCCTTTCTCTCTCTTCCAGGTCTTTCCTCTCTCTCTCTCCTCCCCTTCTTTCTTCCAGGTCTTTCCTTTCTCTCTCCTCCCCTTCTTCTTGGACTTCGTCTTCTATCCCTTCTTCTTACATTCAAACAAATTGGGTCTCCTCTCTTCTTTATGTATACAAATTTGTCATAAATAAATCAGGTTTTCTCCTCCTATCTTCCTCATGTATACATATCTGACATCAACACCATCACCACCATAACCTACACCACCAGATCTACAAAATTTACATCAATATACTCAAATAGACCAACACACTAGTGGAAACTTACTTTTTCTAAAAATAAATTATAAGGGTTTGAAATTTGGGTGCTCCAGAAACATGATGGTGATGGTTGAGGACTGAAAGTGGGAGGGAGAAATTAAGCATAGTTTTTTAATCTTCGTATATATGGTTTCTAGTGTTCTACCCCCATTTTCATCTTGAATAAAATATCGTGCTCTTATAATTAGTATAATTACTTTATGATATCCAATGATGAAAATGGAATTATACATGCAGGAAGAAACCAAATCTGAAAAGGAGGAAGAAAAAGAGAGATTAGAAGAAGATTACCTTAATTCGTAATTTGATGAATAACAAAATCTAGGGTTTATATTGGACAAATATATAGCGTTCTATTGGATAAATATATAGCGTTCTAGTTTTTAGTGGTGGTGTTGGGGGAAAATCAGGGAGCCCACGCGTCACGTACGCATACACAAGGTACTAACACACCTGTTTGCAGCCTAACTTGATGCAAAAAAACTTAAGCCATTAGGTCTTGGGCACATTCATGTATATTAATCATTCACTCTTTTATTATTTATCCAATATATGACTCCAACTCACTTGTGATATCCTAACAATGTCCCCCTCACAAATGAGCTCATCACATCAAGAGTTCTCCCTCACTTGAACATCTTCTCTTTAATCACCACAATACCAATTCTTGGCTAACCACTCTTGATTTTTCCATGAAGAGTCAACTTACATCAAGAATTAAATATCTTCTCTTCAATCACTACAGATCATCAATTCTCGGATAACTAATTTCAAAACTAATTCTCAGCTAAATCCATCAAGAATTTAACAAAACCATCAAGAGAACCATAATGGAAAAAGCACCAATCCTTGATCGAGAATTCACCACCATCGCGTGTTTTTTGAATAGGCTTTTCGGAATTAATTTTTGAACCACCACGTATTCTTTTGAAGAGGCTCATCTGCCCGAAATCAATCTTCCGTAGCTTTGATAGCAATTGTTAGGGAAAAAACCAGGGAGCTCGTGCATCACGTACGCGTACACATGACACTAACACATGTTTGGAACCCAACTTATCCCAAAAGCTTAGGCCATTAGGTCTTGGGCCCATTTATGTATATTAATCATTCACTCTTTCATTATTTATCCGTGTGAAACTCTAACTTACTTGTGGTATCATAATAGGTGGGTGAATATACCCAGATAGAATGGAGAAGAAAAAAGAATTTGGTGGTGATAAGGTGCTGCAACAATGGTGTAAGATGAAGGAAGATGATGGTCAGGACAGGAGAAACGCATGATGATGAATGACAATGGTGTGGCTAGTTAGAATTAGAAACCAAATGTAGAAGGCAAGATTTTTCCTTCTTATTTGATAATAAAAAATGAGAATATAGAATAAAGAAAAAGTAAATGTATAATAGAAAATGAGTTGGCAATATTTGTTTTTTCATATTTATTTATTTATTGTATTATTTTTGCTAAGTAAGTAATATTTTTGTTTTTCTTCCAGTGCCACGTGGGACATTTTTTAACGTCTAACCAATTTTTTTTAACGAAATGGTGTAATTTCAGTGTTTTATTAGTTCAATTGGATAATTGCAGTTTTTTAGTTCAATGACCTATTGCACAAAACTTGCCAACTACAATGAGATAAATGTTACTTTTGTTGAAAAATAACTTTAGGATGCATTTAGATACGTTTTAAACATTTAGGTGTAAATCTCAACAACCCTACAAATTTTGGAGTTCTAACTGCATTTTAGTCATTATGAAATTATATCGTAGTTCCTTAATTGAGGCTTAAAAAATAAATAGTACTTATAAATAATTATTCAATAATTAGGCAATAGGATTGTTGAGAAAGATTCTGGAACTGTTTTTAATAACAGGTCAAACCCTGAAGCAGCTCGACTGGTGCTTAATTTATTTCACTAAAGATCAAAACTGAATAAAGAAATGATTTTATACAATGTGACTGAAGTATTTAGGAAATCTTTGGATTTAGATAGAGCGGATAAACTGTTTGATGAAATGCCTGAAAGAGGGGCGATGCCAGATAAGGTAACTAGTGTGGCTGTCAGGAACGTTGATTGACTTCAGTATATGGAATGAAATCAGGTACAAAGAACACTACCAGTGGTAGAATGCACAAGGCATCTAAATTCTCGTACATGACGGTAGTGAATTACAGAGTAAGAAAACAGCTTTCTGAATGGCAAAGAATCTTTGAACCTTTGCGCAAAGAATAATGCAGCCCTCATATTTGGCACATATAAGTTGAAAAACATTTTTCTTGAAAGGAGTAGAATTAGGATTAAAATGTTACTTCCAACATGATTGACTTCTTTAGTTTAAAGATCCCAACAAGGAGTTGACCTTTTTCGCTTTTCTAATGATTGACTCTAGCCATCCCACGTGCTTTTGGTACAATGTACCGCAAAGGCACTGCGTATTAGCTCTGACTTTTTATAAATTAATAGTATGCTGTTGTTAGATTAAACCTCAAATGCACGACTCTACTAGAATAATGCAGCCCTTTTGACTTTGTAAGATGGCCTGCACGTTAAACCGCCCGAAAGCGACATCAGTGCAAACACTATATAAATGTTTATCAGCATTTACCTTTTGATCCATTGCATAATGGGGAATTGCCTAAATATACATGTTTCTTCACCTCAGAGAAAAGTTAGAGTTCTAGTTCCTGATGGAGGACAAGAAGAGTTTAAGGCCTCGAAGCTAAAGTCGAGCGAATATTGCTCCCTTACACCGGACTTTGTACACCATTGTAGCACTCCAGTGTCTCAGGAAATTGTCGAAAATGGCAGGTCCAGAGGCCGAAAAGTGAAGATTGTGGTGACAAGGAAGCAATTGGAGTTGATGATCAGAAATGCAAAGAAATTTCAATCTTTAAAAATTTCCTTTCAATGTATTTCGGGAAAAGAAAGATGTAAAAAATGGCAACCTTCTTTAGCTACAATTCCGGAGCTGTAGAATTTTTAGGAAAATAGGGTAACTTTTCATAATGTTGCTTGTACATTATAGTTAAACAGGTTGGTGTTGAATTCCGGTCACAATGTCATTTTCTTTCTTGATAAGTAATCATATAGGAGTATATCAAAAGGGGATGCCGCTCATGTATATAGAGGCTAAAAATATCTTCTTGAAAGATGTTCATTACGGTCAATTTTGACAAGACTCCTGCTATGCATTGCGAAAGTTTTATGTTGACTTACGATTGCGACGTACATCAAATACATGAAATTTTAGTTAGAATTATAAGGTTGGGTAGAATTAAAGTTTTTTGCCGACTTATGATTGCGAAGTACATCAAGAATCCTGCTATGTATTATTCTTTTGGCAAGAATCTCCGACAACAAAAAACCTTCAGGATTAGAATTGTTATTCTTAATATTCAGATAAATAACCATGTGAGTAAATTTACTTTTACTTCTTTCACACTTGATATTGATATGAACAGGAGTTCTTTTTAGGCTTGTCCCCTGTTTTCCCCTGTTTTTTCCCACTACAATCAGTTAACTGTTTCCCTGTATCCACTTCCAATATTCTGCTGAACACTCTTCTCATTGCCCACATGAACAATTGCAAAATGAACATATCATTTATTATAATCTTATATTGGTTTTTCTCTTTTTTTCCCCATTTTTCAGAGTAATTTTGGATTAGCTTCCCTGCATACTTTCTTGTCTTCATGTCAAGCAACACTTGTTTGTATTCACATAATTATAGCCATGGCTATTCAGAAAAATCAAATATTGCATTTATTATTAATGTAAATATCAACACGGATAATGAATAAAGTTATCCACAGAATGTTACAGAGTTCAATATTTCACCAATAAGTTTGAATTTATTTCTGCTAATTAGCATTCAAATGCTATTTATCTATACTCACAAAATCAAATCGTATTTACATTGCTAAAATCACAACAGGCTCCTGGTGAAACAATTGACTTCCAAATATCCTCAACTTTCTCCGTCAAATTTATCTTCAAGATCATTTCACAACCCTAACAAAAGCATATCATGATAAACAATAAGAATTGGCATTTAAAAAGATAATGAGTTTGATTTTTTTTTTTTTTTAAAAAATAAAAATAAAACAAGGCCTAAGTAAAGACCTTTTGGAGGAGTTTGTGTTTCTGATTTTTTTGTTGTCATCAAGTTTTTCTGATGTTGAATTCTTTTCTCTTGCTGCTGCTGCTTCTCTCTTCATTTTCTTAGACTCTACCTCTAGTGCTTTTATCAATGTGTCCACCTTCTTTATAAGCATCTGAAAATAAATCAAGCACGTCGAATTAGCAACAAAAATAGAGAGAAAAATAGAGAAAAAAGAATCGGTATTCACCTTGATTTCTTCATCTTTAGCATTCAAATAACTGTCTTTCTTTTCACAAGACTTCCTTAGACTAATAACTTCTTTCTGCAGCCTGTCATATAGAAACCCCGAAACCATATCATCATTATGAGACTCGACATCGCCGGCACCTTCAATTTTGACATCCCCTAAAACTGTGGTTTCGTTCTCCTTTAACTTATCAACACCCACACCATTATTTTCCGTGTTTTCCTTTCCATCAACAACCTTATTTCTAGATGCCCATAAACTTTTCCTTGCCAAAAGCTCTCCAAAGCCATATTTTGGTTTCAAGCCATTCCCTCGTTTCATTTCTACAATAGCATTGTTTGTTTCATTTTCTACGTTCGGCTTCTGAGAGTTTCTACTAGTAGTGGAAGCCCTTGGCTGTGACATGGACCTCTTTCTTTCTCCGTTACTGGATAAGATCTCAATGAAATGATTTGATTTTCCTGGTTTTTTGGCTCCACAAGCAGCATTAGGATTGACAGAGAAACTAGACGCCTGCTTCAAGCCTTCTTCCAATGTGTTTAGTCTCAATTTCAATTTATCCTAAAGTGAATAGCAATAATAATATTTTGATTTCAGAAGAAAATTATGCAAGACATTGCAATTTGTGTGCAAAGAACAATAAAGCCAAATCTTCACCTTAAGTTGTGCTTCGCTATTAGCTGTTCTCTCTGATATGGCTAGTCTGTCCTTTAATCGTTGCATTTCAGCCTACAAATACGAAGACATGATGCATAGTATAGAGAATGTGGAAAGCTTTGTAAGTCTTCATCTATCACTTCTCTACGACATTACGAGTTTGTTTGGTTACAAGTGTTTGCAGTCGTTTGGTGTGTTTGGATTTTCAAATGCACCAAACTCACACCACCATTATTGATGGGGTGTGTTTGAGCCCCAAACTCTGTATTTGTGAGTTAAATAAATTGCGCTTGAAATAAGTTGTAGCCGACAAGATTTTAGAGTGCGTTTGGAAGTACCAAACATACTAAACGCACCAATCGCTCTCTAATCAAACGAGCACTTAAGATGTTTGTGTTTATACCTGTATCAGTCTTCTCTCTTCCAGCCATTTCTTGACGGGCATAACTTTGTCATTCTCATCCTTCCACTCATTAGCAACTACAGTTGCAACTCGGTTAGCTGAAACTTTAACTCTTGCTAGTTCTCTTTCCAATGTTCTCTTCTCCTCCTAGAAAATTATGCAAAACCAAGGTCAGTATGCACGTATAGCCTCTCCGATAAATCACAAAATCCCAACCTAAAACTCTATTAGACTATTCTTATAATTTATAAGCAAAAGTTCTACGTTTAGTTCAGAGATCTGCCGCCTGTAGTCTCGGATGGTGTTGGCTGCTGCTCCACCTGCTAGAATGGCCTCCTCAAGCTCCATAATGGTTTGGCTAAGCTTTTCCACCTCAAAGACCTTTTGACGGTTGGTTTTATCAAGGATTTTGTTCTCCTCCTGCAGTTACAATACTCATCATCATTAAATTTTCAGTAATTCGATATTGTACATTGAATATTACTACCTTCATTCAACAAAAATAGTCCTATTTATAAAATTTTGCAACTGGTACTTTTTTATGGAACAGAGGGAGTAATAAGATGTTATAACAAACTATGGCAAACATAAAAATCAACTAAGGCAATTAAAGACAATAACACAAGATTTATGTGGGAACCCAAATTGAGAAAATCCCAGGCGAGAGGCAAAAGACATACTATATTGAAGTGTAAAGAATATGAGCTGTGAATCTCTCTCTAAAAGCGGACAAAACTGAGGAAGAAAATAATACCAAACCCTGCCTACAATATCATTTATATAGCTGGGCTAACAGCAGAATGGACCCAAATACAATAACAGGTCCATCACCACCACTTGAACTCAATTTTCTTTTCCTTCAGGTTGTCGCACAAAATAATTTGATCGGATCCCGAACAAGAATTCGAGATACACATAACATACGGGTTGGCAGGAACCATACCTGGCAGATCTCAATTTGTCGCTTGAGCTCAAAGTTCTGGTTCTGAACCTCCTCTACAACTAATGCCCTTTCTAGTGCACTTCTCAGAATCCTCTCTGCTTCAAGCAGAGCAGCCTCTTTGGACTTCGTTAGTCGTTCCAACGCCTTTTTCTCCTCCTGCAGTGATGCTACCTGAAAGAACACACGGTATTAGAAATTGAAAAACGAACAATAGTTTGTATTCCACACTAAATCCATGTACATACCTCATGTCTGTACATTCTAATGTCTGCTTCAAGAGGAGCAATGACAGATTCAATAGGAAAAGAATCATTGTCCTTTTGATTCGCATGCACCCTTCTGAC
Source organism: Hedera helix (assembly GCA_947179155.2). Classification (NCBI taxonomy): domain Eukaryota; kingdom Viridiplantae; phylum Streptophyta; class Magnoliopsida; order Apiales; family Araliaceae; genus Hedera; species Hedera helix. The sequence goes on from OX359273.1 coordinate 3,229,501, forward strand.
AGTTGCTTCTGCAGCATATTGTGCAACTAAAGCCTCTTTCTTATCATTTATTAGCTTCTTAATATCAAGATTCTGAAATTATTCAAATTCAGACGAAAAAGAAAAATAAGTTTTCTTACTTAAGGATGAAGTTGCAACTGCATAAGTTCCAGGAAAGAAGAAAGATTAATACCAACCTTTTGTTCAAGATGATTTTCATAGAGTCGAAGCTTTTCATCCAATTTATTCAGTTCATTTCCAAGCTTGAAAAAGAACATATGAAGCCGATAAATAGACAATGATGAAGGCATATATAGGCAATCATGGCTTTAAAATTAGCCAAAAACAGTAGATATATGCATCTATCCCTTCTGCTATTCTTTTAATTTCAAGTATGAAACACGTACATATATTTCAAGGATATGTACTAAATATTGTTAAAATTTAACTTCAGATGCTCATTCAGAATTTAAGGCTTTACTTTGCTTAGTATTGACTCGGCGAAAGACTGAAAGGAGAATAGAAACAATTACAGGAATTAAATTTATGTAACTTTGCAATCACATGAGTACAAAGTTGGATACATCCACAACACAGCCACAATACTTTTATAAAATTTGAATAATGAAAGTTTAACCTAAAAACACACGGAAACATCCTTTAAATACTAAACAATAAGCTGGAAACCTAATTATGAAAAGAATAACAAAATTACGAAAAAACCAAATAAGTCCAAAAACTGGTAAAAACTTCAGAATTTCCGAACACATATTTCTCAGCCTTTTTGGGCTTAAAACGATGGCATTCATGGCTGAAGGCAATAAGACTTGTAGAGCTCATCGTTAGATTTGATATATTATGGACCCCATAATTTCAGATGAATCAAAAGTTACGATAAGAATAGTATCGACCCCTCTTGGGTTTGTGTTTTCTTTATTTCCTTTCTTACGGACCGTGTCAAATATATTGTCCTAAAACTGTCATATTGGAGTATATACTTTTGAATATTTTAGTCTTGTCAAAAATAGTCTAGTATTTAAATGAGATTATTTGGCTAAAACAAATGTTAGGATTGAACTATCTAATCCAATCCAGAGCAATAGTCGGGATAAGGTGAGATCTTTAGAAAATAGCTCTTTGTGTGATTAGGTGATTAGGGATAAAAGTAACAACTAATAAAATTTTCCCATTTAATTTTTGAGAAATAGTTCAGTCCAGAGAAATAGTTCCTTGTAATCTAGTCCTGCTAACAGACATATGCTCTAAAAGTATATATATGTATATGAATCATTATGCTATAAAGGATACGTTATGGTAATATATGTACCTCCTCTACTGCCTTCTCCTTGAGAACATCAGCAGCTCTCAACGCCTTAATTTCACTGTGAGCCTCTCCTAACTCCCTGTCTTTTTCTGTAACATGAAAGCTAAATATTAATATTTTCAACAGCTGAAAGTTCTCTAATGTTACGAGTGTAAATACGTCAAATTAGCACAACAGAACATTTCACTGGCTCAAACTGGTAGTCTTTTTTCGAGGCAAGCAAGAGGTTGTCGTAAGAATGCCGCTGAACAGCTTTAGCAAAGCCCCTGCTCAAGTTTCTAGCCCCAGTTCTCAAAAACGTTTATTAAACTTTCATGCTATATGCCATGTTCATTATCATCTGGTGTAGCATGTTTATTAGTCTACATAAGTTTTGAGGTTATTGACTCTTAAATTCCCCTTTCCTAGCCCCTCCTTGATCTTACCCTCTCTTTGTGAGTTTTACGGACAAGTCTACATACACAACAACCAAATACTACACAAAACACTGCATTCATCTATACAATTAAAAAGTGGGGCAGGTACGGATTTCAATATCATACCCCACTTTTTAATAGTGTAGATGAATATAGTATTTGATATAGTGTTTGGTTGTTATGTGTTTATACTTATTTGATTTTTATTTTGGGAATGGAAAGGAAAAATTCTTCTTTCCAACAAAAATTAAAAGGAATAATTTTCCCTTCCTTTCCCATACCTCGAAACAAAACTCAAACACAGCCTTAATGACATGATTTTAATCAATATGGCAGCTTTCTCAAAGGTTAAACAATATCCAATTTAAGAGGGGTCTGAAATTTGGATCATTTAATACTTTTTTAATTATGATCAATCACAAATCATGTAGTAATAATATAAGAAGAAAAAAAACTAAAATTTGAGAAACAGAAAGAAGAAAAACCTTTGAGCTGGTTCTGCAATCTATTTAACTCTAAAATAATCGGGTCAGGATGAGAAAGAGAGAGATCATCTGCACAAAATAGCTCCAAACCCACCATTTTTTGTCTTTCTCTTTCGGCACTTGCAAATATGAAATTAAAGAACTCAAACCCAATAAAAAAGAAAACAGGGTTTAAGCTTTAATATAAGGAAGTATATGGCTATGGGTTTTTGTAGTTATTATGTATGTATGGAGGAGAGAAAATATATATAGAGAGAAGGAGAGTCCATTTTTGTAAGGAATTGACCGCAAAGAGAAGGATTGTTTTCCCATGGTTTGAAGCAAAATTGAAAGGGCCAAATCGTAAGCCGGCATAGCCGGCTAAGTTCCCTCTGTTTTTGACAGTAACGGTTATATATTTCATATTTAAGTTTCAGATTTTAATATTTATCTCAATCTCATCTGATTAAACAAGGTATGCTTTTTTAAAAAAAATAAATATTTGATAAGCCAAAACTATATCTCACTGTATCAAATAGTCTAAAATTATTACATATACTAGTGTATGTTGCACACACTTACGAGCGTGAATATTTTTTTTTATATATAAGAAAACTTTAAAATTAAAGTTATGGGTCTTAAAATAAAGGAAAACAGTTAATGAGATAGTAAAAACTGAAAAGAGAGAAGGGATAAAGATAGTAAATTTTTTTTTTTTTTATCTTTTATATAGCTTAAAGGAATAGGTTAAAATTTTCCCACTCCCTTAATTATAAATATAAATTTCATAGAATTAAAAAATATATATCTATCATTTTCCAAACTAATTTCTCGATCTTCTTGGTGCCAAGTATTTAATTAGGAGAACTCTTGAACTTCTCTTCGACTTGTCTTTTTTTTATAAAAAAAATTGCATATTATTGTTAGATTCAACACAATTAGGCTACAAATTATTTGGTAAATTTTGTAGCCTATTCGCATACTTACAATATTTTGATTTGGGACACATTATATTTGACATTTTTTAGATGTTAAATAATAATTACAATCGGCTATATTAGGGTAAGAAGGGTTTCTCCTAGGAAAAAGCTCCAACGACCTTAGATGAAAGTGTATAATTGTACCCAAAAACGACACGGGCATGTAGGTACATAAGTTCAGGACCAGATCAACTACTCCAAAATCACTCATCCATATCCAGGTTAATGGTACAAATAATTAACTTAAAGAAATATACCAATGTTTATTAAAAAGGGTAACCCAAAAAATTTGGGACCAAAATATCAAATAAGTTTCTTCAGCGTGTTTTTTCATGTTATCAAATAGTTGAACAATAAAAATTGTTCCTTTTTGAATGTCAAAATTAAAGTACAGCGTCGAACAAGTTGATGTACATGTAATATCAGATCACATGGTGCCAACTAATGAGACATTAAAAATTCACAAACGAAATGAAATATTCAAAAGATGGATAATGTTAAATAGGCTAAGTGATTGGATAAAATATTATTATTTGGTTAATCTAAATTCATGCAACGTATTATTCATATTTATGAAAAAAATTCTTATAATCAAGCTCTGAAGAAAATCAATCGAAAGACCTTGGCAAGATATAAAGAAAAATTGTGAAAATAAAACTCTTGAATAAAGAAAGTAAAACAAATGGCAAAATATACTTTATTATGTTGAAACCCTCCAAAAACAAAGAATTATGTTGCCGTAATAATACTTGGTGATGGACGAATTGAACTAGGTAATGGCTGAATTTATATTGCTTCTTCAAAAGTACGCACAAGGCTTTGATTCTTGAACACTCACAAGGCTTGATTCTTGAACATCACAAGTGAGACCAACTATAGTAATACAAGTGCTGCAGCCTCAATTATCATATAAATACAGCCTTCCAATATAAGCCAAGGTTTAATGGAGATAATCTTCCCAAATTTCAAGTATAATCATCATATAAAAACAATATAAGGATGAGAGAGATTTTAATGGATATTGATGTCATGATTTTGATGGAAAGCCCTATATATATGACTTTAGTGGGGATTCATTAGTTCAAACGAGCATAAAGATTAAAGCTAAGAAATTAATACTGAGATTTTGATTACTACTGTTAATTGAAAAGGATTTGCACTGAAGTGGCTTAAAAGTACAAAAAAATTCCTAGGAAAAATGATAGAAAATATGATAATCTTTGCTTAAAAGTATAATTAATATGAAAGAAAGAAAAAAAAAATCAAAGATTGCAGTAGTTTGATGAAACTTGGCATGTGACAATATTCAAGGAATACATGGAGGTTTAGTTAGGCGACAAAGGAAAGACTCCACTACCCCCTTACCAACACCCAAACAATCCCTTAAATATTTATTAGATCAATATTTCATTGATTAAGAAGGAGGCATTTGTGATGTTAGTCAATTATAGATTCCCACTAATCAATTTATATATTCTTAAGTGATTAGAAATTGATGGAGTGAAGAAAGGTATGAGGATTTCCTCAAGGTGTGCTTGTTATTTATTTGAGTAGAGTAGGTAAATTGTGATGAGGAAGTTGTTGTACACATCGTAACCAAAACGTATTGAGGTCATCCATACGGCATATGGTATACAGGTCTACAATATACTCCATCCATTTTATATTATTTGATTATCGTTAATATTTTAAAATTAACTTGAAAGATTTTTAAGTTATAATTAACATAAATTCTTTTAATTTTAATAAATACAATAATGAATATTGTAAACTACCTTAAAAGTATTATTCATTGTAAGTTTTATTGTTTCATAATTTTTAATGAGCTATCTTAATTTTGAGTTTGAAAATACCTCAAATAGATTTTCAAAAATCAATAATAGTTATATAATTTAGAACGGAGCGAGTATTAGGGTATTTGGGAAAAGAATTTTTTGTTGTTGGAGAACCTATTCTACTACAATTTAATTTTAATAATATATTTTATTCTACTGCTTAAGAGAAAACATAGAGACGAGGAATTAGAGGGGGGAGCATATATATATATATATATATATATATATATATATATATATATATATATATCTTTATGATTTCTATGAATAAGGTATTAACATCATGGTTAATGTTAGAATATCACAAGTGAGTTAAAGTCTCATATCAGATAAATAATAAAAGAGTGAAGAATTAATATACACGAATGAGCTCAAGATCTAATAGCTTAAACTTTTAGGTCAAGTTGGGTTCTAAACATGTATTTAGTACTTTGTGTATGCGCAAGTGACGTGCGAGCTCCCCGGTTCTAACCCAACAACTAGTATAAGAGCTAACGAAAGATTGTTCTTGGGCTGGTGAACCTCTTTAAAAGAATATGTGGTGGTTCAAAAATTAATTTTGAAAAGTCTCTTCAAAAAGACACGCGATGATGTTAAATTCTCGATAAAGGGTTGGTGAGGGTTGGTGCTTCCCTTAATGTTCTTTCGATGGTGCTTTTGAATTCTCGATGGGCTTAGTCGAGAATTGATTTTGAGAGTGGTTAGCCGAGAATTGGTTCCGAGAGTGTTAGCCGAGAATTGGTGATCTACGGTGTGATTGAAGAGAATATGTTCAATTCTTGATGGAAGTTGACTCGATGGAGAAAAAGGAACCAAAATAGTTAGCCAAGAATTGTGAAGTTGACTCGATGGAGAAAAAAGAACCAGAATAGTTAACCAAGAATTAGTGTGCGGTGATTGAAGAAAATGCATGATGTGATGAACTCACTTATAAGGGGCCGAAGAGATTGTTAAGATATCACAAATGATGGAGAGGGTTGATGCTTCCCTTAAGGTTCTCTCGATGGTACTGTTGAATTCTCGATGGGCTTAGTTGAGAATTGGTTTCGAGAGTGGTTAGCCGAGAATTGGTTGAGAGTGTTAGCCAATAATTGGTGATCTACGGTGTGATTAAAGAGAAGATGTTCAATTCTTGATGAAAGTTAACTCGATGGAGAAAAAGGAACCAAAATACTTAACCAAGAATTGTGAAGTTGACTCGATAAAGAAAAAAGAACCAGAATAATTAATTAAGAATTAGTGTGCGATGATTGAAGAAAATGCATGATGTGATGAAGTCACTTATAAGGGGCCGGAGAGATTGTTATGATATCACAAATGAGTTGGAGTTTCACATTAGATAAATAATGAAATAGTGAAGAATTAATATACGTGAATGGGTCTAAGACCTAATGGCTTAAGTTTTTGGGTCAAGTTGGATTCTAAACATGTATTTTAGTATTTTGTGTACATGTAAGTGACGCTCAAGTTCCCTAGTTCTACCCAACAGTTAAGACTACTATTGAGATTATTAAGTAAATGGTACTGTAAAGTGTTTATATTTATTGTACATAGAGCAAAATTATATTACATGGAACTCAAATGCTAATTTTTGGAGTGCAAAATATCTTTTTCTTAATTTTAATTCTAGTAAATTATTATTTTGTATACCATAACACTCAATAAGATAATTAAACAAGTATTACATGCAATATAAAAATGTAATGTTATGATTCTTATTTTTTTGTCTTAAAAAATGTCTTAAATGATATGTCAATATTATATTAGTTAAATAAACCTCTTGTGATTCATATTAGGGGTGAACATGGTGCGGTTTGGTACGGTTTGAAATCAAACCGCACATGAAACCACTTAGGTGCAGTTTGACAAATTCAAAATCGCACATGAAACTGTTTATGATTGGTGTGGTGCGGTTTTGAAACGTACGGTGTTGTTTCATTTGATGCAGTTTCAGTTTCAAAACCAATTGAACATATACAAAAAATTAAAACTGAAAGAATACAGACACTGAAGGAATCACCTAATTTCCAAGTGCAAACAAATGTGTATAAAAGTTATTAAAATAGCTACTTAAGAAGAAGTAAAGTAAGACTGTGACAAATAGTTGTTTATAATTTAAAAGTATATAGTGTATTACTTATACAAGAAGACCATCACTATTGAATTTATTCATCTTCATCCACGTTATAATGAAACTCTGTAATTGCAAAAATGTCATTGACAATCAAACAATAAGAAACTTGATTAGTTAAATAAAAGTCACAATTAAAAGTTTTCAAAGTTATAATTAATAGTCATATGAGAGACAACTATAGAAGTTAATACTATGCTAACAAAAAAAAGAGTAGAAAAGTGTAATAAACACTATGTAATTTAAATAAATAAAAACAAAACAAAACGACGTCGTTTTGACAATTATTGGTGCGATGCGGTTTTTACGGTGCGGTGGACCGCATAAACCAAAATCAAATCACAAATGCGATTATTCAACCCTCTTAAAATCACCACATACGCTAGTACCATTGATGCAATTTTATTGGTGCGGTTTGGTCAGTTTTTGGTTCGGTGTCAGAACCAATTTCAATTTTTTGCTCACCCCTAATTCATATTGATAAAATTATTATAATTTTCATTTATACATCAACTACATAGAAAATATTTATAATTTTTGTTTTTCGATATGCAATATGACAATAAAAATAATAATCACTTTATATTATTTAAATACTTTTTAAAAGAATTAAAATAACTTACTTGAATTTCTCTTTTTATCAACTTGTTTATTATGGAAATAAGGAATTAAGGTAGAATAATGTAATGAATTAGTAGGTGGGGGCCACTGGGAAGATGGGGGGAGGAGTAGGAGTAGCCGACTGTCATCACCGCCTACTCCCCCCCCCCCCCCCCCCTTCCTAGCAGCCCCCGCCCACTAATTCATTACATTATTCTACCTTTATTCCTTATTTTTATAATAAACAAGTTGATAAAAAGAGAAATTCAAGTAAGTTATTTTAATTCTTTTAAAAAGTATTTAAATAATTAATTTTTATTAAAATAATTTCTTGAAAAGTACTTTCTTAATTAATTAATTTTTATTAAAATAATTGAGTAAAATAACTAATAGATAACTATAAATTAAATTCATAAAGAAAAATATATACCACGTCTTCATTGCTTCTACCATCCATCATAGATTTTAATTTTTTTTTGGGTGTATTGGATTTCAATTTTGAGACTAAACTGTAATAAAGGGAATTCTTTGGTACTTTAAGGTCATTTTGATGTAACTACATCATACGTGTTGATATATTTTAATCATTCATCTAATAAAAAGTTGACACAACCAATAGGTCCCATGTATGACAAAACGTATAGATAAAGTCAAAATTGTTATAATTTATAGGTATGATTTGATGATACAAAAGTAATTAATGTATATTTGTTCAGTAGCTTTTATAAAATTCTTATATGAGATTTACTGTACAAGGACTGATTGTAAGACCCCGAATTTTATGAAATATAAAATTTATTTTTTTTCTTCATATATATTTTCATGAAACAGTAAGTGGTTAAATTGATAAAGTTAAAAGTCAAGGATGTTATGTGCAAATTATATTATGTCGGACAATATTCTTTTGGTCGGGGAATATTCATTCTGTCGGGAAATATTCGTACGACGGCGCCGTACGAACCAATCATTGGTGGACCCCACAAAGAATAATTGTCGGATACAGAAAATGACATAAACAATTCTTAAATGGTCAATGGTACTATCACTTTTAATTGTTGAAATATCCGGTGGTAAAAGAATAGTAACATACGGTATTGCACAGTAGCACACGGTATTGCATAGTAGCACACGGCATTGCACAGTGTTTCGTATTATTAAACTGATAAAGTGGTTATCGTACAATATTTGACTTTATTGTCACATGCACAATAATTCATATTATTAAATTGATAATTATCACAGTAGCATATGCACAGTAATTCACATTATCGAATCAATAATTGTCATTACACAGTAACGTATGCTTTATTTTACATACTTTCTGCATTATTGTTATCTCTATTATGATGTTGATTAAACTTTTCTATTTCATTATTAATTGATTTGGTATTTAACTCAGAAAGCTAACTACACTGTATTTATAACAATTAGTATTAATAATGAATAAGTGTGATTTATTATTGAATAATTGAATTGATAAAGTTATTTGTTTATAATATAAAGTTAGGTGATGTAAAATGAATGATATAGATTAAAGATAATATAGAATTTGAAATGGATGATGTAGATTAAAAGATGATATTTAAATGAATGGTTTAGATAAAATGAATGATATAGATTAAAGATAATATATAATTTGAAATGAATGGTGTAGTTTAAAGATGCTCTTTAAATGAATGGTTTAAATTAAAGAAATCTTAAAAGAGGAAATGAATGGTATGGATTAAACATTATCTTGAAATGAATGGTTTGGATTAAATTAGGAAATTTTGGTTATGATAAGATTTTTGGCTATAAATAGAGGACTTAACTTAAGAAATTTTTCATAACATTCTTACATACATTTTCTTCCACTCTCTAAATACTTCTTTGTGTAAGTTCTCTCTAAGTGTTCTTAAGTCATTCCTAGTTTTGAAATCTTTTGCATTCTTCTTTGAATTCCCGAGTGGAATTTTCTTATGTACAGTAACTCTTTCGAAAAATCATAGTAAATTCATTATTTGTCAGAATTTAATGAATTAAAAGCATGTCTCTTCAGTTTTTCGTCCTCTACAACTTTGAAGAAGGAAGAAAAGTCATATGAAGTCATCTTCATGCCTTAAAATACTAAAAACCGTAACCTATTCTGATTTTCGTCACTATTTTCAGTCTTAGTTTTGAAAATTCATAACTCATTCATATTAACTCCGAATTGAGTGATTCTTGAGTCTATGCCGTCTATCTTTCCGAGAGTAACATTATTTTAAAAACATAAAGAGATTTTAAAAACTCTAGAAGACTCAAAAGTCAGATTCTTTACTGCTACAAACAAGGAAGGATTTGTTCGGCTATAAACTTATTTCACAATATCAAGGTAAGGAATATCATCTTCTTTCATATTCTATTATTGAAACTTACTACGGTAAGGGATTATCATTATTTGATTCTCGAAAATAATATCGTTTATTTCTTACTCATAAGATGTGCCATTTATTTCCATGTATTAATTTGTGGGAATAACCTTACGGTGCGGATTATCGCCTGTTTGGTGAATGACTCTTCGTATTCAATTTTTATTAAATTGTGGGAATAACCTTACGGTGCGGATTATCGCCTGTCGGTGAATAACCTTTCGTATTCATTCCTTATTAATCTCTGAGAATAACCTGACTACGCGGATTACCGCATGTTTGGTGAATTACTCTTTGTATTCATTTCTTATTTGTCTCTTGTGGAAATAATTTGTTTACACGAATTATCACATGACACTTTTATTACATATTCGTTTATAATATCATTTTCTTTCATATTCGTAAGTGATATTATTTTCCTTTATACTCATAAGGGATACCATCTTTTTCATCTTCCATTATTCAAACTTACTATGGTAAGGGATATTAATTTCCTTCACCTTTTGTTAATCAAACCTGCTACGGTAAGGGATATTATTTTCTTTCATACACCTAAATCGAAACTTATTATGGAACTATTGCTTCTATAATTCCTGAAAATATTATATGTTCCATAATAGTTGCACTTCATCATTTCAATTGAACCATCCTATTTACGTGAACCTTTCTATTGAACTGTAACCGTTATTCTGAACTGTGGATCTTGAATATCATTTTTAAATTTCACTCCACATCATGTTGACAATTTGGACATTATTTGAATCTGTACAAAGTAAACTTCTGATACTTATTGTTTATCCTGTTTCTTCTGTTCATCATTTATATCATTCTAATCATCCAAATTCAAGTTGTTGTGAATATCTGTGGCCGGGGGCACAGATGCGATATAATTGTTGAACAGATGATAGGTTAAAGGCGATATAATAGGTTAAAGGCGATACATCTGTTCGGTGTCTTTTATGACACGTGGTGAATGTTCTCTTTGGCCCGTAGTGCAAAGATGAACTGTTGTTTGGTATGATTATGACCAAAGGCTGAATCTGGTATAATCATGACCGTTGGTGTTATATTGAATGTCTTTGGCCGTAGTGCAAAGATGAACTGTTGATCTGCATGATTATGATCAGGAACTGTGAATTGTATTATCTTGACTAATGGTATTTCAGATGATAAAAGTTGATGATGTTTTTCCTAAAAAGAGAATCGAGTGGACATTATAGTCTGCATTATTCTTCTAATAGATTGCTCATTCCGCTCCTATTATTGATCTGAACGTTGTTTAAGAATTTAACTGCAGTTTTTGATATAAACCTTGTAGTCTATTGTATTCTATCAAGAACTCAACTGTTGAAGACTAATGATAATTTATTCGTCATTATCTTAGTCATGATATTCTTTACTGGGCTATTTGAGGTCACCCTTTCTTTTGTTCCATTGTTTTTCAATAGGAGATGGAAACGTAGCTGGGTCTAGCCGGGGAATAGAGTGAGAGTCTGAGGAATAACTATCGTAGTCTTCACGCATTGTAAAATAGTGTGATAATAATAGTGAAGACTTAGTTGTGTATTATTATACACTGTATTGTTGAACGTTATTCTACCTTATAATAATTTTGTTGTAGTCTTTTGACGACTCAAGTTTGGGCTGTATGGGCCCAGATTTGGGGGCGTCACACTGATAGAGTTAAATTATATGATATTTTTATTCCCTAATACTTAGTTTTTATATTTATTGTGTGCTTAAATGTTTAATTATTTAGCTTATTTTAGTTTTAATAGGTTTTATAGGATTTTAATTAATTTATGTTAATTTAGGTAATTTTATAGTAATTTTATATTTCTTTTTATTTATGTGTTTTTATGTATTTTTAGTATTTTAGGTGTTTTATTTATTATTATGTGTTTTTAGGATTTTTAGTATTTTTATATTATTTTTATTTATTTTTATATTTTATTTTGTAGGAAAAATAAAGCTTGGGGGCAAATCTGGAAAATCCGCAAAAGTCTGATCGCAAAACTGTAATTAACCGGCACTGATGGCATTATTGTAATTAAGGAAGAAAAGACGCAGAGGGGTATTATTGTAAATTCGCTAAGGTCAGCCGCGCAATGCGGGCGGTAGGAAATCAGCACCGACAGTCAATACGATGCCGTTTGGCGTAATGGAAATAGACCGCGCAATGCGCGAAGAGAGAAACTGAGAACGCGGAGCTAGTACGACGTCGTTTTGCATCGGTGAGGAAAGCCTCCGCGCAATGCGCGGAGGAGCGTGCTGACATCAGCATACGCGGAGCGCGTTGACTGGTCAACTTTGGCGCGTGTAAGGCCTTGTTTGGTTGCGCATTAATGCTGAGAAATCAGATTTTTCGGATTTTTGCTAATTTTTTTATTCCAAATTGGATTTTAATTCCAACTAGGGTTAGGAAAATAATTATTTTCTTTTTCTTTTATTTTTAATTGTAAATCCTATTAGGGTTAGGAGGATTTTGGAGCCTATAAATAGAGGGCTTGAGATACATTGTAAGACACAACTTTTCTTAGAATAAAAATTCTCTCTTCCATTCTTTAGTGTTCTCTACAATTATGAGTAGCTAAATTATTTTTCTTGGTTTAAGTGATTGAAGCCATCAAGATTTATCCACTGTGAGATCTAATTTATTTTAATTGTTCAATTTATATTTTGATTATTGAATATTCGTCTATGCTCAATTTTATGATTGATTTGTTTAATTGCTAGGAGCGCTACTAGTTTATTATTCATATTAATCTACTGCTATTTTGGAAGCAACTAAGTTTAATAATTGTTTTACAGATCAAAAGATTATTTTATCTTAGGAAGAATATTCATCTAAATTAAATGCAAACAAGTGGCTTGTGTTGTTTAGTTCAACGATCTCTCTAATTCTTTATGCTGCTATTAAATTAAATCTTTAGTAAGTGCCGGAGGTTGTTTATTAGTAAGGATATTTAGACCAAGTGACTCTACTTATCTAAAATTAAGGAGAGAGGAGAAAAATTATTCCACCTACGAGTAGTTCTTTCTACGATGAATCTTTAAAATATTAATTGATTTATTTTTGCATCAGTGATCAGTTGTAAATTCTTGATGGTGGATATTAACTTAAACCAAGACTTTTTCTCATCATTTATTTCATTAAATTACTTGCATAATTATTTTAGTTAATTTTATTTAAATTATTTCTTTAATTACAAAAACCCCCCAGTTTTTATTTGCAAAAACATAAAATTAAATTAATCATTCTCTGTGGGATCGACTCTTGCTTACACTACTACATTAATATTTTTCAAAAGTAAGATTTTATTTTTGGGTGCTTGCGACATCACACCAAATTTTGGCGTCGTTGCCGGGGAATTGATTTTAATTTAATTTTGTGTTTTTGTAAATATTAATTTAATTTAGTAATTATTCTTAGTTTTATTTTTTATTTTTCTAGTTTTCATATTTTATTTGAGTTGTGCAGGTTGAAGATGGAAATCATGGCTAGGAATCGAAATTTGAAAGAGCTTGCGGCCCCTGATTTGAATCAACAACCTTTAAGCATAATTTTTCCGAATTTAGATGATAACACCTCCTTTGAATTAAAATTTGGTTTAATACATCTATTGCCCAATTTTCATGGCCTTGCAGGTGAAGATCCTCACAAGCATTTAAAGGAATTCCATATGGTGTGCACAAGTTTGAAACCTTCTGGAGTGACTGAAGAACAAATCAATCTAAGAGCTTTTCCATTTTCTTTGAAAGATTTGGCTAAGGATTGGCTCTACTACCTACCCTCCGGCAGTATCACCACATGGGAAGAGATGAAAAGACTATTCCTAGAGAAATATTTTCCAGCTTCAAGGGCAGCCAACATCAGAAAAGACATTTGTGGTGCGAGACAGAATCATGGAGAATCCTTGTACGAATATTGGGAACGTTTCAAAAAATTATGTGCAAGCTGCCCCCACCATCAAATCAGCGAACAACTCCTAATCCAATACTTCTATGAAGGACTCATGTCTACTGATAGGAGCATGATCGATGCTGCCAGTGGAGGAGCTTTGGTGGACAAAACGCCCGAAGCTGCAAGGAATTTAATTGCAAACATGGCAGCTAACTCTCAACAATTTGGCACTAGGCTTGATTTTTCATCCAAGAATGTTAATGAGGTAAATATTTCTTCACTTGAGCAACGAATTGATAGTCTAACCTCCGTTGTTCGTCAAATGGCTATAGGTAATATGCAACAAGTGAAAGCTTGCGGAATTTGCGCTGTCGTAGGACATCCGACGGATATGTGCCCCACTCTTCAAGAGGAGTCCTATGAACAAGTACATGCAGCAGGTGGTTTTCCTGGTCAACCACAAAGGAGATATGATCCTTACGCGAACACATACAACTCAGGTTGGAGAGATCATCCGAATTTCGGCTATGAAAATCCACAAGGGAATCCGTCTGCGACTCAAAACTTCTCAAGCTACCAACAAAACAAGCAGCCATATCCTAACAAACAACAGGGCCAAACATCTGATTCTCATATGTCTTTGGAGGATATAATTACACAACTTAGCACTAACACTTTGCAATTTCAACAGGAAACGAAGGCAAATATACAGAATTTAACTACACAGATGGGACAAGTGACAAGTGCCATCAGTAGATTGGAAGCGCAAAATTCTGAAAAAGTACCCTCGCAAACAATGGCGAATCCAAAAGCAAATGTTAGTGCAATCACGTTGAGAAGCGGTAAAGAGATCGAAACTCCAGCAAAGATAGAGTCTACGCCGAAAGAGCAAAGCAAAACAGGAATGGACAACAAGGAGGTAGACAACAGTAAGAAGGAAGACAGTGTTCAAGGCGAAAATGGTACTCCTAAGCATAAATTTCCATCTCTCTCTGAGTATAAACCGGTACCCCCTTTCCCTCTTGCTTTAACAGAAAAAATGACATACGAGAAAAATTCAGATTTATTTGAGACTTTTCATAATTGCGAGGTAAAAATTTCATTGTTAGATGCAATTAAACAAGTACCTCGCTTTGCCAGATTTTTGAAAGAATTGTGTACACACAAGATAAAGCAAGCACTTAAAAAATATGAAAAGGTGCAAGTAGGAAAGAATGTGCCTGCCGTAATTCAAAGAAAACTCCCTACAAAATGCCAAGATCCAGGAATGTTTACTATCCCTTGTAAGATAGGAGACACGAGATTTGACAAGGCTATGTTAGACTTAGGAGCATCTATTAATGTCATGCCATATTCTATATATGCTTTTTTGCAACTTAAACCTTTAAATAGAACTGGTACTGTAATTTAGTTGGCTGATAGGTCTAACACTTATCCTAAGGGTATAGTAGAGGATGTTCTTGTGCAAGTAGATAATTTAATTTTTCCTGCTGATTTTTATATGCTTGATATGGAAAACGGTGATCAAAATGCTCCTATCTTGTTGGGAAGACCTTTCTTAAAGACTTCCAAAACTAAGATCGATGTTCATAGTGGTACACTGACAATGGAGTTTGATGGCGAAATTGTTAAATTTAATATTTTTGATGCCATGAAATGTCATAATCCTGTTTACTCTGTTGATGTGATTGATTCTTTAGCAGCAAAAGTTTCTAAAACTGATGGAAAGGGTGAATTGAACACGACATTTAGTCCGAATATTGGGAAAGAGAAAGAGGAGTTAGTCTTGACTGCTGATTTAAATAAAACTGTTGCGGCTGTGAATGACTCTTCGAACACAGGTAATGATCCATATTTTGACTTATCAGTTCCTAACAAGAAATCTTTACCTTTTGTTTTGCAGGATTACATTCCAGATTTGAAGCCTCTCCCTAATCATCTCGAATATATGTTCATTGAAGAGGGAGTAGAACCTTCATATCCACTGCAAGGGAGTTTTAACAAGACTATGATAAATGGAGTAAAGATGGATGAAATGGTCAAAATTCAAGAGGAAGGAGTAACGTAGTACTTTGGTCTGCTGTCAAGCCAATGACGATAAACAAAGGCGCTGCTTGGGAGGCAACCCAAGAAAACAGATTTGCATTTCTTTTCCTTTTTCTTTTTATAGTTATTTTTGCTTTTTCTTTGCATTATAGTTTACATTGGGGACAATGTAAATTTTAAGTGTGGGGGAAGGGTTTTAGGATAATTGTTTTATTTTTAGGAAATTTTAAAAATTTGTTTTTATTTTTTTTAAAATTTTATTTTTTATTTTTTTTTATTAGGGAATTTTAAAGAAATTTAAATTTTGGAATTTTGTGGGTAAATTCACTGCAAACTCTCACGAGACAAAACTCGTCCACTTGGGGTAACCTTGGGGTTTAAAGGCTTGTTGCACATGCTAAGTGTAACCGTGTTTCCTACGAAAATGGGGTAATTTTTTATTTTTATTTTTAGGATGTGTCACTTGAGCAATGAGTTAATTGAATTTTAAATTTTTGGTCAATGATAAAATTTTGATTTTTATTTAATAACTCTTGGAAAAATGATAAATTTTTGCTTAGTTTGAATTTTGACTTTTTATTGATTATTACTTTGTTTGAGATCTTTAAAATTTTTATGCACTTATATCCATTTGTTTGAGCTAGTTTTAATTTAGAAAAAGTTTAAATGGTTAAATGCTTATGAAAGATATTTTTGAGCTCTATATCTTATTTGATCATTATTTGAAGTGAAATATAAGGCAAAATATAATTTGGAGGAGATGATTTAGGTAATTTTTCTAGGATTATTATTGGAAAAAAATCTTGTGGTGGGTTGAGATGGAGCGTAAAACGCACTCACTCATAAACACATGAATAAGCGAGATAGAGTATAAAACGCACTCGCTGGTGAGATGGAGCATAAAATGCACTCACCGTGAAAAAAAATGATGAAAAAAAAAATGAAGAAAGAAAGAAAATGGGATGGAGCATAAAATCCACCCATTAAAAGAAAAAAATGAATGAGACAAAATATTTGAAAAAAATGCATATTAATAATCCTAGTGTGTATAATTGTTAAAAACCTTTTGATCTTCTAGTTATATGTGTCTATATTAATGAAAAATGATGAGAAAAGTAAGACTATAGAGTATTGTTGTTAAACTAACCATTTTTTATATCATTTATGAGACATTTAATTATGTGAGCGGATCTAAGTTTTTTTGCTAGTTCGATACATTTGGATTCACACACACACAAAAGGTCTTGAGTAAAGTAGAATTGATAAATATGTTAAAGTTATAGATTTTGCATGATTTTAAAATTTTCTTTGAGTTATCATTTAAAAAATTTTTGAGGCTGATGTTGAAATTTATATTGATTTGTTGCTCGAGTAAGTTGATTGGTTATTAGTTTTATTTATAGTTTTTATTTTTGTTTTGCCCGAGGACGAGCAAAAAGCTAAGTGTGGGGGTATTTGATAGAGTTAAATTATATGATATTTTTATTCCCTAATACTTAGTTTTTATATTTATTGTGTGCTTAAATGTTTAATTATTTAGCTTATTTTGGTTTTAATAGGTTTTATAGGATTTTAATTAATTTATGTTAATTTAGGTAATTTTATAGTAATTTTATATTTCTTTTTATTTATGTGTTTTTATGTATTTTTAGTATTTTAGGTGTTTTATTTATTATTATGTGTTTTTAGGATTTTTAGTATTTTTATATTATTTTTATTTATTTTTATATTTTATTTTGTAGGAAAAATAAAGCTTGGGGGCAAATCTGGAAAATCCGCAAAAGTCTGATCGCAAAACTGTAATTAACCGGCACTGATGGCATTATCGTAATTAAGGAAGAAAAGACGCAGAGGGGTATTATTGTAAATTCGCTAAGGTCAGCCGCGCAATGCGCGCGGTAGGAAATCAGCAACGACAGTCAATACGACGCCGTTTGGTGTAATGGAAATAGACCGCGCAATGCGCGAAGAGAGAAACTGAGAACGCGGAGCTAGTACGACGTTGTTTTGCATCGGTGAGGAAAGCCTCCGCACAATGCGCGGAGGAGCGTGCTGATGTAATGTCCTAGAATTTCCACATCTTTATTAATTAAATTATTAATTTAATTTTCAACGAGTTATTTTTACGAGATTATTTAAATCTTTTTATGTGATTAATTAATTATGTGATTAAATAATTATGTAATTAATTACTAAAATTAATTAAAGGGGTCACTAATATGTTATTAAATTAGTGAACAAACCCTAAAGTTTTAATATCAAAATAATTGATAAGTTTCCTATTAATTAAATATTCAATTAAATTGAATATAATGAGTGAATTAAATATAATAAATTAATTAATATGATTATTAATTAATGTAAATAATGTGAAATATTAATAATAATATTTATTAGTTCATTTAGTAATTTAATACTAATGGGTTAAAATATTTAATTATTTATTCAACCTATTTATTTATTTAATCATGGATTGAATAATTAATGTATAAATTATTAAATTAGCCCAACATGGGTCAATTAGTAGCCCAATGGGAGAATAATAAAATTTGACAATTTAGTAGCCCAAACAATTTAATAGAAGCCCAATTGGTATTTTAAATTAAAGCCCAATGATTGGCCCACTTGAAAAATACTTAAATTAACTATTAATTGTTTTAAAAGTGAAATGTGACTTTGAATTTGGGACAAAAAAAAAGAAGATCAGCCGAGCATACATGGATGAGAGAGAAAAGAATTGAATTTTTGTTATTTTAGTTTATTATTTATTTATTTAATATTAGGTTGCTTGTTTTGGTTTTTGGGAAAGTCTTTTCCCACAAAATCCTCACCAACTAAGTATGGACTAGCTTTCTTGTGTAAGTATCATTGCTATCTCATGATGGTAATTTTGATAGATATATATTTTATATATATCCAAATTGTAAGTATACTTACAATTTTGAAGCTTAAGTGAGTCATTTCTTCTTCTTCCATTTTCCAAGCTAGAGAGCATTTGAGAGTGTAGAAAAATTATAGTTGAGAGCAAAAATACCAAGAGAAGGAGTTCTTGGTTCATGCCTTCAAACCCCATCACCTACTTTGGAAGAAAAAGAAAGATAGTCTTTAAATCAAGGTAATGGTTATTCTAAATCTAAGTTTTATTTTTAAATTAAATAAATCATCATGTTTGTATAAACATGTTAATATAGTTATTAATGTGTAGTTGTAATATTTATGCCATGCTTGAGTTTAATATGTTTGATTTGTATTTTGGTATATTTATATGCTAAAATATGTATTTAATAGTGTATAATCAAGTCTTGAAATATATGACCAAAAATATTTTTGTAAAACTTAGATTTGATGTTCTAATATTATAGAACATTAAATCATGAGAAAAACAAAGTTTGAATCACTCAAAATGGAGTTATACACAAAAAGTTATGATTTATGGTAGTTTATGTGATGTAAAAATTTTTATAAAAAAATAATGATATTAAATCATGAAAAATTATTTTTTTCATGTTATAAATTAATATAAGGTGATTGGTAATTTTTTTTGGATTTTTATTGAATAGTTAAAGATTTATTGAAGGTATAATTTTAATTAAAGTGTGTATAGCCGGAACTGTTCACATTCTGTGAAAGAACAAAAAAATTAAAGTTTTTCGCGCAATGCGCGGACCACTGTGCACAGTCGGACGCGGAGACTAAAACGACGTCGTTTAGCCTCCAAGAAATATTACGCCGCGCGTACGCGCGGAAGCCAACTGAAGTGACTCCAAAACGGCACTGTTTTGGTCCTGCTTCAGCGATCCGCGCGCAATGTGCGAGCAACTGTTTTCGGGGAAATTATATTTATGCCCCTCCGTGTTTTTTTCGGCGAAATTATCATTTTGCCCTCGGATCAGTTTTCTGATTATTTACGAAACTGCCATCGGTCCGGTTTTTCAACTTAATTACGAAAATGCCATTCGGGTTAATTTTAATAAATTTAAATATTTAAAAATTAATTTAAAATTATAACAAAAATAATAATAATACAAAAATAATATTGGGGAGGATATTTTTCATTAAGTTTAATATTTAAATATTTTAAATATTAATCTAGTTAGCTAAACCATGGTTAAGTTAAATAAATTTATTATTTATTTATTATTTTAAATGTTAACAATAAATAAAGATGATAAATTAGCAATTATTATTTAATGCCTATTAAATAATATTTAAAGAGAGATAAAATTTATAAATTAATTATTTATTATTTAAATATTATTAAATAATAAATAAGGATAATTAAGTAATTAATTATTATTTAATTAACATTAAATAACGATTAATGGAAATTAAGTTATTAGAGTAATAATTTATTATTTAATTAAAATAATAAATAAGAATGATTTGATTATTATTTAACCTTAAATAATAATTAAAATTAATTAAATAATTAATTATTATTTAATTGACATTAAATAATAATTAAAGAGGATTAAGATTAGTAAACTATTATTTAATTTCCTTAATTAAATAATAAGTAAGGTTAATTACTTGGTTAATTATTGGTTGATTAACATTAAATTAAAGAAGGTTAAAACTAAGTTAATAATTATTTATTATTTAATTATAATTAAATAATAAGTAAGTACAATTAGTTATTATTTATTTTAAATAATAACTAAAGTTAATTAATTAATTTCTATTTAATCAATATTAAATAGTAATTAAAAAGAGATTGAGTTAATAAAATAAATTGAATTTAATTAAACAATTATAATAAGTTGTTTAAAGGTTTAATAAGTGTCCAACACTTAAGAAAAATATTTTCTAACTTATTAAATTATTAACCTAAAATGATTAAGTGTCTATAAGGTTAATAATATTGTTTTGACTAATGTAAATTATGTGCTAGTACTTATGTGTGGTAAATAAGTTCATTATTAAGCGTATAGTTATGCAAATACGCCGTACTAATTATTAGACCGACTTTATTAATGTTAGGTCTTTCAAAGCAAGTTAGTTAAAGCTAGACAATTATTGTAGCTGAGCAAACAGGCAAGTTCTCTAACCCTACTCAATTATTACCGTTGAACAAGTTTCCATACTTGTATTTATTGTTAAAGCTTGAAGTGGTTTAATTATTTAAAATTATTCCACATCCATATTGTTTATACAATCGCACTTAGTGCATTTGAAGCTTGTTAGTTCTTGATTCATGAACTGTATTAAAAATGTCTGAAGCTAATAGTTCAGCTAGACATTGCGTTTCTAAATTCAATAACTTGAATACTTTTAAAAGCTTATCCAAACCATTGTTGGGTGCGGATTTCTTATATTAAGTCTGAGAATTGAACAACCCTAAATTAGGGGATTTTGTGTCGGGAAACCGATTTTGGGCGCCAGTGACTAAATGTAATGCATATACAGCGGGTTGAATAGGCTGATCCCCTTGAAAACCAAACAACTCAAAGGGTCAGAGGAAACTCTATTATACCCTCGTTAGTTCAGGGTCCTTAGTGACCACTCAGCATTTTAAGATTCAAATATTCTGTTTATTAAAATTTGAATCCTGTTTCATTCACAATTGATATATCTATTGTTGAATCATTGATGATATTTCTCATTTATTCATGATATAATAAATCTATATGATTGTTCTAAACTTGCTGAGCAAACTAGTTGCTCATTCTTGCTATATCATGAACCATTTTTCAGATAATCCTGATTGCTCAAAGAAGGATAAGGGAAAAGGAAAAGCTAGAGCTTAAGTTAGCTTATGCATGCTAATTAGATCTTTAATTATGTATTTACGGTTGTTAAACTTTTTGTAATTCCTTGTGATAGGAACTGTTATTATGTTAAGGTTGATAGACCCTGGTATTGTAACCTTTTGAAGGGAACCAATATGTATTATTCCGCGATATTTAAATGCAATGTATGTATTTAATTGTTAGTAATGTGTTGAATAGTGAGAACCAAACTCGAGGTTATGGAACCCGGATTTGGGGTCGTCACAGGTTGGTATCAGAGCTGTAGGTTAGAAACGTTAGGATTTACGAAACCTAAGTTATAACCTTAGTATTAAACTCATATCGAGTGCGTTAGGGGATGAATCGGGGAGATTCATCATGTTGTGTATTTTTGGAGATGGATTGAGAAAATCCATCGAGCCGAGATGTACATGATAAAATATCATTTCATTTCATCAATGAATATATTTTATTGCTGTACTAACGTGTGTTATTGTTTTATGATATAGGATGGCAGAGATCGGACAGTCGAGTCGCATTGCTGAGGAGGACTATATTGATATCCATATGGATACTGCACAGCCGCTGGTGGCTGCACCCGTAGAGGAGCCAGAGTCAGATCCTGAGGAGGGGGATCATGTGGAGCCCGTCTGGGGCGGAGTCATGAGGCCTTACAGTGAGGATGAGGCAGAGTCAGAGGAGTCTGAGGAGGAGGAGTCAGCTGATGGCATGGGCACTACTGCCGCTGACATCATAGAGGGACTGACCAATAGGAACGAGGGGCTGGAGGCAAGGGTCCAGCATCTAGAGGAGCAGAATCTGACCCACCAGCACATGGAGGATCAGTATAAGGATGCGGCTTACCAGTTCTCTGGCGAGAACACAGAGCTAAAGGAGAGGATCGTAGGACTGGAGGATCAGGTACAGGAGTACGAGGATTCGGTGGAGCACTTTGCAGTGCTAACACATCAGCTGGTAGAGCAGGATGTAGAGCTGCAAGCCAAATTGGCAGTGGCTGAGACTAGGTTGGCCGAGGCTGAGCTGAAGGTTCAGCAAGTACAGGCAGAGAAGGCCGCCATCCGTGCACACTGGCAGGAGGCGATAGAGGACCGAATGGAGATGGAGAGACAGCGGGATGCCGCTTATGGTCAGATGATTGAGCTAGAGGAGGAGGTCCGCGAGAAGCGGGTGAGGACGGATAGACTTAGCTACGTCTACCGATCTTCATATGGTAGGCTTCAGAGCAGGGTGCACTACTACCCAGCTGAGGAGGGCCAGTCTATGCATACCATCAGCAGGAGTGTGGTGATGGCCATCGGGGATGAGGAGTATGACGACGCGATCCGTAGGGGGATGCGCAGTCAGTAGTAGTAGTAGTTGTTTTCTAATTTCGTATGTAAATAGATGCAGTAAAACCCAACTTTTGTTTTATTAGAGGGTTAATATGTCACTAAATCCCAACTCTAGGAAGTTGTAGGATATGTCAGATCCCATCTTTTGTAGCTTCTCAGGGATAGAAGCATTTATAGCAGTATGCTGTCGATGTAAAGTGCTATGCACTACTGTTTTAGCATATGAATATAAATGCAGTCAAATTTATGTTTATATGTGTGTTGAAATAATTATTTGTATTTTAGCTAAATATTGTCTAAGATACAAAATAATGAAATGAAAAAGATGAAACCAGTATAATAATGTAAATTTTTGTTTATAACAGAAAATGCCGCCACGTAGACAACCACCAAGGAACCAGGGGGTAGAAGAGTCAGTTAACAACGACGCGGGGGGACACAACGTAGACCCTATGCAAAACTTCGTCGACATGCTAGCTGAGGCAATGCAACACAGACACCCTGTTGTAGCAAATCCACCACCACCACCACCAACTCAGTTGGCAAATTTCAAAGATTTTAAAGCGATGGGACCGCCAGAGTTTAGGGGAACGTCGGACCCGATAGAGGTCCAGTCTTGGATAAAGGAGATAGAGAAGGCGTTCGTTATCGCAAGAGTGGCTGAGGAGCAAAAGACAGTTTTTGCTACCTACATGATGAAGGGCGAAGCCAATTTCAGGTGGGAAGCCAATCAGAATAGGGCTGGGGATGGTGTGGTGCCCTGAACAAAATTTAAGAAAATATTCGACGAGAATTATTTCCCGAAAAGTATGAAGAGTAGGATGGAGGTAAGGTTTCTAGAACTGAAACAGGAGAACATGTCGGTACCGGAGTACGCGGCAAAATTTAATGAGCTGGCCAGGTTCGCTCCACATCAGGTAGACACGGAGGAACGCAAGGCCAAGAGGTTCGAGAATGGATTGAGACCTTGGATATTCAACAAGGTAGCAGTACTGCAGATTGACTCGTTCGCAACTTTGCTAGAGAAGTCAATCATTGCTGAAGGAGGAAGCGACGCGTTAACCAAGTACAACCAGGAGAGAAACAAGAAGAAAAATGAAGGGGGAAGCAAGAACAGCAACAGTGGAGGCAATAATAACAGCAACAAGCGTAAATGGGACAACATCAACAACGACAAGAGCTCGGGGAATCAACAAGGAAGTGTTCAGAAAAAGCCAGCATGCAATATATGTGGGAAGAACCACTTCGGAGAGTGCAGGAAAGGGAAGAATACATGCTACAATTGTGGTCTGGTGGGACATATTTCTCCAAATTGTCCCCTCCCAAAGAAAGTGAGATGCTTTTCTTGCGGAGCATCTGACCACCTGATAAAGGATTGCCCTAAGAAGAAGAATGACGGGAATAGCGGCTACAAGGGCAATAACAGCAAATTGGCTATCGGGGGACCGGTACCACAGAGCAAACCGACAGCCCGGACTTTCAATATGACGGTACAGGATGCCGTGGGGTCAAAAGACGTGGTGTCAGGTATTATTCCGATCAATAATATAAATGCATATGTATTGTTTGATTCGGGTGCTACCTGTTCATTTGTGTCTGATGATTTCGCTAGACGATTAGAGTTGCCTAGGGACAAACTAGAAAACTCAATGAACATAGAAGTTGCTAATAAAGAGGTGATTCCGGTAGAGTACATACATAGAAATTGTTGTGCTGAAATCAGGGGTCAGAAATTAAATGTGAATCTAATTCCAATACGTCTGGGGGAATTTGATGTAATACTTGGGATGGATTGGTTGTTTAACCACGGGGCGATAATTGATTGTCAGAAGAAGTGCATACACCTTAAGACACCAAATAAGTCTAAGGTCGTATTTTATGGCAGCAAATCGTCAAGACAGTCTTCTTGTCTGACGATGATGCAAGCCAAGAAATTATTGAAGAAAGGTTGTGTAGGATATTTGGCTCATGTGGTTGACACACAAGTGGTGAGTCCCGAGATGGAGCAAATACCAGTAGTTAGGGAATTTATGGATGTTTTTCCAGATGTACTGCCGGGCTTACCGCCGGACAGAGAGATAGAATTTGTGATTGATTTAGTACCGGGGACAGCACCGATATCGAAAGCACCATATAGGATGGCTCCGGTAGAACTGAAGGAATTGATGGTGCAATTGCAGGAGTTGTTAGATAATAAGTACATTCAGCCAAGTGTTTCTCCATGGGGAGCACCGGTGCTGTTTGTAAAGAAGAAGGATGGATCAATGAGATTGTGTATGGATTATAGAGAGCTGAATAAGGTGACAATTAAGAACAAGTACCCGTTACCACGAATTGACGATCTTTTCGATCAATTGAAAGGGGCGAAGTACTTTTCAAAGATTGACTTAAGGACTGGTTATCATCAGTTGAAAGTCAGGAAGGAGGATGTACCCAAGACGACATTCAGAACTCGATATGGGCATTATGAGTTTCTGGTGATGTCGTTTGGACTAACGAATGCACCAGCCGCATTTATGGACATGATGAACAGAATATTCAAGCAATACTTGGATAAATTTGTAGTCGTGTTCATTGACGATATTTTGGTGTATTCCAAAACGGAGGAAGAGCATGCTGAACACCTAAGATTGGTGTTGGAGATTTTACGGAAGGAGAGTTTATACGCTAAGTTTTCAAAGTGTGAATTCTGGTTGGAAAGAGTTCAATTTCTAGGTCATGTTATTGACAAGGAGGGAGTTTCGGTTGATCCGACGAAGGTTGAATCGGTAATAAATTGGGAACAACCAAGGACGCCGACAGAAGTAAGAAGTTTCTTAGGGTTAGCGGGTTACTATCGGAGGTTCATACAAGACTTCTCAAAGATAGCAACACCGTTGACCAACTTAACAAGAAAGACGGTAAAATACGTGTGGACGGAGAAGTGTGAGGAAAGTTTTCAGGAGTTAAAGAAAAGACTTAGTGAAGCACCTGTATTGACCTTACCAGACGATATAGGAGGTTTTACGGTCTACAGTGATGCATCGCACAAGGGGCTTGGCTGTGTGCTTATGCAAAACGGCAAAGTCGTTGCGTATGCGTCCAGACAATTAAAAGATTATGAGAAGGGATATCCTACCCACGACTTGGAATTGGCAGCGGTAGTGTTTGCCCTTAAAATTTGGAGGCATTATTTGTATGGAAAGAAATGTGAGATATTCACAGACCATAAGAGTCTAAAGTATATCTTCACACAGAAGGAGTTGAATATGAGGCAACGGAGATGGTTGGAATTGATCAAAGATTATGATTGTGAAATTCTATATCATCCCGGCAAGGCCAACGTAGTAGCGGATGCTCTGAGTAGAAAGAACAGGGAGAAATTGTTCATATTGACAGATCAAGAACAATTGGTTCAAGAGATGGCTCGAATGGAGTTGGAAGTGAGAAGTCCAAACGAGTCAATAGAAGTCGAGGCAAGCCCAACCTTGTTAGATAGGGTAAAAGAGGCTCAAGACAAAGATGAGGAATGTGACAGAATCCGGAAGAGGATGACCGATGGAGAAGAGGTCAAGTTTAAAATTGATAGCATGGGATTGCTGAGATTTGAAAATCGTGTTTGGGTACCGCTAGTGGCTGAATTACGAGAGAAAATTTTGCAAGAGGCCCATAGTACGAGATACTCGATACATCCGGGGAGTACGAAGATGTATCAAGATCTACGTCAGCATTTTTGGTGGCCGAATTTAAAAAGGGAGGTTGCAGAATGTGTCAGCCGATGCCTAACTTGTCAAAGGGTAAAGGCCGAACATCAGAGACCAAGTGGATTGTTACAGCCGTTAGAAATTCCTGAGTGGAAATGGGAGCATATCACAATGGATTTTGTTGTAGGACTTCTAGCAACACAGAAGGGATATGACGCGATTTGGGTGATTGTGGATCGGCTAACAAAGTTAGCGCACTTTTTGCCGATCAAGATTAGGTTCAGTTTGGATCAGTTGTCCAAATTATACATCAAAGAGATAATTTCAAGACATGGGGTGCCGGTATCGATTGTGTCAGACAGAGATCCGCGCTTCACGTCAAAATTTTGGAGAAGTCTTCAGGAGAGATTGGGGACACAGTTGAGAATGAGTACAACGTATCATCCGCAGACTGATGGGCAAAGTGAGAGAACAATTCAGACATTGGAAGATATGCTCAGGGCCTGCGTGATGGATTTCAAGGGCAGTTGGGAAATCCATCTACCACTAGTTGAGTTTGCATACAACAATAGTTATCATGCGAGCATAGGCATGCCGCCTTACGAAGCTTTATATGGCAGAAAATGCAGAACACCTCTATGTTGGGATGAGGTAGGAGAACGCCGACTGTTGGGGCCAGAATTGGTTCAACAGACGGTAGAAATTATCAAGGTAATAAGAGCTCGGCTAGTAGCAGCTCAAGACCGTCAAAAGAAATACGCCGATTTACATCGACAGAAACGAGACTTCGAGGTGGGGAGTTTTGTGTTCATTAAGGTATCTCCCTGGAAAGGGAAGATCAGGTTTGGAAAGAAGGGGAAATTGAGTCCAAGGTTCATAGGACCGTTCGAAATATTGAGAAGAGTGGGTGAAGTAGCATACGAGGTAGCTTTACCTCCTGAATTGGAACATATTCACAATGTGTTTCACGTGTCGGTATTGCGGCCATACAAACCAGACTACAAGCACGTTATCTCCTATGAACCAATTCAAGTCGGGAAGGACTTATCATATGAAGAAGTTCCTATTCAGATACTCGATAGGAAGGAACAGAAACTGAGAAATAAGATAATTCATTCTGTCAAAGTACTTTGGAGGAATCACGCCATTGAAGAAGCTACGTGGGAATTAGAGGAGGAAATGAGGGCAAATTTCCCGTTTTTATTTGAGTAACCTTATTTTACAATTCCGAGGACGGAATTTTTATAAGGAGGGGAGAATGTAATGTCCTAGAATTTCCACATCTTTATTAATTAAATTATTAATTTAATTTCCAACGAGTTATTTTTACGAGATTATTTAAATCTTTTTATGTGATTAATTAATTATGTGATTAAATAATTATGTAATTAATTACTAAAATTAATTAAAGGGGTGGTGTGATGTCGCAAGCACCCAAAAATAAAATCTTACTTTGGAAAAATAAATATGTAGTAGTGCAAGTAAGAGTCGATCCCACAGAGAATGATTAATTTAATTTTATATTTTTGCAAATAAAAATAGAGGGGTTTTGTAATTAAAGAAATAATTTAAATAAAACTAATTAAAATAAATATGCAAAAAATAAATAAAAATAAAAAGTCTTGGTTTAAGTCAAAATCCACCATCAAGAATTTGCAACTGATCACTGATGCAAAAATAAATCAATTAATATTTTAAAGATTCACCGTAGAAAGAACTACTCGCAGGTGGAATAATTTTTCTCCTCTCTCCTTAATTTTAGATAAGTAGAGCCACTTGGTCTAAATATCCTTACTAATAAACAACCTCCGGCACTTGCTAAAGATTTAATTTAATAGCAGCATAAAGAATTAGAGAGATCGTTGAACTAAACAACACAAGCCACTTGTTTGCATTTAATTTAGATGAATATTCTTCCTAAGATAAAATAATCTTTTGATCTGCAAAATAATTATTAAACTTAGTTGCTTCACAAATAGCAGTAGATTAATATGAATAATAAACTAGTAGCGCTCCTAGCAATTAAACAAATCAATCATAAAATTGAGCATAGAAGAATATTCAATAATCAAAATATAAATTGAACAATTAAAATAAATTAGATCTCACAGTGGATAAATCTTGATGGCTTCAATCACTTAAACCAAGAAAAATAATTTAGCTACTCATAATAATAGAGAGCATCAAAGAATAGAAGAGAGAATTTTTATACTAAGAAAAGTTGTATTTTACATTGTGTGTCAAGCCCTCTATTTATAGGCTCCAAAATCCTCCTAAACCTAGTTGGAATTAATCTTTCCAAACCCTAATAGGATTTAAAATACAAATAAAAATAAAAGAAAAAGAAAAATAATTATTATTCTAACCCTAGTTGGAATTAAAATCCAATTTGGAATCAAAAAGGTACAATAAATCCGAAATAATCCGTTTCCCAGCATTTATGTGTCAAACAAACAAGCCTTAGTCGCCAGCTTTGACCGGTCAACGCGGAACCGCGCGCGGTGACGTCAGCATGTCGCCCGCGCATTGCGCGGAGGCTTTCTGCACCGAACGTAAAACGACGTCGTATGGTTCCTTGTCTTGCAACTGTTCACAACACCGCGCGCATTGCGCGGTCACTCTCTCGAAACGGCGTCGTTTCAGCTGTCGGGTAATCCGTCTGCGCGCATTGCGCGGTCGTCACTTTTCCCTGAAATTACCGAAATGCCACCGCCTGGATATTTACAATTAGGACCCCCCAAGAATCTGCTTTATTACGATTTTGCCACCGGCTTCTTGCAGAATTACACTTTTGCCCCCAAGCTTATTTTTTTCTACAAAATAAAATATAAAATAATTAAAAATAAATAAAAATAATATAAAAATACTAAAAATCCTAAAAACATATAATAATAAATAAAACACCTAAAACACTAAAAATAAATAAAAACAAATAAATAAAAAGTGATATAAAAATACTGTAAAATTACCTAAATTAACATAAATTAACATAAATCCTATAAAACCTATTAAAACCAAAATAAGTTAAATAATTAATCATTTAAGCATACAATAAATATAAAAACTAAGTATTAGGGCATAAAAATACCATATAATTTAGCCCTATCAAATACCCCCACACTTAGCTTTTTGCTCGTCCTCGGGCAAAACAAAAATAAAAATTATAAAAATTAAACTAATAACCAAACAACTCACTTGAGCAACAGAGCAATATAAATTTCAACATCAGCCTCAAAGATTTTTTAAATGATAACTCATAGAAAATTTCAAAATCATGCAAAATCTAGAACTTCAACATATTTATCAATTCTACTTTACTCAAGATCTTTTGTGTGTGTGTGTATCCAAATGTATTAAACTAATCAAAACTCAGATAAGTTTAGGTTATTAATTACCTTATAGAAGATATACAACAAAACTCAAAATACTTATTTTTCTCATCACTTTCAGTTAATACAGACAAATATAAATCAGAAGATCAAAAGGTTTTTAATCAATGAAGCATACTAGGATTATCAAAAAAAATTTCTTTCAAATATTTTTTCAATTTTTTTTCTTTTAATGGGTGCATTTTATGCTCCATCCCATTTTTTTCTTTCTTTTTTTTTTCTTTCACGGTGAGTGCATTTTATGCTCCATCTCACCAACGAGTGCGTTTTACGCTCCATCTCGCTTTTTCATGTGTTTATGAGTGAGTGCGTTTTACGCTCCATCTCAACCCACCACAAGATTTTTCTTTTTCCTTCTTCAATAATAATCCTAGAAAAATTACCTAAATCATCTCCTCCAAATTATATTTTGTCTTATATTTCACTTTAAATAATGATCAAATAAGATATAGAGTTCAAAAATATCTTCCATAAGCGTTTTAACCATATAAATTTTCTCTTAATTAAAACTAGCTCAAATAAATGGATGTAAGTGCATAAAAAGTTAAAAAATCTCAAACAAAGTAATTATCAATAAAAAGTCAAAAATTCAAACTAAGCAAAAATTTATCATTTTTCCAAGAGTTATTAAATAAAAATCAAAATTTTATCATTGGCTAAAAATTAAAATTCCAATTAACTCATTGCTCAAGCGACACATCCTAAAAATAATAAAAAAAATAAAAAAAATAAAAAAAACTACCCCATTTTCGTAGGAAACACGGTTACACTTAGCATGTGCAACAAGCCTTTAAACCCCAAGGTTACCCCAAGTGGACGAGTTTTGTCTCGTGAGGGTTTGCAGTGAATTTACCCACAAAATTCAAAATTTCAAAATTTTTAAAATTTCCTAAAATTTGCAAAATATGGCCTAAAAATAACAAAAATCCTAAATCTCTTCCCCCACACTTAAAATTTACATTGTCCCCAATGTAAAGTAAAATGCAAAGAACAAAAAACACAAATAAATATAAAAAGAAAAAGGAAAAGAAATGCAAATCTGAGTTCTTGGGTTGCCTCCCAAGCAGCGCCTTTGTTTATTGTCATTGGCTCGACAGCATGCTTAAACACTACGTTACTCCTTCTTCTTGAATTTTGACCATTTCATCCATCTTTACTCCATTTATCATGGTCTTGTTAAAACTCTCTTGCAGTGGATATGAAAGTTCTACTCCCTCTTCAATGAACATATATTCGAGACGATTAGGGGGAGGCTTCAAATCTGGAATGTAATCCTGCAAAACAAAAGGTAAAGATTTCTTGTTAGGAACTAGTAAGTCAAAATATGGATCATTACCTGTGTTCGGAGAATCATTCACAGCCGCAACAGTTTTCTTTAAATCAGCACTCAAGACTAACTCCTCTTTCTCTTTCCCAAGATTCAGACTAAATGTCGTTTTCAATTCACCCTTTCCATCAGGTGTAGAAACTTTTGCTGCTAAAGAATCAATCACAGCAACAGAGTAAACAGGATTATGACATTTCATGGCATCAAAAATATTAAATTTAACAATTTCGCCATCAAACTCCATTGTCAGTGTACCACTATGAACATCGATCTTAGCTTTGGAAGTCTTTAAGAAAGGTCTTCCTAACAAAATAGGAGCATTTTGATCGCCATTTTCCATATCAAGCACATAAAAATCAGCAGGAAAAATCAAATTATCTACTTGCACAAGAACATCCTCTACTATACCCTTAGGCTGAGTGCTAGACCCATCAGCCAACTGAATCACAGTACCAGTTCTATTTAAAGGTTCAAGTTGCAAAGAAGCATATATAGAATATGGCATGACATTAATAGATGCTCCTAGATCTAACATAGCCTTTTCAAATCTCGTGTTTCCTATCTTACAAGGGATAGTAAACATTCCTGGATCTTGACACTTTGTAGGGAGTTTTCTTTGAATTATGGCAGAAACATTTTTTCCTACTTGTACCTTTTCATATTTTTTAAGTGCTTGCTTTCTCTTGTGTGTACACAATTCTTTCAAAAATCTAGCAAAGCGAGGCACTTGTTTAATTGCATCTATCAATGGAATTTTTACCTCGCAATTATGAAAAGTTTCAAATAAATCTGAATTTTTCTCGTATGTCCTTTTTTCTGTTAAAGCATGAGGGAAAGGGGGTACCGGTTTATACTCAGAGAGAGGTGGAAATTTATGCTTAGGAGTACCATTGTTAACTAGAACATTGTCATCCTCTTGACTGTTGTCTACCTCCTTGTTGTCCATTCCTGTTTTGCTTTGCTCTTTTGGCGCAGACTCTGTCTCTGTTGGAGTTTCGATCTCTTTACCACTTCTCAACGTGATTGCACTAACATTTGCTTTTGGATTCGCCATTGTTGGCGATGGTACTTTTTCAGAATTTTGCGCCTCCAATCTACTGATGGCACTTGTCATTTGTCCCATCTGTGTAGTTAAATTCTGTATATTTGCCTTCGTTTCCTGTTGAAATTGCAAAGTGTTAGTGCTAAGTTGTGTAATTATATCCTCCAAAGACATATGAGAATCAGATGTTTGGCCCTGTTGTTTGTTAGGATATGGCTGCTTGTTTTGTTGGTAGCTTGAGAAGTTTTGAGTCGTAGACGGATTCACTTGTGGATTTCCATAGCCGAAATTCGGATGATCTCTCCAACCTGAGTTGTACGTGTTTGCGTAAGGATCATATCGCCTTTGTGGTTGACCAGGGAAACCACCTACTGCATGCACTTGTTCGTGGGACTCCTCTTGAAGAGTGGGGCACATATCCGTCGGATGTCCTACGACCGCGCAAATTCCGCAAGCTTTCACTTGTTGCGTATGACCTACAGCCATTTGACGAACAACAGAGGTTAGGCTATCAATTCGTTGCTCAAGTGAAGAAATATTTACCTCATTAACATTCTTGGATGAAAAATCAAGCCTAGTGCCAAATTGTTGGGAGTTAGCAGCCATGTTTGCGATTAAGTTCCTCGCAGCTTCGGGCGTTTTGTCCACCAAAGCTCCTCCACTGGCAGCATCGATCATGCTCCTATCAGTAGACATGAGTCCTTCATAGAAGTATTGGATGAGGAGTTGCTCGCTGATTTGATGGTGGGGGCAACTTGCACATAGTTTCTTGAAACGTTCCCAATAGTCGTACAGGGATTCTCCATGGTTCTGTCTCACACCACAAATGTCTTTCCTAATATTGGCTGCCCTTGAAGCTGGAAAATATTTCTCCAAGAATAGTCTTTTCATCTCTTCCCATGTGGTGATACTGCCGGAGGGTAGGTAGTAGAGCCAATCCTTAGCCAAATCTTTCAAAGAAAATGGAAAAGCTCTTAGATTGATTTGCTCTTCAGTCACTCCAGAAGGTTTCAAACTTGTGCACACCATATGGAATTCCTTTAAATGTTTGTGAGGATCTTCACCTGCAAGGCCATGAAAATTTGGCAATAGATGGATTAAACCTGATTTTAATTCAAAGGAAGTGTTAGCATCTATATTTGGAAAAATTATGCTTAAAGGTTGTTGATTCAAATCAGGGGCCGCAAGCTCTTTCAAAGTTCGATTCCTAGCCATGATTTCCATCGTCAACCTGCACAACTCAAATAAAATATGAAAACTAGAATAATAAAAAAAAACTAAGAATAATTACTAAAGTAAATTAATATTTACAAAAAGCACAAAATTAAATTAAAATCAATCCCCGGCAACGGCGCCAAAATTTGGTGTGATGTCGCAAGCACCCAAAAATAAAATCTTACTTTGGAAAAATAAATATGTAGTAGTGCAAGTAAGAGTCGATCCCACAGAGAATGATTAATTTAATTTTATATTTTTGCAAATAAAAATAGAGGGGTTTTGTAATTAAAGAAATAATTTAAATAAAACTAATTAAAATAAATATGCAAAAAATAAATAAAAATAAAAAGTCTTGGTTTAAGTCAAAATCCACCATCAAGAATTTACAACTGATCACTGATGCAAAAATAAATCAATTAATATTTTAAAGATTCACCGTAGAAAGAACTACTCGCAGGTGGAATAATTTTTCTCCTCTCTCCTTAATTTTAGATAAGTAGAGCCACTTGGTCTAAATATCCTTACTAATAAACAACCTCCGGCACTTGCTAAAGATTTAATTTAATAGCAGCATAAAGAATTAGAGAGATCGTTGAACTAAACAACACAAGCCACTTGTTTGCATTTAATTTAGATGAATATTCTTCCTAAGATAAAATAATCTTTTGATCTGCAAAATAATTATTAAACTTAGTTGCTTCACAAATAGCAGTAGATTAATATGAATAATAAACTAGTAGCGCTCCTAGCAATTAAACAAATCAATCATAAAATTGAGCATAGAAGAATATTCAATAATCAAAATATAAATTGAACAATTAAAATAAATTAGATCTCACAGTGGATAAATCTTGATGGCTTCAATCACTTAAACCAAGAAAAATAATTTAGCTACTCATAATAATAGAGAGCATCAAAGAATAGAAGAGAGAATTTTTATACTAAGAAAAGTTGTATTTTACATTGTGTGTCAAGCCCTCTATTTATAGGCTCCAAAATCCTCCTAAACCTAGTTGGAATTAATCTTTCCAAACCCTAATAGGATTTAAAATACAAATAAAAATAAAAGAAAAAGAAAAATAATTATTATTCTAACCCTAGTTGGAATTAAAATCCAATTTGGAATCAAAAAGGTACAATAAATCCGAAATAATCCGTTTCCCAGCATTTATGTGTCAAACAAACAAGCCTTAGTCGCCAGCTTTGACCGGTCAACGCGGAACCGCGCGCGGTGACGTCAGCATGTCGCCCGCGCATTGCGCGGAGGCTTTCTGCACCGAACGTAAAACGACGTCGTATGGTTCCTTGTCTTGCAACTGTTCACAACACCGCGCGCATTGCGCGGTCACTCTCTCGAAACGGCGTCGTTTCAGCTGTCGGGTAATCCGTCTGCGCGCATTGCGCGGTCGTCACTTTTCCCTGAAATTACCGAAATGCCACCGCCTGGATATTTACAATTAGGACCCCCCAAGAATCTGCTTTATTACGATTTTGCCACCGGCTTCTTGCAGAATTACACTTTTGCCCCCAAGCTTATTTTTTTCTACAAAATAAAATATAAAATAATTAAAAATAAATAAAAATAATATAAAAATACTAAAAATCCTAAAAACATATAATAATAAATAAAACACCTAAAACACTAAAAATAAATAAAAACAAATAAATAAAAAGTGATATAAAAATACTGTAAAATTACCTAAATTAACATAAATTAACATAAATCCTATAAAACCTATTAAAACCAAAATAAGTTAAATAATTAATCATTTAAGCATACAATAAATATAAAAACTAAGTATTAGGGCATAAAAATACCATATAATTTAGCCCTATCAAGGGGGTCACTAATATGTTATTAAATTAGTGAACAAACCCTAAAGTTTTAATATCAAAATAATTGATAAGTTTCCTATTAATTAAATATTCAATTAAATTGAATATAATGAGTGAATTAAATATAATAAATTAATTAATATGATTATTAATTAATGTAAATAATGTGAAATATTAATAATAATATTTATTAGTCCATTTAGTAATTTAATACTAATGGGTTAAAATATTTAATTATTTATTCAACCTATTTATTTATTTAATCATGGATTGAATAATTAATGTATAAATTATTAAATTAGCCCAACATGGGTCAATTAGTAGCCCAATGGGAGAATAATAAAATTTGACAATTTAGTAGCCCAAACAATTTAATAGAAGCCGAATGGGAGAATAATAAAATTTGACAATTTAGTAGCCCAAACAATTTAATAGAAGCCCAATTGGTATTTTAAATTAAAGCTCAATGATTGGCCCACTTGGAAAATACTTAAATTAACTATTAATTGTTTAAAAAGTGAAATGTGACTTTGAATTTGGGACAAAAAAAAAAGAAGATCAGCCGAGCATACATGGATGAGAGAGAAAAGAATTGAATTTTTGTTATTTTAGTTTATTATTTATTTATTTAATATTAGGTTGCTTGTTTTGGTTTTTGGGAAAGTATTTTCCCACAAAATCCTCACCAACTAAGTATGGACTAGCTTTCTTGTGTAAGTATCATTGCTATCTCATGATGGTAATTTTGATAGATATATATTTTATATATATCCAAATTGTAAGTATACTTACAATTTTGGAGCTTAAGTGAGTCATTTCTTCTTCTTCCATTTTCCAAGCTAGAAAGCATTTGAGAGTGTAGAAAAATTATAGTTGAGAGCAAAAATACCAAGAGAAGGAGTTCTTGGTTCATGCCTTCAAACCTCATCACCTACTTTGGAAGAAAAAGAAATATAGTCATTAAATCAAGGTAATGGTTATTCTAAATCTAAGTTTTATTTTTAAATTAAATAAATCATTATGTTTGTATAAACATGTTAATATAGTTATTAATGTGTAGTTGTAATATTTATGCCATGCTTGAGTTTAATATGTTTGATTTGTATTTTGGTATATTTATATGCTAAAATATGTATTTAATAGTGTATAATCAAGTCTTGAAATATATGACCAAAAATATTTTTGTAAAACTTAGATTTGATGTTCTAATATTATAGAACATTAAATCATGAGAAAAACAAAGTTTGAATCACTCAAAATGGAGGTATACACAAAAAGTTATGATTTATGGTAGTTTATGTGATGTAAAAATTTTTATAAAAAAATAATGATATTAAATCATGAAAAATTAGTTTTTTCATGTTATAAATTAATATAAGGTGATTGGTAATTTTTTTTGGATTTTTATTGAAGAGTTAAAGATTTATTGAAAGTATAATTTTAATTAAAGTGTGTATAGCCGGAACTGTTCACATTCTGTGAAAGAACAAAAAAAATAAAGTTTTTCGCGCAATGCGCGGACCACTGTGCACAGTCGGACGCGGAGAATAAAACGACGTCGTTTAGCCTCCAAGAAATATTACGCCGCGCGTACGCGCGGAAGCCAACTGCAGTGACTCCAAAACGGCACCGTTTTGGTCCTGCTTCAGCGATCCGCGCGCAATGCGCGAGCAACTGTTTCCGGGGAAATTATATTTATGCCCCTCCGTGTTTTTTTCGGCGAAATTATCATTTTGCCCTCGGATCAGTTTTCTGATTATTTACGAAACTGCCATCGGTCCGGTTTTTCAACTTAATTACGAAAATGCCATTCGGGTTAATTTTAATAAATTTAAATATTTAAAAATTAATTTAAAATTATAACAAAAATAATAATAATACAAAAATAATATTGGGGAGGATATTTTTCATTAAGTTTAATATTTAAATATTTTAAATATTAATCTAGTTAGCTAAACCATGGTTAAGTTAAATAAATTTATTATTTATTTATTATTTTAAATGTTAATAATAAATAAAGATGATAAATTAGCAATTATTATTTAATGCCTATTAAATAATATTTAAAGAGAGATAAAATTTATAAATTAATTATTTATTATTTAAATATTATTAAATAATAAATAAGGATAATTAAGTAATTAATTATTATTTAATTAACATTAAATAACGATTAATGGAAATTAAGTTATTAGAGTAATAATTTATTATTTAATTAAAATAATAAATAAGAATGATTTGATTATTATTTAACCTTAAATAATAATTAAAATTAATTAAATAATTAATTATTATTTAATTGACATTAAATAATAATTAAAGAGGATTAAGATTAGTAAACTATTATTTAATTTCCTTAATTAAATAATAAGTAAGGTTAATTACTTGGTTAATTATTGGTTGATTAACATTAAATTAAAGAAGGTTAAAACTAAGTTAATAATTATTTATTATTTAATTATAATTAAATAATAAGTAAGTACAATTAGTTATTATTTATTTTAAATAATAACTAGAGTTAATTAATTAATTTCTATTTAATCAATATTAAATAGTAATTAAAAATAGATTGAGTTAATAAAATAAATTGAATTTAATTAAACAATTATAATAAGTTGTTTAAAGGTTTAATAAGTGTCCAACACTTAAGAAAAATATTTTCTAACTTATTAAATTATTAACCTAAAATGATTAAGTGTCTATAAGGTTAATAATATTGTTTTGACTAATGTAAATTATGTGTTAGTACTTATGTGTGGTAAATAAGTTCATTATTAAGCGTATAGTTATGCAAATACGCCGTACTAATTATTAGACCGACTTTATTAATGTTAGGTCTTTCAAAGCAAGTTAGTTAAAGCTAGACAATTATTGTAGCTGAGCAAACAGGCAAGTTCTCTAACCCTACTCAATTATTACCGTTGAACAAGTTTCCATACTTGTATTTATTGTTAAAGCTTGAAGTGGTTTAATTATTTAAAATTATTCCACATCCATATTGTTTATACAATCGCACTTAGTGCATTTGAAGCTTGTTAGTTCTTGATTCATGAACTGTATTAAAAATGTCTGAAGCTAATAGTTCAGCTAGACATTGTGTTTCTAAATTCAATAACTTGAATACTTTTAAAAGCTTATCCAAACCATTGTTGGGTGCGGATTTCTTATATTAAGTCTGAGAATTGAACAACCCTAAATTAGGGGATTTTGTGTCGGGAAACCGATTTTGGGCGCCAGTGACTAAATGTAATGCATATACAGCGGGTTGAATAGGCTGATCCCCTTGAAAACCAAACAACTCAAAGGGTCAGAGGAAACTCTATTATACCCTCGTTAGTTCAGGGTCCTTAGTGACCACTCAGCATTTTAAGATTCAAATATTCTGTTTATTAAAATTTAAATCCTGTTTCATTCACAATTGATATATCTATTGTTGAATCATTGATGATATTTCTCATTCATTCATGATATAATAAATCTATATGATTGTTCTAAACTTGCTGAGCAAACTAGTTGCTCATTCTTGCTATATCATGAACCATTTTTCAGATAATCCTGATTGCTCAAAGAAGGATAAGGGAAAAGGAAAAGCTAGAGCTTAAGTTAGCTTATGCATGCTAATTAGATCTTTAATTATGTATTTACGGTTGTTAAACTTTTTTGTAATTCCTTGTGATAGGAACTGTTATTATGTTAAGGTTGATAGACCCTGGTATTGTAACCTTTTGAAGGGAACCAATATGTATTATTCCGCGATATTTAAATGCAATGTATGTATTTAATTGTTAGTAATGTGTTGAATAGTGAGAACCAAACTCGAGGTTATGGAACCCGGATTTGGGGTTGTCATAGCTGACGTCAGCATACGCAGAGCGCGTTGACTGGTCAACTGTGGCGCGTGTAAGGCCTTGTTTGGTTGCGCATTAATGCTGGGAAATTAGATTTTTCGGATTTTTGCTAATTTTTTATTCCAAATTGGATTTTAATTCCAACTAGGGTTAGGAAAATAATTATTTTCTTTTTCTTTTATTTTTAATTGTAAATCCTACTAGGGTTAGGAGGATTTTGGAGCCTATAAATAGAGGGCTTGAGATACATTGTAAGACACAACTTTTCTTAGAATAAAAATTGTCTCTTCCATTCTTTAGTGTTATCTACAATTATGAGTAGCTAAATTATTTTTCTTGGTTTAAGTGATTGAAGCCATCAAGATTTATCCACTGTGAGATCTAATTTATTTTAATTGTTCAATTTATATTTTGATTATTGAATATTCTTCTATGCTCAATTTTATGATTGATTTGTTTAATTGCTAGGAGCGCTACTAGTTTATTATTCATATTAATCTACTGCTATTTTGGAAGCAACTAAGTTTAATAATTGTTTTGCAGATCAAAAGATTATTTTATCTTAGGAAGAATATTCATCTAAATTAAATGCAAACAAGTGGTTTGTGTTGTTTAGTTCAACGATCTCTCTAATTCTTTATGCTGCTATTAAATTAAATCTTTAGCAAGTGCCGGAGGTTGTTTATTAGTAAGGATATTTAGACCAAGTGACTCTACTTATCTAAAATTAAGGAGAGAGGAGAAAAATTATTCCACCTGCGAGTAGTTCTTTCTACGGTAAATCTTTAAAATATTAATTGATTTATTTTTGCATCAGTGATCAGTTGTAAATTCTTGATGGTGGATATTAACTTAAACCAAGACTTTTTCTCATCGTTTATTTCATTAAATTACTTGCATAATTATTTTAGTTATTTTTTTTTAAATTATTTCTTTAATTACAAAAACCCCCAAGTTTTTATTTGCAAAAACATAAAATTAAATTAATCATTCTCTGTGGGATCGACTCTTGCTTACACTACTACGTTAATATTTTTCAAAAGTAAGATTTTATTTTTGGGTGCTTGCGACATCACACCAAATTTTGACTGTACAAGGACTAAGAATATATTAATCAAACTTGTTAGGTTAATCTTTGAGCTAATGTTATGTATATATTGATAAGGTCAGATCGTTTATAAAGTTACTCTACCTGTTCGTAAAGTCTTGACTAATCGTAGAGTATCTTAAGCCCATAAGACAGAAGTCAAGATCGCCAAGCAATTGAATAAGCTATCTGAGTAATCTTAGAACAAGTCTTGAAGCTACCGAAGTAATTTTGAAGTATCATAAAGTACCTATGCTGAATCGTAATATGAAAACTATTAGCAGAGCACTCTAATAGTTCGTAAAGTAGGAAATGCATCTAAAGTGTTAAAGTCAGAAACAGTCTACCATCAGGAACGCAGAGCTATATTCAGAATCATAAAGCTGCTATCAGAGTTGTCACCAAAGTTGGAAAAGTTGTTGAAAGAAGAGGTTCGTAGAGTCTACTCTAGCATCGTAAAGCACAGTTAGTAGAGCATATCTTTGAACATCTCACTGACTTGGAGAAAGGAATTCGTAAAGTTAAGTATTCTATATCAGACTCTACGTTCTTCACAAAGAACAAGTCAAGATTGAAGACATTGTCAAAACGGTTATAAATCTGACAAGTGCAAAATATTGCATAACATAAGAGTGTAGATTTCAAGAATGTTTCGCACCATCTTCAAATTCAAAAAAAAAGATCAGAAATACTACATTGTATAATGTCTATCACCTTAGCTCGGAGGTAAGTGAGAACTAATAACTGATTGGATATACTAGGTACAGAAGAATGTCTTCTATCTATCCCAAAGTAAGTAGAGCATTGAAAGCACTATTAGAATATTAAATGCTCTAACAAAACTATTTATGAAGAGTTATAAAAACGTACGAGGATTCAAATCCAAAAATACAAATCACACAAGTACAAAGTCAAACCTCTGCAAAAGAAAAAAGAAAAAATCTACTCTACGAACACAGAAGAAAAAGTACTTGTTTAACACTGCTAAGGACCAGAAGAATTCAAGCATCATTGCAAAGTGTAGCAGCACCTCAAACTCAATCAATAATCAGTTGTGATTCTCTTGATTTGTGTGATCATTATACCAAGTCAAAGTGACTTGAAGAGGTCTAAGTGTCCTAGACTAACTGTATAAATATTCTTAGACTTAGTGACTCGAGGAAATCTAAGTGACTCAATTGTAATATGGTTTGAGTGACCATATCCTTAGTGGATATCCTTCTTATCGAAGTAGAAGAGTAGAGTAGGAGCATTGATACTCCGAATCGCTTAAAACATCTTGTGTTATTTACTTTCAATATTTATTTTTTGTCATTAACTACTATAATCTGTTATATCTGTTAGTGACTCATCTTCACATACACTAAAGATAGAATCACGATTTCATTAAATCTTTAAGGGAAATTTTATACTAATATTTCACTGTGTTAAATTAACTAAACAAATTAATTAGCTGATACTTGATCTTTTAAATGAACACAAGTTTTTAAAGATCTATTCAACCCCCCCCCCCCCCCTTCTAAATCTCTATTTTGTGCCTCTGAGAACCAACAAAAATTACCTAGAATACACTATAAAACTATTTAAAAAGTTCGAATAAACCAAAACCCATTCATCCACTTCAAAACTCACTCTTTTTCCCCAACCTGTCATTAGGGTTGTGCAATTAATTTAGTAAA
The DNA here is from genome assembly GCA_947179155.2 of Hedera helix. NCBI lineage: Eukaryota > Viridiplantae > Streptophyta > Magnoliopsida > Apiales > Araliaceae > Hedera > Hedera helix. Next base: position 3,271,760 of record OX359273.1, read on the forward strand.
TCTGATTTTGTCCCAATACCAAACAATCTATATAGACCAATTCAATTTTGAAACCGATATGGTACTAGTTATTTTTTTTTTTGGTTGTAGAAATCGGTTAAATGGGATCCGTAATAGTATAGAGATTTTGAGGTTTGGTAAAATCGGAACCATATCGATATATATATATATATATATATATATATATATATATATATATATATATATATATACAAGTACGTATATAAAATATTATATAATATTCTCTCTCTATCCACTTCATTAACCAAAGTACCAAATCCCACTAACTTTCCTTATCTTTATCTTTAGTGCTTCTTTTGTCCATTCATCCCTCTTTTACAGTCTTACACACACATTATATCACAAACCAACATTTTCTCTCTCTTAACTCTAACAGTCTCACTCACGCACCATGAACACAGAAGCTCTTTTATCGTCTTTTTTCTCTCGCACAAGATCACACATATATTACCCATACAAGATTAAAAAAATATACTTACCTTTTATAAATTAGCATAAGATTAGGGACTCGACTGATGAGCAGACCAGCAACATCTTCTCCAAAGTCTGCTTCTCCAAATTTGATTTTGGTTTTGAATATTTTTTTTTTTAGAATATGCAGGGGTTGTTAATCTATTTGGATGAAGTTAGGAGTTGAGTAGGCACTCTTTCATGCAATCATGTTTCTTATTGTCTGGCAATCTTTGACAGTTTATTAATTGTGACTAACTATAGATGGATTCTTGATGGGTAGAAGTTTTGCCACAGAGTATGCTTTTATTGATTAAAACATGAAAATAACAACTGGTATATTTATTTGTAAAAATCGATATCGAACCGGCTATCGGTACTAAGTTTTGGGGACTTTCAATAATAGGCTTGGACCGATTCGGTTCGATAATATACCAATGTACAGTCCTGCCAAACCCCACTAACTTTCCATATCTTTATCCTTTGCGCTTCTTCTGTCCATTCATCCCTCTTTTACAAACTTATATATATATTATATCACACACCAACATTTTCTCTCTCTCTTAACTATAATAGTTTCACTCACGCAACATGAACACAGAAGCTCTCTTATCATCTCTTATCTCTCGCACAAGATCACATACATATTACCCATACAAGATTAAAAAAATATACTTACCTTTTGTAAATTAGCCTAAGATTAAGGACTTGACTGATGAGCAGAGCAATGCCATCTTCTCCAAAGTTTGCTTCTCCAGATTTGGTTTTGAATATTTTTGTTTAGATTATGTAGGGGCTATTTATCTATTTGGATGAATTTGGGAGTTGAGTATGCACTCTTTCATGTAATCATGTATGTTATTGTTTGGCAATCTTTAACAGTTTGTTATTATGACTACCTATAGATGGATTCTTGATGGGATGAAGTTTTGCAACAGAGTAGGCTTTTATTGATTAAAACATGAAAATAACAACCAGTATATTTGTTTGTAAAAACCAGTACCGAACTGGCCAACCAGTTTGGGATACCGATTTTGGTACCAGTACTAAGTTTTGGGTACTTTCAGTAACTGATTCTGGTCGATTTAGACTGGTCTGATAATATATCGATGAACAGGTCTGAGGTTTGGTACTTTGGTTAATGTAGTAGATAGAGAGAGAATATTATATAATATTTTATATACATACTTGTAATATATATATATATATATATATATATATATATATATATATATATATATATATATCAACAGCTTAGCATGAAAGTGGTATTATCGATACGGTTATAGTTTTACCGAACCTCAAAATCTCCAAACTATTATCGGTCTCATTTAACCAATCTTTACCGAAACAAATAACCGGTATAGTATCCGGTTACAAAATATATGGAATTAGTTGGTACAGTTAGTTCGGTATTGGGAAAACACCAGATTTACCATATTACTTGCACGACCCTAATGACAGGTTGGGGGAAAAGAGTGAGCTTTGTAGTGGATGAATGGGTTTTGGTTTATTCGAATTTTAAAGTCGTTTTTTATAGTGTATTATAGGTAATTTTGACTTTATCTAAACGTTTTGTCATTTATGGGACCTATTGGATGTGTCAACTTTTCATTTGATGAATGATTAAAATATATCAACATGTATGATGTAGGTACATCAAAATGACCTTAATGTACCAAAAAATTCCCTTTATTACATTTGAGTCTCAAAATTGAAGTCCAATACACCCAAAAAAAAATGAAAATCTATAATGAATTGTAGAAACAATGAAGATATGGTATATATATTTTTTATTAGTTTAATTTATAGTTATCTAATAATAATAATAATAATAATAATAATAAATAATAATAAATAAATAATTAATTAAACTATTACATTCAACTTTTAGAATACTAAGAAGATTAAATATGTAAAAGATTGGCATACCGCAAGACCTAGTTCTAATAATAGGCCACGGAGTTAAAGAAAAGACAATTCAGGAGATAAGTCAACCTACCTCATATCTTTATTTATTTAGATAAAAAAGATATTTTATTAAAGATAATAAAATGTAAATACAAGCTAGTTGGTGACCAAAAACATTTGGACACAGAGTCAAAAAAAAAAAAAAAACACCATAATTCATACAAACACCCTTACCACAATTCAATACTCAGAACTTGACATTCTCAGAAGAGTCAAACTCCTTCTCATAATCACTTTTATCATCTTTGTTGCTCAGGAAAAATAGATTTGAAGTGTCTTGACACATAAGTGACTGATGAGCAGAAAATTTAGCATTGATCATTGATAGGGTTAATTTATACGATATTTTTATTCCTTAATGCTTAGTTTTTATATTTATTGTGTGCTTAAATGTTTAATTATTTAGCTTATTTTGGTTTTAATAGGTTTTATAGGATTTTAGTTAATTTATGTTAATTTAGGTAATTTTATAGTAATTTTATATTTCTTTTTATTTATGTGTTTTTATTTATTTATAGTATTTTAGGTGTTTTATTAATTATTATGTGTTTTTATTATTTTTAGTATTTTTATATTATTTTTATTTATTTTTCATTATTTTATTTTTTTTTTTTGTAGAAAAAATAAGCTTGGAGGTAAATCTGTAAAATCTGCAAAGTGCTAGTGGCATAATGGAAATTTTCGGACGGCAGACCCGCAATGCGCGGGTAAAGAAATCGGCACCGGAATTGAAACGACGCCGTATTGAGTAGCAAAGGCTTCCGCGCAATGCGCGGACAAAGTAGGCGCGCGGGAATAAAAACGACGTCGTTTCGCCAGAGGAAAGGCGTCGCGCGCAATGCGCGGGTTGTATGCTGACGTCACAGGCGCGTTACAGGCGTGTTGACCGGTCAAAACTGGCGTTAGGCTCTGTTTAGCGTTAATTCCCAAAAACAAGATTATTTCGCAAATTTTGCTACTTTTTGATTCCAAATTGGATTTTAATTCCAATTAAGGTTAGGATAATAATTATTTTATTTTTCTTTTACTTTTATTTGTATTTTAAATCCTATTAAGGTTTGGAAAGTGTACTTTCTACTAGGGTTAGGAGGATTTTGGAGCCTATAAATAGAAGGTTTGACACACAATGTAAGATACAACTTTTCTATAAGAAAAATTCTATCTTCTATTATTTAGTGTTCTCTACAATTATGAGTAGCTAAATTCTTTTTCTTGGTTTAAGTTATTGAAGCCATCAAGATTTATACACTATGAGATCTAATTTATTTTAATTGTTTAATTTATATTTTGAGTATTGGATATTTTTCTGTGTTTAATTTTATGATTAATTCGTTTAATTACTAGGATGCATACTAGTTTATTATTCGTTGAAATCTACTGCTAAATTAAATATCAAATCCGTAATTGTTTGGTCACTTTAATTTATGAAGCAACTAAGTTTAATAATTGTTTTACAGATCAAAAGATTATTTTATCTTAAGAAGAATATTCATTTAAATTAAATGCAGACGCTTAGATTGTGTTGTTTAGTTCAATGATCTCTCTATTTCTTTATGCTGCTACTAGGTTAAATCTTTAGCGCTTGTCTGAGATTATTGAGTAGTAAAGGTTATTTAGATCGCTTGTTTCTGCTTAACTAAATTTAAGGAGAGATAGAAAAATTATTCGAATGGGAGTAATTATTCCACATTGAATATTTAAAATATGAATTGAGTTATTCTTGCATCAGTGATCAGTTGTAAATTCTTGACGGTGGATGTTGACTTAAACCAAGGTTTTTTCTTCTTATTTATTTCTTGCATATTTATTTTAATTAATTTTATTTAAATTATTTCTTCAATTAAAAACCCCCCAATTTTGGTTTGCAAAACATAAAAATTAAATAATCATTTTCTGTGGAATCGACTCTTACTTGCACTACTACATATTTATTTTTCAAAGTAAGATTCAATAAGAGCTACTTATAGGTGATGATATCATTTACATTCCAAGCACATTATCTCTATGGACAATAGTTAGATTATCTTTTCTCTGAAAAAGTCTAACACCAAAACGAAATCCAGTGAAGAAGAAAGGCTAACAAAAATTCATTTTTCTAGTTCTAAGAAATATAGTCACAGAGTTTTAGTTAAAACATTTAAAGAGATGCATGATTGTATGTGTGCGGCTAGGAGTTTTCGTATTGAGGAACAGTTTTAAATCGTTAACCTTTCTTCTGTTATACTAGGCTCAGGTTTCAGAGTTCACAGGGTATAGTTCAATCTTACAATGTTCATCAAGTTTGTAATATCCAAGATATTATGACGTGTAAAAAGTTTAAATAAATAAAATGTGTGTATTTTAGTTATTTAAATTACGCAATTAATGTGAATTATGTAAATTAATCATGGAGGTATATTCTATTACGGTTATTAATTTAATGCTATATGTCAATGAAAAGAGGATGAATATTGAAAATTTTGTATTAAATTAAAGTTAATGAGGCAATTAATGAAGTCAAAATTATTGATCATGGATTAATTTATAATTATGAGAAAATTTGGAGATTATTAAGAAATGAATTATATATGTATATAATACATAGAAATAAATATATATATATTGTTATAAGGAAATATAATTATGTGTGAAGGAATTTTGGGTTATATAAATTATATGAGGGTGATGTATAATTTATACCAGAAAATAAATTTATTATAGAAAAGGTTAATAATTATATAAATTATGCAAAATTTATATTGTATAGTTTATATAAAACATATAAAGTGGTGAAAAGAATAATAAAGAAAGATGAATGATTATTAGTTTTAATAAAATGAATTATGTTTATGAAAAATAGAATTATTTCTATTTTTATGAGATATAATGTTTTATGAATTATGCATGTAAGAGAAATTGTTATAATACATAATATATATAATAAGTAAATTATGTATATATTATGTAGTATTAGAAAATACATGTAGGTTTACGTAATCTATATGTAATGAAGTTGAAACATAAGAAAATAAATTTTATTAAGTTATACAATTTATTTTATTAATTTTGGAAGTATAAAATATTTCATATAACTACATGCATGTCTTTATGCGTGTACAAAATTTATCAAATAAAGTACCCCAAAAATATATAAATATTATTTATAAATTATCTTATGAATTTTGGTAAATTAAAATAAATATTTTATATACATTATATAAAATATTTATTATCCGAATTAATTGCATAATGTATTAAAATGTACGTATGGAGGATAAAAATTTTCCACCGACTTAAGTAAGTCGGTGGAATTAATGAAGCCAAATTAATCAGCCGCTGGACAAGTTATATATATATATGTATGCATAGTAATAATAATAATAATATAACAATATCACCCACTAGCAAGCCAAACACAAAACTATTATTCTCTATCATCTTCTTCCTTTGTCATCACCGACCGCCACCACCGACCACCAACGCCACCACTAGCAGGAAAGAGAAAATAATTTTTAGCCATCCGGGTGCATACAAGCTTCAAAAGAAGGTATAAAATCATTTTTATTAATTTATTTGGGTATTTGTGGAGATAAAATAATTGTATAAAAAAAATTGGGAAATAATTATAGTATTGTTCTATATAATTTTTATGAGTGTATCTATGAATTTCTTGATGTTTGGGATAATTTTGTGGTGGAAATATTGATCAAAAGTGGGAAAATAATACTTCCGGATGGCTACTGTGTCGCCAGGAAGCAGAGAAAAAAAAATAAGGCCGACCGCGCATTGCGCGGCGGCCATAATTTTTTTCTGCGGCTAGCATAAAACGACGTCGTTTTGGACGCCAGCCGGGGGGGCCGCGCCATGCGCGGCTGCTGATTTTCCGGAACGAAACCAAACGACGTCGTTTGGTCCGCGGAAGGCCGGTCACGCGCCATGCGCGGCCGATCGGTTTTTCCGCGAATTTACCGTTTTGCCCCTGGTTCCAGATTTCAGGTTATTTACGAAAATGCCATTGAAAGTGAATTTAATTAAAATAAATGTTTAAAAATTAATAAAAATTATATAAAAATTATATAAAATCAGGAAAATGTATAAAAATGTTTTATAAATTAAATTTAACAATTTTCCAATTTTGAGGAATAATTCCAATTAATTATTAAATGTTTAATAATGGGAATTAAAATAACATAATTAGGATTAATAACCAAAATAGGTTATAATTAATTTCAAATACCCATATAGAGCCGATGGGTAGAATAATTAGGTTATGAGTGATATTAATTATATATATTAATATCTCGAGTTACTAAATTATTATTATTTGATTATGTTATTATTATAGGGTGTTCAGGAAAGGAAAATTTAGCAGTTAACATAGTAAACGGATATCGAGGCAAGTTCCTAAACCCTAACTTTGAACCATTAGTCATGTGTTAGCTATTAAAATATTTATTGAACTTTATTTCCTAAAGTTTCATCATTATTTCATTTTATCGAATATTGATTTCAGTGATATTGTGGATTATTCAATGAAAAAATTCTTTTGTTACATACATATATTCATAAATGTCGTTCATAACGAAACATGATTGTTTGTCAATGAATTAATAATTATGAGTCTAGACCATTTGTTCGGCTAGACTTTTGATACCATTGAATTTCAAATTATGCTATATTGTTTAGTGCTGAGCCAAACCAAATTGTTTTGGTGCGGACTCCTAGAAACTGAGATGAACAACCCTATTCCAGGGGTATAGCTTGTCGGATGCTTTAAATTCCGATTCCCCGCAATATGCGGTAATATGATGTGCACAGTCATAGGTACAAGAGGCTGATCACCTCGAGTACGGATTTAAGGTTTTATGGTCTTTATGACATAAACGGGTTATCAATATTAAAATTGATTAACCTACGTTCAATGGTCTTGTGACCCTCAGTTTAATTCAATTGTATCATGTTTCAAAAGATAATTCTTACAATTATTCTCTTTCGTTTTAATCGAATTAATGTTTCATTATTGGTATAATTTCTGATCCTCATAATACATTGTTATTCTGTTCATTATACTTGCTGAGCACTTTAGTTGCTCACTTTTACTTGCTTAAAATGTCGCAGACAAAGATGTAAAACCCGAGAATCTAGATAAGAAAGACAAAGGCAAAGGAAAGATATCGGACTGAAGAAATTGATGTGTTGTTCCCAGCCGGTAGTCTTAAATCTATGTTGTGACTGTAAATAGGAAATGTTATCTTAGTAATGTTATGTGTATGTAAAGGTTAACGACCCTGTGAGTGTGAGAGATGTATTTTGTTCTATGTTGGAGATTAGCACATGTAATGTATATTAATGGTAAATTCTGGGTAGTGATTAATATATGCGATATTATGATTAGTGAACACCAAATTCAAGGTTCCAGGAGCCTGAATTTGGGGGCGTCACAAAGTTAACTCGTAGAGTTTATTTTTGACTGACTCTACGATCTTTCGAGATTTTGATCATAAGATTAACTTGACTCTATATTTACCAAACCAGAGGTTAGTATTTGATCAGTTGCCTTTTTTGAATATCATAATCAGCAGAAGTGATTAATCATCATTAAGTCCTTTAAGAAGTGAAGTCTCCAAGTGGACACTGTTTCAGAATTGGTCTTAGAATGTTATTTTCATCCTCAGATTGAGATAAAGAGAAAACAAGTTCCTGAAGTGTTTTCAACTCGGTTAGTGCTTTTTCTTATCTTAATGTGAGATTGATAATAGCTGAATAAGACATTTTGAATAGTATTGTGTGTATGCATGTTGTCTCATATAGCATATAGAGCAGTTAAGATTTATGCACATATTTATTAAGAGAGATGTTAAGCAATATCAATTTCTGATTATCATTGGTGATGTACCTTTAGTCTTTTCTTCCTCTTGTCTATTTGCTTTGAGTCGTACTTCAGTTTCTTCTTTGCTTGAACTCTTGGTCGTCATTGCACTCCCCCCTTATTTCTCTTTTTTCTCTCTGGGTTATGCATCCATTTCCTTTTGAGCTTACCCTTTCTCTCACTCTTAGGTAGCATCAAACATTAACTACTCAGATGACCTCCTCCAATTCCAACAACAAATAATGGTCTGGCTTTAGTGATTATCAGAGTTCATCAGATATCTTTCCTGATGGTGGAGCTTGCTACAATCAGCAAATATTAAGATCTAATTGTACAGTTTAGATTTGAATGCTCAAATTGTTGTTGTAAATAGAGATTAGATAAAGTAGTATTTGCCTTCTTCATATTTACTCATTGAATTTGTGGAAAGAAAAATATTATGTTTATCTTAGGGAGAGTATTAAGTGACCCATCTGCAGCTTTGTCGCTTAAGCACTAACACATTAGTGAACTGTTCTTCCAAACAGTTGCTGCAAAATTACTTTGACCAAACCCTTAAAAGATTGAGGTTTTAAAAGTCAATATGCTGGATAGAGTTTGTATGAATTTGATGTAGACATTTTTCTTTAAGCCTGCCTAGTTAAAGGCTTTTGAGATCTTTAGAAAAATGTCATTTTGAGTATAGTTTCTTCATACATTCTGATGAGACTCACCAGTTTTCCCTGGTGACTTAACATTTAAGTATGCTCTGAGTAGTTGTCATCTAAATCTATAGATAAGACACTGTTTGCATGTCTAGAGTGATAATATGTTTATTTGTGTTTGACTATTCTGAAATAAATTTGGCAACTCTTACTTATGAATCTTCAATATGATGCCCCCAAATCTGAGCCCAAACTTGAGACGTCAAAATACACAACAACTAATACAAAATAGTACAAAACACAAAATACACAACTCAAATAATACACAACTAAGTCTTTACTATTATTACCACACTATTATATAACATGGTGAAAAATCTATAGAATCGGACCATCACTCCATTCTTCGACTAGTCCCAGTTACACTCTCATTACCTGAAGAACAATAGAATAAAAAGAAAGGGTGAGCTCAAATAGCCCAATAAGAAAATATCATGACTAAGATAATGACGAATAAATTATTATTAGCCTTCAGCAGTTGAGTTCTCAAATGAATATAATAAATACGTTTTAAATCAATAACTGCAGTTAAATTCTTGAACAAAGTTTAGATCAACAACTGCAGAGTAATAACAACCATTAGGAAAAATCATATAGATTATGATGTCCACTCGCTTCTCTTTTTAGAAAAATATCATCAACTTTTATCATTTGAAACACCACTGGCCATGATCATGTCAAACAACAGTTCTTCTTTGCTTCAAGCTAAAGGGAACATTCACCACGTGCCTTAAAAGACACACAACAATTATATCGTCTTTATCCTACCATCTCATTTATCCTATCATATGTGCAACAATTATATCGTCTTTATCCTATCATTTGTGTCTCTGGACACATATATCGACCAATTATATTATCTTTGCACTCAGACCAAAGATATTCACAACAACTTGATTATGAATGAATACAATAAATAACAGTGATATAATGATGAACAGAAAAAATAGAATAACATGATAAATAAAAGATATCGAAATTTTATAATTTTACTTTCTTGAAGTAGAGTTCTTGCTATTTCTTGGAGAGTACGATTTTTACGTTCCATCACTCCATTTTGTTGTGGCGTTCTTGGTGCTAGGAACTCATATGTAACACCTTTTTCACTGTAATATGGAATAAAATATTTTCCAAACTCACCACCATGGTCACTCTTTATACTGATTAGCTTAAGGTCGAACTTCTTTTCAATATTCTTTATGAGTTTTTCAAATTTTGAAAAAGCTTGATTTTTAGTTTTCAAAAATAAAACCCATGTAAATCTTGAATAATCATTAACAATAACAAAAGCATAATAATTATTTCCTAAGCTAGCATATCTTTCAGGTCCAAATAAATTAAGATGCAATAATTGAAGAGGTAAAGATGTAGATACCTGATTTTTGCTTAAGAAAGAGTTTCTTGCTTGTTTACCTAATTGACATGCATTACAAATTCCTTTCTTTTCATATTTCAGTTTTGGTAGACCTTTGACAAGGTCCTTTGTAGCTAACTTGCTGATGAACTCCATGTGTACATGTTCTAGCCTTTTACGCCATAAAATAGATTGGTCTTGAACAACAGCTAAACAAATATCAGCATTTTGATATTCAAAATTAATTGTATAAATATTACCTTCCATGTTAGCTACAAGAGAAACATTATGAGAAGCATGAATAATAGTACATTTATCTTTTTCAAAAATTACCTTATGTCCATTATCCATTAGTTGACTTACGCTAATTAAATTATATTTTAACCCTTCAACATGTTGGACATTATCAATGAAAACCTTACCATTTCTAACTTTACCTTTACCGATAATTTGGCATGTGGTGTCATCTCCAAAAGTAACTGTCCCTCCTTTCTTTGCAACAAGTGAGGTGAATTTAGTTTTATCACCCATCATGTGTCTAGAACACCCACTGTCTAACACCTATTTGTCTGATGACACTTTAGTTTTTAAGTAAACTTATAAGACAAAGAAGTAGCTCATCGTTTTGGTACCCAAATTTGTTTGGGTCCGATTTTGTTAGTAGCAGTTAATTCTCTTTTCTTTACCCAAATTTGTTTTATTTTTATTTTATTATAGTTTGTATTAAAATGTCATTTTAAATCGTAATTTTTGCAAATAATAAAAGGTGAGCAATAAAGAGACTTTTTCCTTAGTTTATTATTTATTACTCTTATTTTATTTGTAGTGCTTTTTATATTCTTAACAGGATTGTACTCAATTCCTTGTTTATCTAGGCTTGACCTTTGAGCACCCAACATTATATTCAAATTTTCTTCTCCTTGAATAAATTTTGCAAGATCCTTTTTTAATGAAATTATTTCTTCCTCATTATTATTTTGCATGTTTACTATTTTACCATCATAAATGCATCAATACATGCATCTCTCATTTTTAGATTTTCTTTTAAATTATCATTTTTCTTTTTAAGAATATTATTTTCTTCATATAATTTATTTGCACGATTATAAATTTTTTTATTATAGTTATCTAAGTAGTTAATTTTTGCATTTAACTTAAACACTTCACTTGGTATACAGTCTTTAACTATTTTTTGTTTTTCTTCAATCAATGTTTCTACTTCTTTCATTAAATCATTTATCCAATTTTTTAAATGAGAATTTTTCTCTTTAATACGAAGATTTTCGTTCTTTAAAACAAGATAATTAGAAATAGTAATATCATCAAGTTCAGTGTTTACCTCGGATGATTCCTGTTTGTTTAATCCGGTGAAACATAGTTGGGCAGTTTCATCATCTTGATCAGCTTCATGATTGGATTCATCCTCACTCCATGTCATTAATGCTTTCCTTGAATTATTTCCTTGGTTCTTCCTTTTGAGTTGAAAGCAGTCTCTCTTAAAGTGACCAGGTATTCCACATTCAAAACAAGTTTCCTCTTGTAGTTTTTTCTTATAATCCTTCTTGCTGTTGAAAGTTTTTCCTTAGAACTTTGAATTGTTCTTCTTTCTAATTAGCTTTCTCAATTTTCGAGTCATCATTGCTATTTCCTCATCAAAATTTTCATCATCACCTTCCATGTAACTCTCAGCTGATAAAGCTAAAGTTTTCTTCCTGGGTGCCTCATGTAACAATCCAAATTTTTAATAAGAAATTTTAAGAATTTTATTTTAATATAAGTAAATATATTTGTATTTAATATTATGTATAATTACTTTATGTAATTAATATTATGTGTTGTTATATATTAACAAATGAAATAAAACATTCTAAAATTAATTATTGAAACACAATTTGAAAACCCTAAACCTAATTTGGAAATCCTAATGTAAAATTAGGAAACCCTAATTCAAATTAGTAAACCTTAACCCTAGCCCTTCTATAAATAGAGAGCACTCCCATTGATGAAACCCACAAAATTCACAACCAATATCAGTCATAAATCAATTCCCATAAGCCTCATACCATCCTTAGATCAGAATCTAGGAAGAATTAAGCAAAGTTGCTCCTTTAAGGTAAAACCCTAATTTTAGTGTAAATCTTTAATCTTCTGTTAATTGTTATATTTTAATGTTTATAAATGACTGATATTATATGTATATGTGATCTGAGTTGTTTAATTTATGTTTCATAACATTTAGATACATAAAATTATAGATTTTAGCTCACTGTCCAAACTGCCCAGAAAATGCTATCTGACAAGCCATTTTGTCAGACCTTTTGATCGACCTAAAGTGTTAGTTTAATGCGTTTTATAGTCTTTAATTGTAGTATGCCATGAACTTAAGAGAAAGAGACCTTAATCACCTCAATCGGATCATGGGTATGTGTGATACAAGGCCCAGAAAGTGCCTACTTGATCACAACTCCCTGCCGGAAATTTTCTGGGTAACCCAGAAAACTGAAGAAAAGTCTGACAAGGCTCTTTGTCAAACGGTTTAATTTGATCCTGTTAGTTTTAGGTTAGGTTTTAATGTTTTCGGTTATACCTTACCATGTATGGTATACACAATAACAAACCACAAACCAATCGGACCATTGAACTACTAGTTATTAATGGTCAAAACCTGTTGACCGATCACATATTTCGTTTCTGAAAATTCCAGAAAATAAAGAATAGTCTGACAAGGTATATTGTCAGACTGTTTGATCCACTCCTATTGTTTGTATGATTAATGTTAGTGTTTGTAGTTATACCTTGCCATGTAGGGAAGACATAGAGACCAACTACACTTCAATAGAATCAATATGTATAGAGTTATGCTTGTTAGAAAGTGACTCACGGTTTTTGGAAAACCCAGAAAATCTGGGCAGCCCAGAAAATGTGATGAACAGCCTGCTAGGCTAATTTGACTAGGATAGATCTACCAACTCAGATGTTTTTAAGGTCCATTATTGATATCTCGTTATACAATGTCATATGTAGTATATCTAGATTCATTTAGTTTTCCAAAACTGTAAACAATCTGAGAGATGAATCCAGCTAAAAGTCCCTCTTTGGCATTGACCGAGATTCTGGGCAGACTCAAGAACACAACACCTTTAGCGACGACCTCCTTCCCCAACCAAGAACAACTACTGTGACGGCTTTAGCGATGAAAAAGATCGTCGCTATATCCCAGTGGCAGATTTTTAATAAGTAATTAAAATAAAATACCTTTAGCGACAGACTTAGTGACAAATTTTTATAAATTCTTTTTAAATCCTATATAGCGACGGATTGGATCCATAACTATATCAATAAATCATAAATTTAATAAACTTTAATAATAAAATTAATTAAAATACTTTTAGTGAATGATATAATATTAATTAACTAAAAATCAATCCAATGTGCTTCTAAATTGACTTTTAGCAACAGACGAGCTTTGTAAAATTAAAATATAAGCCTTTAATAATATAATTAGTGATAGGTAAATTATATAAACGCTATATAACATTAAATACAATAATTAAATCGACGAATTGACGCCGAATAATAAACTTAGTTAATTAATTAAATTAGATACCCATTGTTAAATATTCTAACAATTATTATTGTTATGTAATAAATATATTTAGGCGATAATACACGTCTAGATAGTGCATACACCAATCCAGGAAAGTATTCTATTCTTTGTACATTTATGTACAAACTTATTATTCAGTTTTTGAATTCATTAAATTATATTGTTCGTGTTATCTATTATTGGGAAGTTATTGCTTATTGTTCAAGCATAAGTTAAAGTGTTAAGCTATTATTTGCGTGAAATTGACTTGATAAGATATCAATGAAAACCAATATTGTTTGGTACAAAATATATACTGAAACTTTGCCTCTTTATATAAGAGTGATAACCAGACAGTAATACACTGACCATGGTTTATAGGCAGTATTAAACTGACCTTTGTGTCTGGGACACTGTTGTTAGGATGATATGCATACTCCTAGGTTATAAATAGACCGGTCCCTTATTAAATAACCGAATCAATGATTCCTAAGTTTATATGACCTCTTGGAATGATTATTAAGTCTGGTTGAACAGATCAACCTATGGTTTCTAAGTCTTTTTGACTAGCAGAAATCATAATATGTATGGTTTGACAGACAAACCTCAGTATATATGACTGGAAAATTATTTTAACTGAATGTTCTTTAAATTCAAATACAGTGTGAGTATAACTTGGTGATATTTACTTGTTGAGCCTTTCGTTGCTCATCCTTGCAAATATAATTTCATTTACAGTGTTGAATAATAATCCGAGATGTTCCAATCTAGACCCAAACGGGAAACGACCTTATTAGACTAGTTGTATTACTTTTTTTTTTTTTTTTTTTTTGTATAAGTCTTTTAAGACTTTGATGTAATAAAGTACTTGAACTTGAAATCTATGTAACCGAACTTAAAGTTATGAAATATATTATCATCGTTTGTTATATCAATTGCGTTGTATTTATATTCTTAGATGGTTAGAATGTTGTACTGATTAGGTACAGTATCTATATGAACCATACATCTGAATGAGGGTATTTAATATTGGGAGTTCCGTACGCACTGAGGTTCCCCATAATGAGCACCGATATGGTATTTACCTTAACCGGAATGTGCCCCTCTGTTGCCAGGGACAATCTTTATCCTTAATACTCTAAACTCCAGATAGATAGAGATTATTTATATGAAAGAGATATCCACAAGACATGAATCTATTCATCCAAGTGAGGGTATCCAAACACAGTAATTATTCTGACGAGAACTACTATCTGTTATGGGATACTGTGAACCTGGGATGGATAGAAGTTATGTATTATGGAATATCTATAGTTAATTAGTCAGCGTGAGCATCTAATCTGCTACAGGAGGTGTAGAGATTTTGTGGGCGTCACACCTCATCTTCTTCATCATACCTTTTTTGTTGCTTTTCAAATTCTTTAAGCTCTCCAAATAAAGTGAGAGTTTCCATGGTACTAATTGTTGTTACTCTTGAAGAGTTATAACATTTGGTGCGAACCGTTTAGGCATGAATCTAAGAAGCTTTCTGTTTATTTCCCTCTGATCAATCTTTTGACCAAGCATACTTAGCGAGTTCATTCAGGAACCTTGCTTGAGCTTCTTTGATTGTTTAATTCTTTTCTAACTTGAAAAGCCCATATTCTTGCATCAACATGCTTAACTTGACTTCCTTCACCTTAGTTTTTCCCTCATGGCTCATGATGATTGTATCCCAAATCTCTTTTGCAGTATTACATGTTGAGACCTTATTGATTTCAGCTTGAACCATAACACTCAGCAGCATATTCATGGTTTTTGAGTCATAGGATACGATATACGATTCATTTGTATCCATTTCCATGAGAGTCTTGGGCCTGCCATCATCATGCCTCGGGATAACGGGTCCATTTTCAACTACCTACCATTCCCATGGGTCCCTGTTGAGATATATCTTCATTCTAAATTTTCAGAAGTTGAAGTTCTCGCTCCCGAGCAACAAAAGCGGCCTGCTAGTGGACTACCCTTCTTAAAAATTGTGGTGTGCCATAGGATCTTGCCCTACGATCTGCAAAGATCAATATTAGTAGAGCCTCACTTTGATACCAAATAAAATTTTGTGTTTGTGCACACCTAAAAGGGGGGTTGAATAAGTGTTTTAAGTTTCAAACTCTACTAGCAATTTAAAATTTACTGCAACTAGGAACAATCCAGACAGGTCAGACCTGTCCGCTTAAGTGTCTGTTTAAGTATCTATTTTGAATTTCTTATAAACCAGACAGGTATACCCTGTCTGCTTTTGTGTCTGCTTTAGAAACGTGACTGAACTTTCAACAACCCAAAATAAGGTGCATAATTAAAATGACAGAAAAATAAATACACCATGATTTTTTTACGTGGTTCGGCCCCTAACCTCTGATCTAGTGGTCTACTCCACGTCCAATACCAATCGGTATTGGATACTCTTTTATTTAATAAACATGTTATCACATAATACCAAAAAAAAAACTTCATGTTCAAAGTAGCTTTCCAATGTGATGGACACCTCTGCCCTCTTTGCACGTCTGCAACCTATACGCCTCTGCAACCTTTGCACCTCTGTGTTAGAGTTCATATCCTAGAGACCAATTATTTGATGTATTTTCTTAACAATTTGATATTATATTTGATTGAATAAATAAATTATTTTATTATGATTTTATTTACTGCGTTATATAAATATTAGCATAATAAAAGTCCTTAGAATAGTGATACGAATTATATAGCTTCAAGTATGTGACTTGAACATAAGATTATATAATTACAATTAGTATCATTGTTCTTAAATGTCCCTAGTCGAGTATCATTGTTAATGGGACAACAATGATGCATTGAGACTAGTATATGGATTGACTGATGGTCAAATTTCATTGGTCATAAATATATGAGATATTGAGTCAATGCATATATACATGTTAGAGAACAATGTGCTGGACAGACCCACCATGAGAATTCTACGTGGAGCATTATGCAAAATGTCATAAGAAATTCTCATAGTGACAATGATGTAATGATCCTTCTGAAATCACTATATTATTACACGAGAATTTATGTACTTTGATATCATCAAAAGTCACATTTAATAGGATGGACAATAAAGGTGGTTATTGGGTACATCATGAATCGTGTGAGGAATATGAGTGATCTAGATGGAATTTAACTCTATTATATATTAGGGGTGATATCTATAGGCCTCTTGATTGAGTAGGACTATAAAATGCATGGCCATACTCAAATAGTGATTTGTTTCATATAGTCTACTCATTGATCAAGAAAACTCAGATTAAATTATGAAGAGTATGACACATTCCATGCCTCGAGTTTAATCTAGGATGTCAAGGTTAAAATGATTAAATCACATTGAAATATTGGTCACGAAAATGTTGCATCGAATCACCGATCTTATTATTATTTGGGTAGCAGTGATGCATTACTAGATGCCGCTCATTGTTTATAATTTTATAATATGATTTTAAAATTTTTGCCAATATAATAATAACATATAGGGTCACACACTTAGAACGTAATTAAAAGGGAATTAATTTAAATTGTTAGAATTTAAATATATCAATATGATTTATAGTATTTAAATTACGAATTTAAATTAATAGGATAATTTGTATATATGTATATTAATTAAGTAAGATTTAATTAAAATATAATATATATAAATTCGGATTTTATTTTTCTAATTAGGTTTTGGTTAATTCTTTTAACTGCTATATATACATGATATATCAGCTGTTTTAAGTACGTGAAAATCAAAACCTAAACCCTAGCTGCTTTTTGAAAGAGGCTAGAGAGAAAAACTCAATAAATCCAGATCTTGGCGACTAGTACCACGACTCTCTTTGTTGCAGATCATGGGACAATTCGCGAGGCGTTTGTGTGGATACCGTAGAGACGCAATTCTGTTAGATTGCGTTGAAGATTCGAAGCTGTTCTAGAATTCCATTGTCTCCATTCAAGCTCAGATAATCGGTAAAAAAATATATCTAAACCTCTGAATTAATATATTTTCACATGGATCATGTTTTAGGGTTTTAAAAATTTTTGAAATTCCACTGCGTTTATGTATCGAAACCCTACACTCTGCAACCTTGAAAGCTCCCTTTGAACAAAACATATCCACTACTAGATCGACCAAGCCAAATTAGGCTTTAACTCAGAATTTAATACAAATAACTTTGAGTACAATGAACTCTTAATTTTCAGCAAAAGATAATAAATAGTAAATACAATGAATATGTGAAAATAGCTTTAAAAGGCTCTTGATTTTCGCTGTGATATTGCTGATATAGACTTCAAGTAATCTGTATCCTTTAGTCGAGGGAAGGAATATATATACCCAAACAGAACTAACGACTATAAAAGTTTGTTAGTAATAAACACTCACTCCAAAGTTGGCATATCTCCACAAATTGAGACCAACGGATATAAAATATATAAAGCATGAAAGGCTGAATCTTTGATTACCTTTGATAAAGCTAACTGTTAAAATATGTTCCTAAAATCAATAAATCAAAGATATCGATTAGACTCAAATAAGTTTGTTAGAGCCCATTCACTAGACAAGTTTTCTTAATAGACTCCATTTCAAATTATAATAGATTTCTCATTTTTAAATAGATTCTTTGATATCCTTAATTAAAATTGATTTGATAAAATATATTTAGGGAAAGAATTTCCAGCAATAATACTTGTAAAACTCTAATAATCCAACATGTAATCCTGTAGGTTATACCAATTGAACTTATATCCATTATTGGGCCATCATGAACCAAACATATTATATTATTAAATCAACCTAAGACAAAAATAAATAAGTCCATTATATAACCAATAAACACAAGTATAATTCTAGTAATCCAACATACAATCCTGTAGGTTATACCAATCGAACTTATATCCATTATTAGGCCATCATGAACAAAACATTTTATATTATTAAATCAGCCTAAGACAAAAATAAATAAGTCCATTATATAACCAATAAACACAAGTATATTGTCATCATAAAAACCACAAATGATATAAACCAACAGGAACTGTTAGTATGATTTTATTTGTGTTGTTTGTTTCATTTTTTGTATGGTTTCGGGGCCAATTTCGATTTTTTACTCACCCCTATCCAACACTGGACACCCAACGTTTTCTTTCACTATTTTATATTTTAAATTATTTCAGAATGTCCAAGTGCCACGCATAGTTAACATGGTACGTTACTCTCATCTAAAAAATTATGTAACACTAGTCGTCTTAGTATTCTTAAATTTATATTTATTTTTAATTAATGTATTTTTATATAATATTTTAAATCAAGTGAATAATATTAGTTTTGACTTAATATACTATTTTATTTTTTACATGTTAATATTTTTAAACTTTTTTCAAATTTTATTTATTAAATATTTATTTTTAATGATAATTTTTTATTTTTCAATTTTTTTATACTTTAAGCTAATTGTTTGTACATATTTTTTTTTATGTTAATATTATTAGATTATAGTATTTAACGTATAATAAGATTTTACTTATACCTGAATATAATTACACTCATATTAATTTAATCAAGAGTAGCAAAATCAAGTCACGAAACACAATCTATTTGAAAAAAAAAAAATTCTTCTCTAAACTATGTTATTTAAATTGTAATAACATCTTATGTAATAATGATAGCAAAGATAAGATGGTCTTATAATGTTTTCTTGTAAACTATATTACTATTTTATTTTATTTTTTGACTCAGTTGATCTTAAACAAAGGGCTTTGTTGTACAATAATATTATTATTGATGTTTAAAAAAAATTACAAATTCTTACATTACAAAAAATTTGGGCATCTAAGACAGAAAAATCCGTCTCAAATATGGCTGAATTTGTCTCAAAATCCGTGTTAATAAGTTGCGTTGTTAATTCGATCCTTCTCAAAATTCATCTCAAAAAAATATTTTAGAGACGAAAAATGCCCGTCTCAAATCCGTCGAAAAAAAAATTAGAGATCGACTACTTCCATCTCAAATTGCCTCAAGTCCATCTCAAATAGACCCACGGGAAGCTTACATTTTAAAACCGCTTATATCCGTCTCAATTTTGGTGAAAAATATTGGCGCCAATTTTTTTGGCGCGTATAATTTGAGATGGAAATTGACGTCTCTAATTCGTTTCTAAATAGTTTTGGCATGAAAAAAAAATATTTGAGACGCTTTATTTCCGTCTCTAATATGTCTAAAATATTAGCAATGAAAAAAAATTAATTCAAATTCAGTCTCTAAATCCATCTTAAAATTTAAAATATATTTTTTCATAAATTTTTATTTTTAAAATTTTTCACACCCAAACAATTTTAATACTTAAACTTAATAAAATAAAACATGATAAAAAAACACAATAATATTATTGCAACTATCATTACACGTCAATTATGTACATGACAATGTTAACATTCTTCGAAATATTACAAACCAGCAGACCGAATCAATTACTAACATATACATCAATCAAATTGAATTAAAGATTTTCCTTTATCCTTCAAACTTCTTAATCCACCTTGTTTTAGAACTACAGATGGCTACTCACTGATGAAACACAATTGTAATCACTTCCTCTAACACTCAGTTTAGGCCCATTCTAATGCAACTCCAACAGTATGGTGAAAGTGCTGACCTTCGTAAGTAACAGAGTACTTGAAATAAAATTAAAAATTGGGGAAGAGGATAACAGAAATGGAACTAAAAATGTCATTACTAATGAGCAAGCATGCAATTAGTTGCTAGATATAACTCTTGTAATAAGTAAAGATTGCAGTGGTGCTAATTAACTTGAGATGGAGTGGTCAAGGGTGTGAATGACGTACATTAACACCAGAACCAGCAGCATCAGCATATAGGCAATGCCCTAGTCAATTGTTGTCCCTGGAAATGAAATTGCTCTCTTGCTATTAACTTACCCAAAAAATTAATTTAGGTAGAATTAATAATAGTCTAGAGATGACCAAGAATTTTAAAAACAAAAACAAAACTATTTATAATATTTCTCTAAAATAAAATGTTAAGAACTTGGATATTTCGAATAAAAGAATAGATATGCTGCAGGGGAAATGAATTGCTAATATATATATATATATATATATATATATATATATATATATATATATATATATATATATATATATATTGCTAAAAGTTTAGGTCATATATGCACAAATTGTAAGCTCTACTCTATTAAAAGCACTGTATGAAACATCATTAATCAAATGACCAGTTCTTGGCAAGGCAAAGGCATTAAAAGCAAGGGAGTTCCTCCCAAGTCCTGGCTCCCACATGATACAGCGATTTATACCATTTACCTCATGGAAGATGTCATACCAGACCATGGTTTACAAGGCATCATGATCTCAATGCATAGTTTTGTAATAAGTGAGAGTACAAATACCAGGGCACTAATAAAATCAGAAACACTTTGAATAAATTCTAAAACTAGAAATGAAACAATTGATAGATTAAATAAGTCAAAAGGCAACATCTAGTATGCATATATAGTTGTGTTGTTGCCAAATTGATAATAAAAACATAGGCCTAGCTTAACTAGTAAAATTTTAATTTTAATTTGATAGAGTAATTAATTTTAATTTTTTATTTGATATTTGAATCATATTGTTAATTAGTATATTATATTTTTATTTTGACAATATAACAATTATAGTATCAAAATAATGATTAAATCTTTCTTTTACTAGATACTACAATTATGTTTATATTTTAATAATAGTAACAAATTTAAGTTAGATAGATCATTTTTATGATAATTTTATTTTCTTCCCAAACTATATAATCTAAGTGGTAAATAATTTTTAAATTAGTTTAAATTATTAACCATTGCATTAATATGAATTAGATAAACTGACAGCTATTTTGAAGTTTAACTTGAAGATTTCAAAAATTTATTAGAAGAAATATCAAATTGGATAATTTATTTATTTATTTTGAAACCGGAGGAGTATTAATTAACAAGAGAGCTGTGAATGGTGTTTAGTTATAATAATCTCTATTTAACGTGCATTAAGCATAGATGTGACTAGTTGCAAAAAGATTTTTTAATTACACTGCAACCCTTTTTCGTAAGGTGGTAATGTCAAAAGATAAGTCTAGAGACACAAAATTCAAATATTACATCTATCTCAACTATTAAAAAGTAGGGCATAACATGGAGTTTAATGTTATGCCCCACTTTTAATGGTTAAAATGAATGTAATATTTGGATGTTGTGTTTAGATATTGTGCACTTATACTTATTCAATATCAAATACTATGTCAACATGACAACAGGTTATTATGTGGGCCATAATTTATAACAAAGAAGCTCTTTATAAAATGTTAATGTTCCACCCTCTAGAACAAAGAAGTACATCTTCAGTGGAGAGAACAAATAAAGTGAAACCATGGTTGTCCTTTACAACTCTTTAATTAAAAAATTTCCCTCTTTTAATCTAGGGGTTACTCAAGTATTGGATTCTCTCGATAATTAATTATGCGCCATTGAGATATCTAAAAATTCTCTTAACAGATATCAAATGAAATTCTCCAGGCTTAACCTGAAATCTAGCACATATGCATGTAGAAAACATAATATTTGGTCTGCTAGCAGTTAGATATAAGAGAGAATCAATCATACATCTATATTAAGTTATATCAATACTTTTACCTTATTCATCTTTGTTTAAGCTTAGTTGAGTAGACATTGAGATCTTCATATAAATGGCTAATTCCAAGCCATACTTGTGGTCTTCAGAACCGTTTTTTATGTGTTATAGTTCTACTCAAGATATTAAGCTAGTTCAAATGAGAACAAAGATCTGATACCACTTGTAATTCCCAAAAGGCACAAAGAGATCTAAAATGGGGCTGAGTCTGGATAGATCTTTTTAATTTTTTTTATTTTAATTAATGATTACCAAATAGATTAAACAAGGTAATTTATTTGGTTAAATAAAGCGGAATATGATATTTAAAAATCCTCTTCAAAGATATAATGAATTATCATAGTTCTTAACTTAAGAATATGGAAAATTTCCACAATAGTTATTGTAGAATAGGTAAAAAGTAAGAGCAGTTAAGAAAGCAACAAGGTAAACAAACACAATTTTTTTAAGAGGTTCAGAGTACAAAGGTCTTCTACTCAGAAAGTAGAGATGATCTACTAAGAATGTTAGGTTACAAAGATCTTGGTTCACTTAGACCCAGTACAACAAGACGATTCACTGAGAATCACACAAGTTACTAAAACTTATTTTCACACATATTGATTCACTTAGAATCAAACAAGTCACTTATACTTGACTTTAGAAAGATCACTATGGTCTACAGTCACTAAAAAATGATATTTGTTTAAGGTGCATCTAAGTTGCTTTAAGTCTTCTTCAAATGACTTAGCAACATATCGATTTTTCTCTGATCACACAATGAAACTTATGATCGTAGAATGAAGCAGCTCAAACACTTGAGCCCTCTTTTAACTTAATATCTTTATTGTTTGAGGTAGCAATCATTTTATATTATCTCTTTGAAATTTCCCTAACGAAAAGTTATCGTTGCTCCACTCAGTCTAGGACACTTGTTTTCTTTTAATTAATTTGACTTTACATTGTTGTCTGCTAGATCATTTTGAGTCTCTTTCAATAGTACGCTATCTGGTGCAGTAGTAGACACATGTCCTTCGTCCTTGTTGATATAACTATTGGACAAACCTGACTTGAATTAAAATTGTCCTTTTTCACTAAACACATCTAAGAATCAATATGGAGTGAGGTATGTTGAGGCTTATGATCATTGTCATTCACTGATATTTCAGTTCACAACACTCTACCATTCTAAATAAATTATTCTTGCATCTTAGAGTTAGCACCTTGGATCGTTAAGTAGTTCCATTCCGTTTTATGTCTTGTGGAGGCTCTATATTCTGACTTTACGTCCAGCCATCTTACTCTACGATCTTTGTACAGCTCCTGTTCACTATGTGATCTATCTCTACATCCCGATAACTCTCTATAACTTTTACTTACTTTACAATCTTAGAGTAATTTTCAGCTCTACGAAACGCCAATTTGCTTTAGATAAATTTTAGCTATTACAAGGATTACATGTACTCTATAATCTTGGATCAACCTAAGAGATTTTATACTTATTAAGTCCTTTTACATAGAATCTCTTACAGGGACTTTACAAAACTTACTTGTTAATACAGATATACATTAAACTTTTGATTTTCATCAAATCTAAATAGAAGGTGTACAAATGCAAGTACTAACAAATAGTTTCCTTTTAAAATTGTATTATTTAAGTAATAATAAAATTCTACTTATACTTTAAATGTACTTATACTTATAATTTAATATTACTAATAAATTCAAATTAGGTAAGATGATCTTTGTGAAAATATTATTTTCTTCTCAACCTATATTATCTAAGTAGTAATAAAATCTTATTTAATAATGCTAACTAATTAATATTAGGTAAGATGATCTTATAAATATTTATTTCTAAAAATATATTATTAATTATTAATTTTGACTCAATTAAACCGAACAAATGGTATTATTGTAAAACTATAATATTGCTAATATTTTTAATTTTATTGTTAGAAATTCTTATTCAATAGAGTTACTAATTATTATTTTACTATTTATTAATTTAATCATATAGTTGGTTAATATATACTCCTTTTGTGACGCCCCAAAATCCTGGTCTTTTGAACCACGGGTTCAGTGCTCATAATTATATTCTACCATTCATTTCTGAATAACATAACTTAATTTATAATATCACATAACTATCACAAGTTTACAAACCTTTATACATTACAAAACCTCTACAGTCTGACATATTATAAAAATATTACATTTACAATAGTTCTATAACTATAGAATTATTGCTTGCTCGCTTTCCCTTTTCCTTTGTCATTCCCTAACCCTTCTACCTGTTCGGGCTTAGCTGAAATATTACGTTAAAGCAAGAATGAGCTTAAACTAGCTAAGCAAGTATATAAACAAGTAATGACATGATATCTCAGAATAATGAACGAAAACTTGTACAATAAAGTTGAACCATTAAACAGTTATGTGAAGAAACTTGAAAACATAACATAGACTATTATACAATTTATTTAAAACATTACTTTTCTGGCTGTACGGTCACAAAACCAAGAACTTGTTAAAAACAATACCAATCATAAAGATTGATATTGTCCAATTCAGTCATAAAACTGCATTACATTTCAGATATGTACTTTAAGTGAACAGCCTATCGTACTTTATGTTGTGCACAACACAAACATCTAACGACGCAACCACACCATGGAATTTATATTCCCCTTATTCATTTATCCCATTTTTATCAAGGTTGTTCTGTTACAGCACTTCCATAGATTCTGCACCACAACGATATGGATTGGAAAACATAACAATGAATGTCTAAATTCAAAATGAACTATCACATATGTCTAGCCGGATCAAGATTGGCATCGACATTTCTCAAAACAGTTTAACGATGAATGAACTTCAAAATGACTTATAGGAACACATTGTAAGACCCCGAATTTTATAAAATATAAAATTTAATTTTTCTTCATATATTTTTTTTCATGAAACAGTAAGTGGTTAAATTGACGAAATTGAAAGTTAAGGATGTTATGTGCAAATTTTATTTTGTCGGACAATATTCGTTTTGTCGGGGAATATTCGTTTCGTCGGGAAATATTCGGGCTGTACGACGGCGCCGAAATAACTAATTATTGGTGGACCCCACAACGGAATATTTCTCGGATATAAAAACGATAGAAGTAACATTTTTAAATAAAAATAGTCAACGGTGTTAACTGTTAAAATACCGGTGATAAAAGAATAGTAGCATACGGTAATTTATGGTATTTTACTGTAGCACGCGGTACTCTACAGTAGCACACGGTATTGCACAGTATCTCATATTATTGATCTGATAACGTGGTCATTGCACAGTATTCATCAATAATTGTTGTTGCACAGTATTTTGCATTATTGATTCAATAATTGTCATTACACTGTATTTCATATCATTGAGTTAATAATTGTTGGTGCACTGTAGTTTAAAATTATTGAATCTAATAATTGTCACAGTTGCAAATATACAATAATTTATATTATTAAATTAATAATCATCAGTAACGTGTTTCTTACATTATCGTTGAATTCCTGTTATCACTATTGTGACATTAATTATTGCTACTTTGGATATTAGTCTAATAAGGTGGTAAGAAAAAAAATGGCAGATAGAGGAAAGATATTTGATTAATTATAATATATTATATTATTATAATATATTATATAAAGTTGTTTGTTTTATTATAAATATAATATATAAAGTTATTTGTTTTATTATGATTATTATAATAAGATTTTGTTTTATATAAAAATAAATTTTACAGAAAACGTGTGCTGAATGAATTCAGCACTGGCGTGCTGAACGAATTCAGCACTGGCGTGCTGATCAATTGCAGGGTGCTCAACATTTCTCAAAGATTGATCTCCGCTCTGGATATCATCAGTTAAAAGTTAAAGCTGATGACATTCCAAAGACTGCTTTCAGAACTCGCTACGGGCATTATGAGTTCTTAGTCATGCCTTTTGGACTAACCAATGCTCCTGCAGCTTTCATGGACATGATGAACCGAATATTCAAGGAATATTTGGATCATTTTGTGGTTGTCTTTATTGATGACATCCTCATATACTCCAAGGGTCGCGAAGATCATGAACAACACCTAAGATTGATACTCCAAAAGCTCCGTGAGAACAAATTATATGCCAAGCTGAAGAAGTGTGAGTTTTGGCTTAAGGAAGTCACGTTCCTTGGGCATGTGATTTCCAGTCAGGAAATATCGGTTGACACTGCGAAGATTGAAGCAATACTAAATTGGGAACAACCCAAGACAGTAACCGAAGTCCGAAGTTTTCTGGGCTTAGCTGGTTATTATCGGAGATTCGTTGAAGGATTTTCTCGAATCGCCACTCCGTTAACTCAGCTTACTCGGAAAAGCACCAAATTCGTGTGGAGCGAGGAATGTGAGAAAAGTTTCCAAGAACTCAAGAGGAGACTTATTTCAGCTCCTGTTCTGACCATACCATCAGGATCAGGAGAATTCGTTATATATAGCGATGCTTCAGGCAAAGGTCTAGGCTGTGTCCTTATGCAACATGGAAATGTTATAGCCTATGCCTCTCGGCAACTCAAAGATTATGAGAAAAATTATCCTACTCATGATCTAGAGTTAGCAGCAGTCATTTTCGCATTGAAGATCTGGAGACACTACTTGTACGGAGAGAAAGTGGATATCTATACGGATCATAAAAGTCTCAAGTATTTCTTCACCTAGAAGGAACTCAACATGCGACAACGACGTGTATTTTGTACGACTTGCAAAAGATGGAGATAGAGTTAAAGACACCAGGGACCCACTCGAAGATTGCTCACGTGCGAGTAGAACCGGCTTTAATCGATAAAATTAAAGGTGCTCAAGCTACCGACCCGGAACTGATGAACATGATGAAGAAAGTACAAGAAGGTGTCATTCCCGAAGCAAGAATCGACGAGAAAGGAATACTTCGAGTCAACTCTCGACTCTGTGTTCCTAACGATCCTGAATTAAAGCATAAAATCATGATGGAGGCACACAACACGCTGTTTGCAATCCACCCAGGAGGTACCAAGATGTATCGAGATCTTCGACATACATTTTGGTGGAACAATATGAAAAGGGAGATTGTAGAGTTTATCTCAAGGTGCCTAACTTGTCAACGTATCAAGGCAGAACATCAAGTACCTAAAGGTCCATTACAACCACTTGAAGTTCCCGAATGGAAGTGGGAAGACATCAATATGGACTTCGTAACGGGTCTTCCCAAAGTTTCTCAAGGCTTAGATGCAATTTGGGTGATCGTAGATAGATTGACCAAATCTGCTCATTTCTTGCCTATACGAGAAAACTTTTCACTTGAACGTCTTGCCGGTATGTACATAAATGAGATTGTAAGATTGCATGACATGCCAGTTTCCATAGTTTCTGATCGATATCCTAGATTCACTTCACGCTTTTGGATCAGTCTACAAAAAGCTATGGGCACCGAGCTACGATTTAGTTCTGCATACCATCCTCAAACAGACGGACAATCTGAAAGGACGATTCAGACTCTCGAAGATCTTTTGAGACTTTGCGTACTAGACTTCAAAGGAAGTTGGGATAAGTACTTGTCATTGGTTGAATTTTCCTACAACAACAGTTATCAAGCAAGTATAGGCATGACTCCATTCGAGGCTTTATATGGACGCAAGTGTCGTTCTCCAGTATGTTGGAATGAGATAGGAGAAGCAAAATTGTTGGGACCCGAGTTGGTACGCTTGACAACAGAAAAGATCCAAATGATCCGACAACGAATACAGACCGCACAAGAACGACAAAAGAGTTATGCTGATCTTCATCGGAGAGATGAAAGTTTCAACGTCGGAGATCATGTATTCTTACGTGTTTCTCCATGGAAAGGGGTTACGAGATTCGGAAAGAGAGGAAAGCTCAACCTTCGATTTATTGGCCCATTTGAAATCCTCGATCGAATAGGAACCGTAGCCTACAGACTAGCCCTACCACCAAGTATGTCTCGCATCCATAACGTTTTTCACATATCTATGTTACGTAAATATGTGAAAGACTCAAACCACGTTATTGAGTTAGAACCGGACGTTATAGACGAGGATTTAACGTACGAGGAGGTACCTGTTAAGATCCTAGATAAGAAGGAGCAGATTCTACGCTCAAAGGTTATACCTCAAGTTAAGGTTTTATGGAGGAACCAAGATATTGAGGAAATGACCTGGGAACTAGAATCTGAGATGAAATCTAAGTATCCTTACCTCTTCGAAATGCCAGGTACGTCAATTTCGGGGACGAAATTTCATAAGGAGGGGAGGTTGTAAGACCCCGAATTTTATGAAATATAAAATTTAATTTTTCTTCATATATTTTTTTTCATGAAACAGTAAGTGGTTAAATTGACGAAATTGAAAGTTAAGGATGTTATGTGCAAATTTTATTTTGTCCGACAATATTCGTTTTGTCGGGGAATATTTGTTTTGTCGGGGAATATTCGGGCCGTACAACGGCGCCGAAATAACTAATTATTGGTGGACCCCACAACAGAATATTTGTCGGATATAGAAAACGACAGAAGTAACCTTTTTAAATAAGAATAGTCAACGGTGTTAACTGTTAAAATACCGGTGATGAAAGAATAGTAGCATACGGTAATTTATGGTATTTTACTGTAGCACGCGGTACTCTACAGTAGCACACGGTATTGCACAGTATCTCATATTATTGATCTGATAACGTGGTCATTGCACAGTATTCATCAATAATTGTTGTTGCACAGTATTTTGCATTATTGATTCAATAATTGTCATTACACTGTATTTCATATCATTGAGTCAATAATTGTTGGTGCACTGTAGTTTAAAATTATTGAACCTAATAATTGTCACAGTTGCAAATATACAATAATTTATATTATTAAATTAATAATCATCAGTAACGTGTTTCTTACATTATCGTTGAATTGATGTTATCACTATTGTGACATTAATTATTGCTACTTTGGATATTAGTCTAATAAGGTGGTAAGAAAAAAAATGGCAGGTAGAGGAAAGATATTTGATTAATTATAATATATATATTATTATAATATATTATATAAAGTTGTTTGTTTTATTATAAATATAATATATAAAGTTATTTGTTTTATTATGAATATTATAATAAGATTTTGTTTTATATAAAAATAAATTTTACAGAAAACGTGTGCTGAATGAATTCAGCACTGGCGTGCTGAACGAATTCAGCACTGGCGTGCCACCTACCACCGCATAGTGCTTTCTTTTCTCCTATAAATAGCTTGCTCAGCTGAATAGAAAAATCACACCTAAAACATAAAAATTTTCTATAAGAATTTTATGAGTTTTCTCTGAGAATAGTAAAACTATTTTGAGTGTTTGAAAGCCAAAAGGAGTGCATAAATTTTTCAAGTAAGTCTTTTATTAAAGAGTAATAATTTCATAAATTCCTATTTTTCACGGTATTCACAAATCTTCCTTTAGAAGACTCTTCTTTAAGAAGATTCATTTTTAAAAGCTTTCTTTGGAAGATTTATTCTGGAATGCTATTTTAAAAAATATTTTAAAGTAGTTATATTATACTACAAAAATTATGTTAAATATATATAATTTTGATAGTTAATATTATACGAGTTAGCATACACTTTGAAATTTATATGTGGTAATTACTAATTTTATTATAAATATATAGGTTGATCAACCTCATTTAAATCAATATTCAGTCACGTGTTAAGGTAAGGAATATTATTCTTTTCACACTCTTAAATTTATTACGGTAAGGGATACCATCTTTTTCATCTTCCATTATTCAAACTTACTATGGTAAGGGATTATCATTATTTGATTCTCGAAAATAATATTGTTTTTTCCTCATAAGATGTGCATTTTATTTCCATGTATTAATTTGTGGGAATAACCTTACGGCGCGGATTACCGCCTGTTGGTGAATAACCTTTCGTATTCATGACCAGCGATGTTTAAGATGATAAAAGTTGAAGCGAGTAGACATTATAGTCTGCATTATTCTTCTAATAGATTACTCTTTCCGCTGCTATTATTGATACAAAGCTTATTGTCTATTATATTCAATTAATAACTCATCTGTTGAAGGCTAATGATAATTTATTTGTCATTATCTTAGTCATGATATTTCTTATTGGGCTGTTTGAGCTCACCCTTTCTTTTGTTCCATTGTTTTTCAGAAAATGAGAGAGTAGCCGGGTCTAGCAGGGAAATGGAGTGACGGTCCGAGTGATAGCTATTGTAGTCTTCACATGTTGTATATAGTGTGGTAATAATAGTGAAGACTTAGTTGTGTATTATTGAGTTTGTATTTCTGTTTCATGTACTATTTGTATTAGAAATTTTGTATTTTATGGCGGCTCAAATTGGGCTATGTAGGCCTAGATTTATCGGGTCAGGTCGGGTTGGTTTTGGCCAGATTGGATCGAAAAATGAAAAATGTTCTAAAAAATACTTTATTATTTTTAGATTCAATAAATGTAGTTTAAAAATTATAAGTAGTTAATTTAATATGTAAATGGGAATAAATATTATTAAAGGATTAATAATATTAAGAAATTTATAAAATATTATTAAATGAATAATAATATTAGAAAATCGATAAAATATTATTAAATGGTTAATAATATTAGTAACTGAATAAAATATTATTAAATGATTAATAATATTAATAATATAATAAAATATTCTTAAATGATTAATAATATTAGATAATTAATAAAATATTATTAAATGAATAATAATATTAGAAAATTAATAAAATATTATTAAATAATTAATAATATTATTAATTGAATAAAATATTATTAAATGATTAATAATATTAATAAAGTAATAAAATAATATTAAATAATTAATAATATTAGATAATGAATAAAATATTATTAAATGATTAATAATATTAGAAAATGAATAAAATATTATTAAATGATTAAAAATATTAGATAATGATTAATAATATTATTAAATGATTAATAATATTAGAATGTTAATAAAATATTATTAAATGATTAATAATATTAGAAGACTAATAAAATATTGTTAAATTGATAATAATATTATATAAGAGTTTGAACTATATTAAATTAATATAGGTTTTATATTATCAAGTGGTGATAATATTTTCAAAGTGTTTATATACCTTTAACTATATAATTATTTGGTTAAGTATTAGAGGTATAAGATGTATAGATGTTATCATATGAATGTATACATGATACTAATTTAAAGATCAACTTGATTAAATATTAGGTCTATTCAGAGAAAAATTGAATTGAATTGGTTAGCAGTAATCTACATATGAGGCAAGTTCTTTAACCTTACTCTAATTTTATATTGAGCAAGTTCTTTAACTTTATTCAATTATTGTTGAGTAAGTTTCTACACTTTTATTTATTTGCCAGAGTTTTAAGTGGTTTAATTATTTAAAGTTATTCCACATTGATATTATTATTGTATTCGCACTTGGTGCATTTGCAAGCTTTATAGTTCATTAATTCAAGAACTGTTTAAGAATGTCTAAGCTAATTGTTTCGGCTAGACAATGCATGTTTAAATTTATTAAATTGAATATTTTAAAAGCTTATCTAAACCATTGGTTGGTGCGGATTCTTATAGTTAGACTGAGAACGAACAACCCTATATAAGGGGTATTATATTCGAGAAACCGAACTTGCGCAAGATGTTTGAATGTTATGCATATATTTAGAATACAAGAGACTGATACCCTCGCGTACCAAACTATCAGGGTGTCAAATATATATGTTTGTTTTACCCTTAGCAACAGTTCTTACCCTTAGCAACAGTTCATGGTCCTTAGAGGCCACTTAGTAGTAAAGAGTCAATACATTCTTTTATTGGATATTGAATTATTGCTCTTTCACAATTGTTATTTATTGTTGAAACTCTTGATGTTATTTTTCATTCATCATGATATATCTTATGTCATCTGTTCTTAAACTTGCTGAGCAAGCTAATTGCTCACCATTGCTATATCATGACTAATTTTTCTGCTAAGCCCGAATGCTCTAAAAGGGAAAAAGGCAAGGGAAAAGTCAAAGTTTAGATTAGCTTAATACATGCTAAATGAATTGTTTAATATATAATTAATTTTATAAATCTTTTGTAATTCCCTAAGATATATATTGTTTATGTTAAAGTTAGTAGACCTTGGGATTGTAGCCTTTTTTATAAGGAACCTTTATATATTATTCCGCGATATTTAAATGAAGATTTTGTTATTAAGTATTGAATCGTGAGAACCAAACCCAAGATTATGGAACCCGAATTTGGGGTCGTCACAGTTGCACTGCGCCTCGGCACCGACTGACGTCGCCCCCAGCAAAGTCTTCTCAATTACACTACATCCCAGCGCAATGTTTAGTTCAAAAGATCTTGTCCCGGTGCAGTGCTGCAGAATTAGTTTTTCTAAAAATAAAATCATTCCAATTTTCATGATATTTTTTGCCTCTTTTTACAAAACTTGATTCCAACACATAAGTTTGCATATATAACTTATATATGACTTGTCTAGGCCTTCAAAAATATTAAAAGTTTCTAAATGACCATATTTTTCTAAAAACTCAATTTTAGGTGTCGGTAAACGTTTTTAAACGTCTAAAATTCACTTTTATCGCTATAAACACCAATTGACCACCAAATCGTCACGAACACGTGTATTTACATAAAACTTAGTTATTCAACTTCTTTTTACCATTAATTACACAAATGGCCAAAAATCACTCCTTTGTAGAATTTTGTCAACTTAACAAAATTTACCCTTAAACTCATACTTGAGCTATTAAACTCCATACACCATATACACTATCACAAGCTTATTTACTAACTTTGTATATTCATATAACATCTATATGCACCTTCCAAAACATACTACCAACTTTGATTTGATTTACATGCTCAACATAGCCTAATGTTATATTTTCATATACAAGTCATATATTTCATCCATTAAAGAACTTATTATGCTATCTAATAAGAAATCACACATGTTTCTAATATGTTCATCCCTTTAATTTAGAGTTTCATTAAAACTACCAACACTTAGTATATGATCTTCTTCAAATCATGTTTTTTAGCCATAAATGCATGCATGCATACACCTACCACATTTGTAATACCACTCTAATGCTTAGGGTTTTCTCATGAATCACTCATGTAGCACATAAACTCACATAAATCCTACTTTTAGCCATAAATACATACATGGCTACACATAATATTACATTTAAACACATAGATGAAGAGTTTTAAGGCAAAAACACTTTTAAACCTTCTTTATGCTTTTTTTCTTCTTGCTATGAAACCTCTTAAAGATAGATGATCCACTTTGATTGCTAGTTTTACCTCCATTGATCATTTTCTTTGCAATCTCTTAAGCTTTCTACATAAACCTTAGCTTTTTCTTCTTTCTCTCTATGAAACTTTCACACTTCACCAACTTTGGAGATGAAATGAAATGAATTAAATGATAGCTTATCTAATACTTAAAAAATATATACATACATAAGTTGTATATATTTCTCCAACACTTAACCATCCTTTAGTGAAGCTAACCATGTCTAGTTAAGGTCATTCAAGACAATTCCCATTACTAAGTAAAGATAAAATGGATATTAAACCCAACTAAGACACCAAGGTCATTTCTCAAATTGTCAAGGTTACTTTGAATAATTTTCAAAAATCTTAGCCAATTTTAATATATTACTAACTCATTTTTGTTCTTTTTTTTATTTGTTCAAGTGCACTTGGCCAAAAATTAAGTTTCTAGATGAAATAAAACATAATTTGCTTGTTCCAAAACGTGTGTCACGCTTCAAAAATTTAACTTCATTATTTAATTATAATATCTACAACATTATCGAATTTACATATCATTACACCTTTCATCTAGCTTTATTTGTCATAATTGATTTTTTATGGTTAAATTGACTATATTTAGAATAAAATTTATTTTTAAGTTTATTAGATATAGACACAAAATTATTATCACAAAAAAATACATAGAATATATTATTAAAGTCAACTTATTTGATTACAAAATTTCTAATATATTTGTTTAATTATTAATTTTAAAATCAATCAATTTGACCTTAAAAAGTCAATTAAGACAAGTAAAGTTGGACAAAAAAAATATTATTTATACTTATATTTGAATAACAGTGACAAATTATTATTTAGTAAGATAATTCTCGAAAAACCGATTTCTTCTCAAACTATATTATTTGCCAATTGCTTCAAAAGCTTTACAACTATACATAAACGAAAATGAAGATATGCCTTTCCTCAATCCCAGCCTTCATTTGCCGTTGATAAGAAGTCATTACAAAGAGACAAAGCAATCGACCAACTAAAAGTCTAAAAGAGGAGATAAAGCACCTGTATTAAAACATTATATTGACAAATATGCCCTTGTAACTTTTGAGTCGTTAAATTGACATTCTTTTTAGGAGGATTATATATGCATTGCACAGTTATCTATGTGCATAATGGGTTGCAAATTTATGTTGGATTGGTATTTTCAACACTTGACATGTCATCTCCCTTCTTTTCCCTTCTTTTAGGCTGTCATTTTTCACATTTTGTACTACTCAAACACCAATTAAATGCTCATAGATAGAATAAAATGCCTTTTGTTTGGTAAAAACATACAATTTCCAAAAAATTTGGCAGTACTCTTTTCTGAGATTAGAAACAACTTACTCTACTCTAACCTATAAGAAAGAGGTTTAGAGTTGTTGCATTTTGCCGCTCGCAAGTGATTCATGCCCTAGAGCATGGGAGTTCGTCAGTTGACTAAATTACACTCATCGGCTATTAAAGCTTAAAATTCAAAAACGAGATTAAAAATTTTGAAGTCAGAATTAACGGGTCAACTACTAACAAAATAAAAAGAACATTTTCATAATGCTTTATAAAGCTTTCAATTTGGCATTACAAAGGAATTTGCTTACTTAGAGAAGCAAAAAATACTTGTACAGAACATTCCCAGATGGTACTAACTGAAACATAAGATCAAGTCAAACAAGGACTACATATATAATTTTATTTGCTAAAAAAAGGGTATTAAAGTAATTAAGGCTTAAAGGTTAACACAGGAAATAAAAAAAGATTGCTTAAGAAAGAAAAGTCGGGCAAAATAAGGTTAACATGTTCAACAAAGAATCTTTGCAAAGACAAATAATCATCCCCCTTGTCTCCATTCTCCGGTGGAAAACTCCTTTTACAACTTTATTCAGATTTCCAAATTCTAACTTAGAGGCCATGGATATCTCAGCAAAGCTTTTGGAATACAAATCCCACTTTGTCGTAGCAATAATTGTTTCACTAATCTTGGCCTTTTTCTTTCAAGTAGCCCCTCAATTTATGACCATTCTCTCCTACTTTTGGCCTCTCTTCATTTCCACAGCTCTATTCTTGGCAGCAATTATTGTCTTCGGTCAAATAACTCCATCGCTAAGAGATTTCTATGGGGATAGGGAAGGTGAAGGACTTCTCAACTACGTTGCAGGGCGGCCAGAATATCAGGAGGATTTCTAAGATTTCAAGCTAGAAGTGAAGTCTTAAAAAGCTAAAAGGCCTCTCAAGATCTTCCTATGAAGCCAAAATATCGATGTAAATGGTTAATATAATTTTTTTCCTTATATTCCTACCCCCCCCCCCCCCCCCCCCCCCCCCCCCCCCCAAGTGCTTTAGTAACAGCAGATGAATAAAGAAGCATGTAAATTTCATGAGCTAAATATCAGAAATGAATAAACAAAAGCGCTATCATTGCATGATCTCCTTAGAAGTTACAATTTGTGATGCTTCTTGTAATTTTGCATGCATAGTATGGAAAATGTTAAACAAACAGAATTTTGCACACATTTTTTCCACAGAATTAGTGGGGATGTCAATTTTAAGAGAAAAACAAGAAGCAAGGACATACTGTTTTAGAATATTTGGATCACAAGTGAGCCATGCCATTCTGTTAATAATTTCTGTATAAATGTTCCGCATAGTGGTTGTCAGTATTGTGCTTGAGATGATTGGTTAGGCATTAGATCCGACGCTGTCAATGTTCCTGATTGATCAACATCAAGATTTCTAAACTTCTCCATGACAGTTGAGACATCTTTGTGGCTTATCTTTCCCATTTCTTTGAGCTTATGCAAAACAAACTCTGCAGCACTAGACAGAGACAAAAAAAACAACATAACAATTAGCCAATCCCAACCAAATCACAAGTAAGAAACAGTTGAATAAAATGGATTCAAGAATTAATGAGAGCAGGACGCGTCAAAAGTTGTACTCCCTCTATTCCAAATTGGAAATACATTTCTAAAATGACGATTTTGAAGGAAAACTTTACTTTTCCAAACATATCCCTTACATTTGCTCGACATGCAGTGATGGTGGTGTGGTAGTACTCTTCATGCGACTTTGCAGTCTAAAAATAAAAATGTGCCTATAATTCTAGAACTGACTAAAAAGGAAAATTTATTTGTAATTTTGGAACGAATAGAGTAAATCAAAACCCCCGTTACCTGACTACTTTGTCATTGTCAAGATCTGCTGCCTCAAGATCAGCGATTGTCGTTTTTCGTGTAAGAACCCAATGGACTAACAATCTTCGCCTGCTCTCAGTACATAACTCAGCAATATATAAAAATAACTGTGCTAAAGAAATTGTACTAATCAGTATCCAGAAGATTGCAAATATACGCCCTCCTTTGGTGGAGAAGCTTTTGTCCCCATAGCCTAGAGTAGTAATGGTGGCACAAACACAATAAAAGGCATCAAAAAAATCCAGTTCTTCGACTTGAGATAAGAATAAGGTCCCAACAACTATGAGCAATAAAAGAAGGGTAAGGGTAGTGAGGAATTTGTATCTAACTTTATTGATTTCGGCATCTTTTAGAATCTCATTTGGACCAAATTTGTCGTGCATGCGCAAGGCTTTAACAAAAAGAATTTCCTCCTTTTCTACAATGTAATCTGCTGCTTTACTAAGAACAAACCCCACAAGCGCCATTCCATTAAATACAAAAATGCAAGCTAAGAGTTTTGCCAAGGCGGTATCAGGAACAAGATCACCATATCCAACAGTAGTCATTGTCACGATGCAAAAATATATTGAATCAAGAATCCCATTTGTTTTCTTACCCTTAATCTGATTCCTGACAAGGAAAAAGCAGATAGCACCTATACTTAAGTAGGCTAATAAGAAAATGAGTGCTTGCTTAAAGTTAAGTTGTTGTCCAAAAATGGATTCAGAATGAGGGGCTTCAAATTCAATCCCACATTGTTCTTGTCGACTAATTTCTGCTGAAGAAGCATTTCTTCTTCTCTTGTGGGAATTTTTGTTAGTACTGAATTGAGGAGAAAGGTCTGTGGAACCTGGTAGCAGGGCCTCTGTAGTAGCATCACTGGCCATCGAATAATTCAGCAAGGTGCATCTGGTAGGTAAGAGATAAACTGATACTATTTAGTTTACAGATTTGGCTACAAATCTTTTAATAAAATTGTGTGGATTTAAGGAATTATATGAACAACAAAATTATCAATGGAGAAGATGATACTTTAGTCATAATAAGCACATTAAAGTTTAAAACTTATAATAAGTTTGTCTTTAAAGTTGAATAGAAATTATTGAACAAAATTACGTCAAATTACATCCTATGCAAACTTTAATATTCAAATAAAACAATATAGTCCACTAAAAAGTAGGCTCTCTTCTTTGGACGGAGGGGTGTATGATTTGAGCTCAATTGCAATCTTCTCAAATGAAAATGGTGCATCCATATGTTACCCGTAACGCGGACTGTTTCAATTTGTGGAACCGCTACGTGAACATATTACGCTACATAAGCGAAAACGTGGTATTTAGCTTCATACGGATGGTTATAGTTATGATTTTTTATAATCTAAATGAAATAAAGTTACATTTCATAGGAGATTTTTTGTTGAATCAATAAGTTCAATATTCTACAAATATATAGTGCAAGTGTGATATTTGAGCATCCAATAATAAATTAGAATATTGACAATTAGAGGTAACAAAAAGAAAATTATTTGATACACTAAATATATAATTTCCGATTGTAAGAGTATGTGTTTGGGTACGCAAGTAACGATATTGGTCAATAAAAATATTTAATAACTATGAGTGAATCCTATGGAGAGATCCAAATGCAGCTGTTTTCAACCAAGTAACAAGAACAAGAAAAAACATACAGATTAACAATCAAACCATTTCTTCAAAGGAGATTAACAGTCATGCAGTATACATATGGGAAAAGGTAAATATAAACATGCAAAACAGATGAACACAATAATTGTATAAAAAAATGAAAGAAAACATTATGCTGTGTGGAGAATGGAAACTGGCGTAAGAAAAGGGTGTTGAAATAAAGAGATTTTTCATACCTGAGAAAGCTGTTGTGTATATAACAACATATGGGTTTGGTTTATTTTACAGTGAAATCCAGAATTATAGGATCATAGGAATGTCTATTCCCATCCATCTGGATTCAGGATCCCCTCAAAAAACTGTCTAATTTGTAAAATTTAAGGTACTCTTTCGTTCCAAAATATGAAATTAAGATTAATTTTTCATATGAGATATTTTTAATATTTAAAATTAATATAATATCTATAATAACCGTCCAAATAAGTAAATTATATTAATATTTTTAGATGATAAAAATGAAATCAACAACGATAACACCAATGATTGTTACTAAATCAGTTGCGATGTTTTAGTTAAGTCGTAGTAGTCTTAATATATGTTTTGGCCAAGTAAAACTAGTATTTTTGAAGTGTTCAGGGAAATAAAAATAAAAAACTATATAGTAATTTAAAATTAATATTGTCAGAGTAAAAATATTATTGTCTGAGCAAAGATGAACTGTTAGAGCCAAAAATATTGTTTAAAGTATTAAATATCACTAAAATAATTATAAAAGTATCATTAAATATATATTTACTCTACAGTATTATTTTTGGATTAAGATATCTCAATTGCACCTATTTTTTAATTTTTTAAATATATATTTAACGACATAAATATTATATTTAACGACACTTTCAGCGACTAATTGTTTGCGATATTTTTTTTGTTGTTAATTATTTGCGACGGATTTTATTTCTACACAGATATTTGAGAGGAGAGATTATACTCTTCACTTACCCAAAAAATATAGAATAATTTTTCGATTTATTGTGTTAAAAAGGGAAACTTACAAAGCAAAAGGTAATGGATCAACTAGCTTTAAATTAAAATAAAATAAAATAAAAAATAATTAAAAAAAATGAAGGTAATGGATCATAGCCGACCCAAATTTAATGAATAACCTTTTTATATATGGATTGGGCCAACAAGAGCCAAGAGCCGGGAAGATGATCCCGCCCAGCCCTTTTATGTTTATGGCCAAGCTTTTAATTGTGTAATTTTCAACCGAGGAGAGAGAATAAGGGCACTCGATCAGTGGAAGAAGAAAGAGAAAGATGATTGATTGAGCAGGTAAGCTCTTTATCCTCTACTGGCACGCAAATATCTGTATATTTATACTGATCTTTTTGTACTATAATTTAACTTATTATGCTGAACTTTTCTTGCACAAATCTATATATATTTATGTGGGCAGTTGGGCATTGCCCTGCAATTTAAACTAAAAAACAGGATTAATTAACCCATACGAGAAATTAGCATAAAAATGGGTGCTTACATACAAATAATCTGTGTTGAATGTCATATGAACTAGAAGACTCACTTTAGTTAAATTTTTGTTTTGGTACATTTCTTGATATCCATTAAAGGGTAGTCAATTGCCAGCTTGTTGCTATGCAGGAATTTGAATAACATTGGCTGTATTTCAATACTTGTATGTATTGAAATCAACTTGGGTATATTGAAATAATGGTGTCTATACTGTCGAAGAATATATGGATACGGAGGCAGCAATGCCCATGTGGGGATTGGAAATGTTTTGTTACATATGAGGGAGAAGCTGAAGAAACAAATGTAGGGTCCCAATTGGTAAAACAGGAGTGTAATTCATCAGAAGCTATGGTTTCCCCTTATGTGGGAATGGTGTTCAAGGGCGATGATGATGCCTTTGATTATTATGGGAACTTTGCTAGAAAGAATGGGTTTTCAATTAGGAAGGAGCGGTCAAGATTGAGCCCGCAATTAGGGATTTATAAGCGGGACTTTGTTTGTTATCGTTCTGGTTTTGCACCGGCAAGGAAAAAATCAACTGGTGAGCACCACAGGGATAGAAAATCGGTTCGGTGTGGATGTGATGCGAAATTGTATTTGTCAAAGGAGGTTGTTGATGGGGTTTCTCAATGGTTTGTTGTGCAGTTTAGTAATGTGCATAATCATGAGCTTCTGGAAGATGATCAAGTGCGTCTTCTTCCTGCTTATCGTAAAATTCATGAGGCTGATCAGGAGAGGATTCTTCTGCTGTCCAAGGCTGGGTTTCCAATACATCGTATAGTTAAAGTACTTGAGCTGGAAAAGGGAATTCAGGGTGGTCAATTACCATTTCTGGAAAGGGATGTTAGAAATTTTGTTCAAAATCGTAAGAAAGTTGTTCAGGAGAATGATGCCTTACTGACTGAGAAAAGAGAAAATGATGCAATAGATCTTCTCAACGCCTGCAAGGCTACTAAAGAGCTGGATGCTGCCTTTGTTTATGATTTTACTCTGGATGAAAATGACAAGGTTGAGAACATTGCATGGTCTTATGGAGAATCTGTTCACACATACACCATGTTTGGTGATGTAGTATATTTTGACACAACATATCGTTCAATCACATATGGAATGCTTTTCGGAGCATGGTTTGGCATTGACAATCATGGAAAAATCATCTTTTTCGGTTGTGCTCTCTTGCAGGATGAAACACCTCGTTCTTTTGCATGGGCTTTACAGGTTTAGTCACAAATCCTTTTAAGTTAAGTGCAAATATCTTTTATATCTTGTTCCTCTTTTAATTTGTTTATTAATTTCCACAGACTTTAGTCAGTTTCATGAAAGGAAGATGTCCACAGACAATTATAAGTGATATCGACCCTGGTCTAGGAGATGCTTTAATGAGTGAATTACCAGATACTAAACATGTTGTATCTTTGTGGAATATTCTACCCAAAGTAGCCTACTGGTTCTCTCGTCCACTTGGACCGAGATTTGTAGAATTAAAATCCGAATTTGAAGCTTTGTATCTTCTAGAGAGTACCGAGGACTTTGATCTTCATTGGAATCAGATGGTTTCTAGATTTGGACTTAATTCAGATAAACACATCGCTTTACTCTTTTCCCTCCGAGCATCTTGGGCATTATCATTCATAAAAGATTGTTTTCTTGCTCAAATGGCAACTACTTCATATTCAAAGTCTGTAGATGCATTTCTGAAAGGACTCTTTGACTCACAAACAAGTTTGCGTAGCTTTTTTGAGCAGGTATTGTATATATATTCACTTTATACTTTTTTTTCCCTCCTCTCACTCTATTTTCAAAATTTTCTGCTTACGCAGTTTCAATTGGTGTTTGATACATACTGATTCTTTGGTGGTTTGAAACTACTCCAGGTGGGGGCGTTGTCAGTTTATAATAGTCATGCACATGAAGGCATGCAGTATATGCATATCAAAACATGCTTACCAATGGAAGAGCATGCCCGACGTATTCTTACCCCTTTCGCATTCAATGCATTACAACATGAGTTGGTCCAAGCTATGAAATATGAAACATCTGAAATGGCTAATGGATCTTATCTTGTACGTCATTTTAAGAATATGGACTCAGAGCGTCTTCTTGTATGGATAGCAGAAGATGAACAAATTTTATGTTCTTGCAAGGAATTTGAAACTTCAGGAATCTTATGCAGACACGCTATTCGTATACTTCTACTAAAGAACTACTTTCAACTTCCTGAAAAGTATTTTCTGTGTAGATGGAAACAAGAAAGCTCGCTAATTCCTCTTGATGACCAAAGTAACTGGAATGGCAATGATGAATGGTTTCAAGAATTTCATACCCTTAGTGGAATTCTGTTCTCGGAGTCATCAGTAACAAAGGAGCGCTCTGATCATGTTCGTTATGAACTTTCAAAAGAAATTACAAGACTACTTAATGAGGTGAGGGAAATGCCAGCTACAAACGACATTGCTGTGGATTTGACACTTTCACCAAATGGTTAATTCATGGATCAATATTTGCTCCATCATAGCTAGTGCAACCAGAGAAACCATTCGTTCATTGGAGGCCAGTTGATAGTGAGTAGGATGAGAAGGTAATGAAAGGACCAAGGTAATTGACCATTCTCTGTTTGAAAATCTTGAATGAACAGAAAACAGTTTGGGTTACTTGGCTTACTTGAATCCTTTCATCACCATCAAAATTCATGTTGTATCACTAAGGGTACTCAAAGGTGTAAAGGAAATGGTCAAGCCCAAACATAGGCGGTTTTGTAAAAGGTCATAATTAGGATTGAGAATGAAAAGGAAAATGTACACATCAATGATTTCTTTCATCTTTTTACCCTTTTTACCATTCACTTGAACGATTTTGTTACTCGCTTTTCAAAAACAACTTATTTCATTTGTTAAAGGTTATAAGAATGATCATCATGGAACTTCTGTTTTCTAAGAAGGGATTCTTTGTTATCCCAACTAAATGTTGTATCCCGCACCGGATACTCTTGATTCTCGAGAACTGTTAGGGATTCTCTCCTCTTTTTTAATTTGTACTCCTTCCATCCTCAAAATGATGTCTAAAGAACAAATTCACACAAATTAAGAAAACTAAAGGAGAGGACAGTATAAAATAAGTACTAATTTTGCTACCCCATGCAAGTACATTAATAATTTTTTGTCTCTTTTAAGCTTAGCAGACCTCACTTTAATATATTTTTGAGGTTAAACTAGTCTTTAGGCTTATTTTATATTTAACTTATGTACTTTTAGATATCCTTTGGTGGACAAAATATTTTCTACTTGAAGACATCCTTTTGAGGACGGAGAGAGTATGTTTTGAATTATTTATGATTATTTTTGTTATGTTTATGACTTTGAAATATTAAAGTTGTATTGTTTGTTGGATTTCCCCCCCCCCCCCCCCCCCCCTGTAGTATCTATTTTATTAAATGTTTTATCATATACATATGACTAGATATATAAATAATTAAATGTTTAATAATATAATATATGTTAAATCCCCTGGTACCCGAATCCCCATACTTTGAGATTTGATGAATTATCCCGTATGAGTTATGACGCACTCGTATTCCCATATGACTTACCCGTATCTGTGCTTCTTAGGTTTTATTGGACCGCCCATCGATATGTAAAATCATCTTCTTTTGAGTTTATCAATTTCTGTTCATGTAAGGGATCTACAAGTAAAGGTGTTACAACATGCAGACCATTAGGCATAATTCTTTGAAAGAAAGAAAAATAAAAAGGATGATAATGTGAAGTAATAATGCTTAGAGTTTATATGTTAATGGAAGAATAAGAGGACAAATAAATGACTGAAGTAGCTTTCTGTTGCACTATTTAATTCTAGTATATTATGCATGAAATATTTCCTTTCAGTTTAGATTTATTTTGAGTAGATACCAGCATTAGAAACATTTGACTTAAAATTTCACTTGTTTGAGATATATTGGCAAATGATTCGGAATCTTCCAGACAATTGACTTATCATGAACACCAATAGTTTGTTGTCAAAGCATTCTCTTGGTCCTGTATATATCGATTGCTCAACATTTTACTCTTTCATGATGACATGACGATATACTAGCACCTATATTGATCCATTTTCTTGTTGCCATGTGCACTTATATTTTTGAATTATGTGAGTTATATTTTCTGATGCTAAAAAATGTGGACAATAACAGTGATCATAAAGTCTGAATGGATTGATTTTAGAACTTACTCAAATGATAGAGCATTGTATTTTAAATAAAATTATTCTGCATAAAATATAATTGCAGTGATATGAAGTGGTTTGCTTTCTTAAGAATTTTCTTGTACAGAGTGAAAGCACAACATTAAGGTAAATTTCACGTTTGAGTGACTTCTTACTACATGAATTGGTAGACTCAGAGGATTCCAGAAAATGTTTTCAATATTCCTTAATACTCTATACTTTGATATTAATTTCCTCACTTGGAGATTCTCCTTTTCACATTTGCTTTCTGCTGATTCATGCACCAGAAGGTTCTGTGTATTTTTATTTTCTATAATGGAGTTGAGATACTTAAGTATACCATTAATGAGTGTGACTTGAAAAGGGTATTTTTTTATTTATCATC
This sequence comes from Hedera helix, assembly GCA_947179155.2. Taxonomy (NCBI): domain Eukaryota; kingdom Viridiplantae; phylum Streptophyta; class Magnoliopsida; order Apiales; family Araliaceae; genus Hedera; species Hedera helix. The sequence goes on from OX359273.1 coordinate 3,316,747, forward strand.
TATCATGCATTTATTTATTTATTTTATCTTTCTGGTGCTTCTAATGGAACTGAGGTGATCAACGAGGTTGTTTACTTCAAATTATCTCAACTGGTGTGGAAAACTGTAGCATGTGCTGCTCTCTTATTATGGCATTGTTAGGTTATTCTTTGATAACAATGATCTGTAATTCAACTAAATCACTAAGGTTATGTGCTTAGTCTTTTTGGGCCTTTTCTGTGGTGGCTAAACATCCAAAGTCAGAGGTATAAACCATCTAGAGATTTGAATTCGATTATTTGCATATTCACTGGAAATTGTAGTATTAACTGTTCAGTCCTTGGCAAAAGAGTTCAAAGTTCAAGAGCATAGATCTTTACTGCCGAGATACATTATTAAACAGATAGACAGGAGATGGAGTGGTTTTCTAAAACCCTGTATGCAGCAAATAGGGATGTTCCAAAGATCTTGCTCTGGCAGTCATCTTCTTCACGATATGATCAAAGGTTACAGATTTGAAAATTGAATCTATTGGTTACTTTTATGTAGGCTTTCAGCGACAAGGTAGAATGAAATTGAATTATTTTCATGGCAACTTTATCACACCTATTATGTCCTTGTCTAGTAGCGTCTTTAGTTTTTCTTTTGTCATTCTTAGATTTAAGTTCATTTAGTCTGTGTTTGGTCAATTCTGTAACTCAGCTGGGAAACTCAGGTGCAAGATTCTGCAGTGAAATGAACCTTCAATTTTATTCAGCAGGTAACTTTCACTGATGAGGAATAGTTGTCAATGGTCTCAAGACTCTGCTAAATTCAAAAGCCCCAAGTTGGATTAGCTGGATTCACGTTTGTGCTCATCATTTCTACAAGTAAAAGGCCCTCCCTCAGTCTTTAGTGTCTTGATTCAAAGTTATATTTGTGGCACAGAGTTTAAGACTTGATATTGACACATTTAGATATAATATTTTACTTATTTCCTTGCTTAAAAATTGCACTTTAGATGCTAAAAATTAATATAGAAAGACAATTTTACAAATAATTATCCCTACAAGTGTTCTTTGTGCCTTAAAATCCATGTCACAAATATGGTTTGAACCATGATTCTCATACTGAGACAAAGGGAGGAACAAATATCAACTATCCTTTCACTCCATTTCATCTTACCTTCTCTCATACAAGGATTGCTTTTAATTGGTTACTGTTAAACAGTACAAAAATAACCAACTTTGATACTCACTATCTTGTCTCCATTACAGGTAAATTGAACTGGCTTTCTGAAGTGCTGAGGCTTATCATCAACCATCCACCCAGTGGACCTTCTAGGTCTCTCCTGCATAAACGCTCTTTTTGGTGCAGGTAAGAGTTGGATAATTCATTTATGTGAACATATATGAAGTCTGATTTATGACAAAGAAAAGATGCAAGTTTGTAACCACATATTTGGGAACCTAGTGGTAAGGTCAGTGTCTTTAGATCTTTTCAGTGTGTCATATAGGCCAAAATGATAAACTGTCATTTAATTGCCATTGAATTATGATCATCATGTCTTTGTTTCTTGAATTGTGCAACCCTTTTCATAAAACTGTAGATGATCCTTTTCTTTTTTGCGATACTATGTTTTGGTGCGTTTCTCTCGCTTTATAAGTATTTGCTGCTTGTGTTAAAGAATAACATGCTTAGAAGATTGTTATCTTTCTCGCACAGCGGCAATACATAATAACTAGAAACGGGTTACTCTTTTTTAACCATACTAATCAAAGTCTTATCAGAATTAAAGTAATATATTGGGGGTGCTTGTGTGGTTCTTCTAACCCTAGGAGAGCCGCTGACTCCAATTACCATCCATCAAAGTACCATTTGTACAAATAAGAATCTCCTTTGTCTTTTCGTATCTTGTTATCCTCCCTCTGTTTAAAAAAGAGGAAAAGAAGTTTCTTTCCATAATTCCAATAAGAATGATCTTGGTAGTATTGTACTATCACTCTATTACTCTTAATACCGGAAGAGTTTGGAGATTTCATTTTTACTTTTGCCTATATGCTTATGCTAAAGTTGGCATTTGAAATTAATTTATGTTGATACCCGAGGTTTAAATTTTAGACAATAACTAAAATAATACTCTCTGTCACAAAATTAGAGATGTTCCAAAATTAGCGATACTTTTCTAAACTTAGAATGTAAAGAGACATGAATTTCCTAATATGTCATTACTTATTTCTAACTTGATTGAATACTATCATGTCACCACTACTACTACATTTCTAGCAAATGTGGGATAAGTCTAGAAAAATAATTTTTTCTTTAAAAGTCATCAGTTTATAATTGGATCATTATTTTGGAATGGAGGGTGTATACATTGCTTCGTGCTACTTTTGTGTTGTTTATCATGTGTTGGAAAGTAATTGTGGAGCTAAGGTTGTCATCTATATATGGATTGTCGAGTAGAAATGTTGTGAAAATATTCTTACTGAAAGGTTGGTGATCCATATGAATTTTTCAACCAAAAATTTTACTTTGCTATTTCTGTGAAATGTTTTATGGGCATTTGAAAGTACTATATGGATTTAAGCGACACTGGAACATAATGTTTCATAACAATGTTGCAAACTGTTGTAATTTTTCATTGTTCTTTTATTGGAGTAGTGCGGGTGAACATGATAAGTGGTTTTTATACCTATTTATTAAATACTTTTGAACTTAATGATTTTGTACATTATTTAGCATTTTAGTTAGTTTTTAGGTGTTTTAATGTTATTGATGTAAATTATGTTTATTATTAGTTTTATGTGTTTTATTTGTATTTTAGGTAATGTCTATTAATTATATATATTTTATGTATTCTAATTTTGTTTTTGTAAGGAATTATTGCTGGCAGTGGCAAAATTTTTGCATCTGAGTCACCGTCGCAGCGGTGCCTTGCTACCGCCGCAGTAGTGCCTTGCTACCGTTGCAGCGGTAGTACAAAGCAGAATCCATTAGTAGGTGTCATCGTCGTGGCGCTTAATTCCACCACCGTGGCGCTCAAAGCTTCTGTCCAGATAAATTATAACTACTGTCGTAGCGCTTCCCTGCTACCACCGTAGCGGTGGTACTGTAGCAGGTCGGCAAATTTAACTTTTAAGTTTATTTTTGCAGCTCTAAATGATATCTTTTATTTTCCTTTTCCTCTTGGAAGCTGAGAGAGGCGATTTGGGCGAGAGAGAAAAAGAGGAAAGGTGATTTTCCACCATGGGAAATCACCATACCTTGGATTCTTGATCCCTTTTTCTTCATTTTTGGAATAAGAAACAATGGAGAAGATGAAAAACAAGAAGAAACTATCAATGGAAGTCATGGATGGATAGAGAAGGAAGATTGGAACTGGGATGACAACTAGTTTGTTTTTCTTTTCTCTTATTTATCTTTATTTTTCATTGTATTAGATTTCTTGATAGATTATTATGTATATTGGCCATACTTCTCTCATTGGAATCTAAGTATTGCTTTTGAAACCAAATTGTTGCTTGAATTGATTTTCTCTCTCTTGATTGGCACGATGTATTAGATTAACATGTTTAGTTTTTCATATATTGATTGTTTGACTTAATAATTAGTTTGGTTACCTATATAAATTTGACAAATGGATTATAGTATGTTGACTTATTTGTGATAACATGTGATTGTGTTATTCTACATGTTGGAATGCATAATTTGCATATATGATAGAAATATACATGTGTGTCATGTGTAATGTGTTAAGAACTTGAGCTTCATAACCCTTGTTTATTATAATTCTCATAGAAATATAGTTAATTATTTAGACTTGAGTATGCTTGTATTGCTATCGACAGAGGTATATAAGTATTGTAGTGTTCTTGGTTGACCATTCATTGGTTAAGACTATATAAGTGGGTTATCATGTTTTGTATTGATTATTAATTGTTTGACTTTGTAAACATTTTGGTAACTTGTTTGAAATCGAAAGATGAAGTATAAGTTTTGACTTGAATATGTTAACATGTATATGTTATTTAGTCTTAGGATTAAATTCATATTTGCGTGTAGGATAGATATATACTTGCATGCCGCATGTAGCCAATGTGAGAATCTATTCTTAAAAACTCTGTTGTGTTAGTTCTCATAGAAATATAGTGAATTATCTTGCTTGGGTTGTTCTTGTCTGAATTTTGTCGAATGAGATTGGTTTAGATGAGATATGTTTATGTCTTTTAAAAGAGGCGTATAGATACTTTTGTATTCTCAATTAGCCATTTGTCGTGATCGTGTGATTGCGAGGAGAGTTAGGAGATGAAAATGATATGTTGGGAGAAATTACATTATTAGATTCACTTATCTTTAAATGCTTTCTAATTTAATTGTTAATTTGTGTTATGCATATTACCTTTTCGGTTAATTCCATTCAATCAATTGTTTGAATTAAGATTGATTTGATAAAATCTATATTTGGGAACCTGTTATAACTAATTTATCATAGGATCGACTTTTATTTATCACTTTATTACTTGTTGATCGTGTATGCTTGCACGTTATTCATTTAAACAAATTTGAGATCGGAATTTAACTAATAAATAAGATATAAATAAATAGTTTCGATTTCAACTAATAAGTTTTTGGCGTCGTTGACGGAGAATTAGTTTTTGATTGTTTTTTAATATTGACTTCATGCCAGTTGATTCTTGTTTAAACTGGTATTTCTTTTTCAAATAATGGAGTTAGACTGAAGACTATAAAACAAGCGTTAATTAGGAGGCAACCCAAGTTTCTCTAATGCTTTGTTTAGTTGTCTTTCTTGATTAGGTTATAACGTAGCAAATCATGGGAATGGACGTTGATAATTAACCCAAGCTTCATGAAAGTTCTTTGTTTTAATTCTTTCATTGCTTACAGTGAGGCTAATGTAAATTTCAAGTTTGAGGGTCATTTACGTGTTACTTTGATTTGTTTGTGGTTTTATTTTGTTTTGAATTTTATGGGTATATTCTCTAAAAATCCTCATGAGACACAGCTCCTTCTCTTAGGCAACCTTGGAGTTTAACGACTTATTGCACGTGCTAAGTGCAATCATGTTTTCTACGAAAATGAATTTGTCATAGTTGTTTTTGTTTTGTTTTCGTATGTTTTGTTTTAGAGTCCTTGTAGTATAGGTTCGAGTCTCTTGAGCATTGTTTTGATGTGATCAGAACAAATGATCAAGGATTGGGCTATTGATTGTTTTTATTATAACTCATAGAAGATAGATTAATGTTGCGTAGTCTGTGTGCTTAATTTGTTGTTGGATTTTACATTTTCTTGTGATCCTTTTTGTTTTTGAGCACTTATCCATTTGTTCAAGCATATTAGGTGTTTAGTGATGGTTTACATGACTACACGCTTATGAAGACAAACTTTTACTCTAGAACTTGTTTATGCATCATTCGAAGCTATTTTCCCATTTTTGATATGTTTATGATGTGGTAGCGTGAGATGGAGCGTAAAACGCACTCACATATATATAAAATAATAATAATAAATGAAAAAAAGAAAAAAAAGAAAAAGAAAAAGAAAAAAAAGAATATATATATGTATAATATAATAAGTTGCTTGACTAGTTGAATTTTGTAGCATTTGTTGCTCGAGATAATAGGCTCTTAGGGGTGTCTTTACACCTAGTGCCCTAAAGCTAACTGGTTTATGAGTCATTAGTCAAACGGTCGCTATATGGGTAACTCTGCAGAGCCTAATAGAATGAGACATTGCACAAGTTAAGAATAAAATTTGATTTATCTGATGGGGTTAGTGTAGAGTGATGTAATATGCATGCTTTTGGAGTACTTGATTGCTTTCTTAAGGTAATTTGTTTACATAGGCTCATTCAAGCTATAATTAGTTTGTTGCAAATGGTGCACACACACATATGTGGATTATGAGTACTGTATGATTAACATATAAGTTGAAATTCTAAACTTTCCGATATTTTAAAATTTTCTTGTAGTTATAATTTAAATAATCTTTGTAATCATTTTGTTTTTCATATCGATTCATTGCTCAAGTTCTTGTTGTTTATTTTTATTTGTATAGTTTGTCTTTGTTTTGCTTGAGGACAAGTAAATATTTAAGTTTGAAGGTATTTGATAACTGATTTTTATACCTATTTATTGAATACTTTTGAACTTAATGATTTTGTGCATTCTTTAGCATTTTAATTAGTTTTTAAGTGTTTTTAATGTTATTGATGTAAATTATGTGTTATTATTAGTTTTATTTGTTTGATTTGTATTTTAGGTAATGTATATTTAATTATATATATTTTATATATTCTAATTTTGTTTTTGTAGGAAATTACTGTTGGCAGTAGGGCTGCAAACGATTCGAACCGAACATTGTCGAACTCGAACTTCATTAGTCGAACTCTAACATGTTCGAGTAGCATTATCGAACCAACGCATTTGTGCGAGTTCGGTTTGTTAGTGTTCGCGAACATGTTCGAGCTCGCGAGCATGCTCGAGTTTGCGAACATGTTCGAGTTCGACTATAATGCTCGAGTTCGCCTATAATGCTCGAGTTCGTCTATTATGCTCGAGTTCGCAAAAATTAGGCCAAATATTTTTTGTTTTTGTTGAAAAATTTAAAATTTAATTACAAGACTAAGGGGATTCAAATACTCGAGCTTATTTAGGAATTAAGAATAGCCGAATAAGATATAATATATCATATTATAATATATTCATATATATTAAATTAGTAGTAGTGATCAATATTATTGTTAATTATTTAATTAGTCTAGAATAAATAAATATTACTACTTTCAATTAACTCAAAAAAGGGCGATATTACTACTTTCTCAATTAATTAATTATTTTCAAAATTTTGTATTTTTTACTTTTAGGTAAAACAAAAGAAAAAAAATACCCCATCTATTTCATAAAAAGAGTCTTATTTGAGATTTTTTAATAATGAAATTATAAAATTTTAAAATTTAAAATAATGTGAATTTAGTTGATTTAGATTAATTCAATATCTAATAAACTAATATTGTTAAGTTGTTAACCTTGAAATGTATTACTACTAGATACTTCTTCCGTTCTGAAATATAAGTAATAAAATCAACTGCTCAAATATGAATTTTTAATTCAACAGAGATGTGGTAATTAACTTTTGAATAACTTTTGAATAAAATAAATCTTGAGAATTATTTTATAAAAAGTTTATAATTTTCATAATTATATTGTTTAAAACTAAATAATTTTTTTCTAAAAAATTAAAGTAATATATTAAATTTTACAATTCTGTAAATTAAATACAATTCTAATATAAAAGGCTCAAAGTAATTTAGGGACTTTTTATGTTTTTTTTTTTTATTTTTCTTCACCTTTTTGCTTATTTTAATTTAAATTATTAACTCATTTTAATTTCATACAAATGGTACCGTGACATTGCTTTATTGGATTATTAAACTTTTTAAACACTATTTTTTATACTAAATATGATTACTTAATTGCATAAAATAAAGTTAGTTAATTATTTTTTTTCACCGTCTCACATATACACTGTAAGTCTGTAACACTAAAAAATTCAAAATTTTTAATATCAAGTTTGCACTTTTAATTATATGGTTGATGGACGATAGGTTGATGTAAACAATGATTATTACTCTATTAGTGAAGTCTCGATACATTGATAACATGATTTCTCTATTCTCTATCTTGATTTGGCAATTTCAATAACTCAAGCAAATGTAAGCAATTGTATTGTATTATTCTTTAATTAATGTCAAATTGTCATTGCATGAAGATTAATGACATTATTTATGTGATTTATGACATGAGTTATAATTTATTAAATTATCAGTTATATAAATTGTAATAATCTAACAATCATTGTTAAAAAATTTATGAAAATATTACAATTATTTTAATTAAATTGTAGGTGAAGAAATACACATTATTGTTTATTAATTATTTAATAAAAATGTGTACTTCTAATCAATTATTAAAAAAACAAAAAGATGTTTAAGTAATAAAAAAAGAAAATTACTAAAAAATTAACAATTATTGATAAGACAAACTTTAAAATTTAATATGAAATAACTAATTATTTGTATTTAGAATTTAAAATATTAAACATGTAAGAAATACAATTCAAACTGAGCAGCAAACGAACCGAACTGCGCCGAACACTAGCATAGTCGAACCGAACCGAACCGAACCGTTCACGAACATAGTCGAACCGAACCACATGGTTCCGCGAACATGTTCAATCGAGCAATCAAACTCGATACCATGTGCGAGTTCGGCTCAAAAAGGGCAATTAGTCGAACTCGAACCGAATCAAACCGATTCGCGAACAGTTCGGTTCGTTTGCAGCTCTAGTTGGCAGTGGCAAAATGATAATTTTTCATCTGAGTCATCGTCTTAGCAATGCCCTGCTACCGCCACAACAGTAGTACAAAGCAGAATCCAGCAGTAGGTGTCACCGCTACGGCGTTCAATTCCGCCACCGGGCGCTCAAAGCTTTTGTCCAGATAAATTATAACTACCGTCGTAGCGCTCCCCTGCTACTGTCGTTGCGGTGGTACTGTAGCAGGTTGGCAGATTTAGCTTTTAAGTCTGTTTTTGTAGCCCTAAATGATATCTTTCATTTCCTTTTGGGAGCCGAGAGAGGCTATTTGGGCGAGAGAGAAGAAAAGGGAAGGTGGTTTTCCACCATGGAAAACCACCATACCTTGGATTCTTGATCCCTTTTTCTCCATTTTTGGAATAAGAAACAATGAAGAAGATGAAGAGCAAGCAATAAGCTATCAATAGAAGTCATGAATGGATAGAGGAGGAAGATTGAAACTGAGATGACAACTAGTTTGCTTTTCTTTTCTCTTATTTATCTTTATTTTTCATTGTATTAGATTTCTTGATAGATTATTATGTATATTGGTCATACTTCTCTCATTGGAATCTAAGTATTGCTTTTGAAACCAAATTGTTGTTTGAATTGATTTTCTTTCATTTCATTGGTACCATGAATTATATTAACATGTTTAGTTTTTCATGTATTGATTGCTTGACTTAATAATTGGTTTGGTCACCTATATGAAATTGACAAATGGATTATAACGTGTTGACCTATTTGTGATAACATGTGATTGTAATATCCCAGATAATTTCAAGATTTTAAATAATATCTTAATTGATTTTATTAAAGGTTAAGGTTTAAACCTAGAAGGTGAGAAGGAAGATGTGTAGAAAATGGGTAAACATTTTTTTTTTTAACATAAATTATTTGTTAGAAATTAAATGTGAGAATATTTTAATGATGCAGGTAGATAATTTATTTAAGAAAGAAATTCAATTGAGAAGTGAAGGTGAATATATTAATATTTATATATATACATCTATAGTTGAGTTTGTTAGTCAAACAAGATGATGTGTGAAGTAAATTAAATACTTAATAAAACTAATAAATTAATTAGTTTTAGTATGGATTAAAAAGAAAAGTCATGTAATATAATTAATTGAATTAATTATATAAGTTATGAATTAAGGTTATGAGTAACAAGTAGGGAAGTGGAATATTGCCTAGAAGGACAATATTAAGAAGTTAATTAATTAAGTAATTTACTTAATTAATAAGTTGTTATAGATGTAAGCCCAATATGGAGATATTTGCATGAAATGGGTAATTAAATAAGAGAGCCAATAAAAAGTAAGTTATGTAGCTCAAACCATTAAAAGTCAAATGATGGTCAATGGTTGAGAGAAACATTTCAAGTATTGATTGAGTGTAGAGAATTAACTAGTGTCTAGTTAATTGAATAACCCTAGTTGGTTGACAAGAGAGATAGCATTAACCAATCATTGGTTAATTACTAGATAAATAAATGTGGGGTTAAGAATTAACCGTGGATGGGTTAATTAAGTAACCCAATGTGGTAGAATTAATTATACCAAATCTAATTGGATTATATTATAAGTCCAATTGAGGTATTAAACTAGGTCAAATTAATTTAACCTAATAGTCCATATAATTTAATTTGAACATGGATTTATGTAATAATTAACCAAGCCCAATGCTTGTTTAATTAAATGTAACATAGGGTATTTAATATTAGCCCAATGTAGTAATTAAATTGAGCCCAAACAAATTTAATTGACGAGCCCAATAGAAATATTAAATTGATCCAATGTGGAGCCCAAATGGTATTCAAAGTTATGGTCAATATATATACATTGGTATATATATATATTGATACTTATATAATGATATAGGATATAAAAATAAAGCCAAATTGGTGTAATTTATTGGCAAATCCCGAATTTTGGAGGGGGCCCCACATGAAAATGTTGAGTGTGGCTTTATTTTGCTTGTTTTACACTCTAAAAGTTGCTTCCAAACAACCTTGATAGGAGTCATTAATCCTTGTCAATCATCTTGTCCATCCAAGCTATAGTAAGCATGAGTTTAAGCCTTAAGTGTCCAAGTGTTGGTTGATTAGTAGGAGCTAATGGAGATTAAGGAAGTACTATAAATATAGTGCTTCACCAATTCATTGTGTTGGTTAGCCATTTTACAAAAATTTCAATAGAGAAAAGAGAGAGAACTCTAGAGAAAAAGAAAAAGAAAGTTAGATCTTGTGAGCATTGATGGTTGGATGATCTTGGAGCAAGGTTTAAAGATGGAGGTCTCATCAAGAGGAAGCTATCTATGTAAGAAAATTGATCATCCAAGCCTTTTCAAAGTTCTAACAAAGAGGATAATCAACAAAAGGTATAAAACATTCTAGTTTTTTATTGTTCTTTGGGTACTATGTAATTTCTTTGGTAGAAAACTAATTTTCAAAATCTAAAAAGGTAAAAACATGCTAGATTGATATATCTAGGGTTACATGGGTTTAATATGAATTTTTGGGTGTATTTATGTGGAAAGATTTCATCAAAATCATCAAATAAGTTTTTACCGACGAAAACCAAGTAACCAAAATCATGGCAGCCACTCCCGAAATTTCTGGGCATGATCCGTAAGTCATATTCATGATCCGTAAATTTCTGGTGTTAGATGTGTGGGATATGAAGATTCTCCAAGTGGAATCACTTCGATCCGATTTAAAATGAGCAAGTTATGATTTTTCAACCAAAACACACCCACTGTTTTAGGGCTGTGCACAACAGTCCGGTTTAGAGCCAATTTCTGTGACCAAAACAAATCCAAATTTGATGTTTGATGACAGAAAAATGTAGTTCGGGAAGTTACGAATCCATCGATACCAAATAGGCCTCAATCGGACTTGTGGATTTCATTTTATTCAAGTTCCCGTCGAAGACCCCAAGTCTGAAAAAAGCATAAAAGTAATCTGCCTATTTTTTAAAACAAACCGGCCGGTTCGAGTTTTTTCTGTTTTTCATGATTTCTAGGTAGGGCCGGTTCGGGCATTTTTAGGCCGGTTCTTGGGTTGGTTCCAAACGAGAAAATGTTTATAATTTTATAAAGAAAATTATCAAAATTTAAAATCCGATTTTTTTTGTAATTTGGTATTTATTAGAATTAATGGTGGATTAAAGCTTACTAAATTGCTAATAATTATGGGAAAATTATTTTTAATTTCAGAAAAATAATATTTGACCTATTGGCATGCTAGTTAAGTGTTATAAAATAAAATTTGAAATTATTGGAGTGATTCACTATATATTAGCTATTTATTAGTGTATAAATAGGCTAATAATCTAATTAAATATTATTTAATAAATATTAAATAATATATGAAGTTATGTAATTAATTAATTATGATTTAATGAATATTAAATAATAATTAAAGGATGTTAGGATGAATAAGTTAGTTATTTATTATTTAATTGCACTTAAATAATAAGTAAAGTTAAATAAATAATTAATTATTATTTAAATTAATATTAAATAATAATTAAAGAATATTAAAGTTAGAAAGCTAATTATTTATTATTTAATTAATATTAAATAATAAGTAAGGTTAATTAATTAATTAATTATTATTTAATTAATATTAAATAATAATTAAAGGATAATTAAGGTTAATAAACTAATTATTTATTATTTAATTAATATTAAATAATAAGTAAGGTTAATTAATTAATTAATTATTATTTAATTAATATTAAATAATGAGTTCGGATAATTAGTTAATTAATTATTATTTAATTCATATTAAATAATAATTAAATGGTAATTAAGTGGAATAAATTATTACTTAATCGAAAGAAGATTATTAAGTAATTAAAATATATTGATAATATTATTGACTAACTATTAAATGATAATAGTTAAGAATTAAATCATTATTCAATAATTAATAATGATATGTAATTAATTTAAAATATTATTAAAGGATTAATAATATTATTTAGCATTTAATTAACTATTAAATAATAATAGTTAAGAGTTAAATCATTATTAAATAAATAATAATGATAAATAAAGATTTAGAATATTATTAAAGAATTAATAATATTGTTTAACAAGTAATTAACTATTGGGTAATAATAGTTAAGGGTTGAATCGTTATTAAATAATTACTAATGATACGTGAGGATTTCAAATATTATTAAATGATTGATAATATTGATGAACAATTAAATTATTATTAAAAGGATTGATAATAATGAGAAGTCAATTAAAATATTATTAAAGGGTAATAATATTAGCAAGCAATTAAATTATTATTAAAAGATTAATAATAATGATTAAGGTAAACTATTATTAAAAATAAATTAATAATAGTAATGATTATTTAAAGTGTTATTTAACAATTAAATAACATTATAAGTTATTACTAATTGATAGTAAAATTTAAAATATTATCCAAGGTGGGTAATATTATGATAGGTATCGAGATAAATGATGTGATTAAGTTAAACCAATGGTATGGTCCATTAGTGGTTAATTGGTGGATCGACCTAAATAAATATAGGGTCCAAGTTTTAATGCAGTGACATTAATAAATGTCAGAATTGCATAGTTTCGAACAAAAGATTTATGGTGTTGAATATGAAACACTGAGTCAAGTCAAAGAGAGACTAAAATATGAAATTAACCTTATTAAATAAAGGGGATGATAAGAAGAAATAAATATCTTTAAAATAAGATTTAGTATTGAGTCAAACTTTGACTGATATTGTGCACCGTTGATCTCACATACCGTGTAGGTGGTGCAAGGAACGTGAAAGATTAACGTAAGCTGGTTATACAAGTCCAGGCAAGTTTTTCAGAACGTGTTGCATTATGTGCATAATTTAAAAGTTTGTTATTAAACTGTGATGTACTCATACGTGGTTATGTGCAAAGATGTGTTAATGTGCTTTTGTGAAATAAGTTGATTTGAACTATTGATATGCGGTAGTTGATTTAAGACAATTGTTCTGCATTGAACTATATGTCATGATAGAGGCTAGGCATGAAGCATAGATTAAATGCGAGGCATGATATGCATGAGAAATGTATGTACTGCAAAGCATAAGATGCATGAAGCATGAAGCATGATTGAACTGTTTTTACGTGTTATGTGAAACTGTTAGACTTGCTGAGCCGTCGTGCTCACCCTTGCTTAAAACAAAACATTACAGAGTAGCTTGATGAAGCCGATTACTCCGGTAGAGGCAAAGATGAAGATTGACTAACGAGTCATCAAGATTGAAGCATAGGTGCTTTTGTAGTAAAACCTTGCGGTAGACTAATTCATTCACCTGTGTAAGTAGATATGAAGAGTTTATGTTTTGTTGTGCTATAGATTAGCAAACTTAAATTGTTAAGAGAACATTTACAGATTATTTGAATATCATTTTTCAGACGTTGTCCTTTATGAATAAGGATAATAGGATGGTGTGATTGAGTCATTATACATATGATCTCAAATTGATTATAATAGAATGTCGTATCATGTATGATACGAAGACATACTAGGAATGTATAAAGATTGCGATTCTGGAATAGAAAGAGATGTTATATAATTGTAAATAAATGATTATTTAGCAATTATAATATTGTTGTAATTCATGAACAATAAGAAAAAGTAGTACTAGTGTTGAACCGGATCCGAGGTTAAAGGAACCTGGATTTGGGGTCGTCATAGTGATTGTGCTATTCTACATGTTGGAATGCATAATTTGCATATAGAATAGAAATATACATGTATGTCATGTATAACCAGTTAAGAACCTGAACTTCATAACCTTTATTTATTGTAATTCTCATAAAAATATAGAAGATTATTTAGACTTGGGTATGCTTGTATTACTATTGACAGAGGCATATCAGTTGTAATATCTCAAATATTTATAAGATTTGTAAATAAGATTTTAAATATTAATTAAAGGTTATGGTTTAAAACCTAGAGTTGTAGAAATGAGATGTGTAGAAAATGAGTGCACAATTTTTTTAACATAATATATTTGTTAGAAATTAAATGTAGAAATATTTTAATGATGCATGTAGAGAATTTATTAATAAAATAAATTCAATTGAGAAGTGAATATATTTATATTAATATATAAACTTAAAGCGTGCTTGTTAGCCAAATAAGAGGATGAGTAAGTTAGTACTCAATTAAATTAATAAATTAATTAGTTTAAATATGAAGTAAGAAGGAAAGTTATGAAATATAATTAATTATGTTAAATATATTAGTTATGAGTTAACGTTATAGAGAAACTAGAATGATTGTCTAGAATGACATTATTAAGAAGTTAATTAATTAAGTAATTAACTTAATTATTAAATTATTGTATAGAATTCAAAAGTGAATTTAAAACAAGCTCAATATCTTAATTGTTGTAAGTCTTGTTGTTAATTATAAAGAGGTTCAAATAATTAAAGGATTTAATTCCATGTAGAGTCCAAGTAATTTATTTACTACTAGTGGACTAGCCCAAAAGGATTATAGATGTTAATCCAATATGAGAATATTTGCATAAAGTGGAAAATTAAATAAGAGAGCCAAATAAAAAGTAAACTATGTAGCCCAAACCATTAAAAGTCAAATGATGGTCAATGTATTGGGAGAAACTTTTCAAGTATTGATTGACTGTAGAGAATTAACTAGTGTAGCGTTAATTGAATAACTTTAGTTGGTAGACAAGAGAGAGCATTAACCAAACGCTGGTTAATTGCTAGGTAAGTAAATATGATGATGAAAATTAACTATGGATAAGTTAATTGAGTAACACAAGGTGGTAGAATAATTATATGCAATGCTAATTGGATTATATTAGAAGTCCAAATGAGGTGTTAAGCTAAGTTAAGTTAATTAATCTAGTAGTTCATAAAATTAATTAAACCTTAATCCAAGTAATAATTAAACTAGCCCAATGCTTATTTAAATTACATGGAACATAGGGTATTTAATGTTAGCCCAATAGAATAATTAAATTAAGCCCAACCAAATTAAATGGATGAATCCAATATATTTAATTCCTAAGTCTAATGTGGAGCCCAAATGAAAGTCAAAATTGGTTAACATTTTTATATATAAGTATATATATATATATATATATATATATATATATATATATATATATGTATGTATATTTAAGCTATAAAAATAAAGTAAAAATGGGGAATTTAATCCCATTTTGCTGAGATTTAGGGGGCTCACATGGTGGCTTGTTGCCTTGATGTTGATTAAATGTTACACAATTGATAACTTGTAGCTAGTTTGATGGATGTCAATCAAGAGGGTCATTCAAGGTGGTCATTCAAGGTAATAGTAAGCATGAATTAAGCTCCTAATTGACTAGCATTGGTTGATTAGGAGATGTTAAGTAAGTCTAGAGAAGTTCTATAAATAAGAGATCACACTTCATTTGCTAGAGTTGGCTAATTTGTTAGTTCTCTAAATTATAGAGAGAAATGTTCTAGAAAGAAAAGATAGTTGTTTGAGAGAAAAAGCTAGAGAGCTTGTGAGCTAGTGTGCTAATGGTTCACTCAAGAAGGAGGAAGAGACCTAGCAAGAAGAAGATCTCAATAGAAGGAACTATGAATGTTGAAAAGTGTTCTAACCATTCCTTAGTTAATTTCTATGGTCTATATATGTTTTAATCGGTCAAAAAGTATTTTTAACCGATAAAAAGTTATTTTAATGCTCTAGAAGTCTAAATCTATGATATATAGGTAGATTCGTGGTTTAATATGTTTAGTACAAGTATTGGTATGTGTGGTAAACAAATAAATGGAAGAAAATTCTATATTGTGTTACCGGTAAAACCCTAAGTGGTTCGATCTTAAAATTTCTTGTCAAAACGTTTTCAAAAATATGATTGAATCATAAAATATTGTAAAACAAGAAGTTAGGAAGATAACAACACTAAGTTGGTATCATTTGGAGGTGTAGAGTTTATGTTATTCAAGTTTGAATCTTTAGAACCAAGGATTTGTGATTTTAGTTTTCACTTTGTCCTTGTGAGCTATTTTTAGTCTAGTTTCGTTCGGAATTTGGATTTTTGATCTAAAGAGAAATTGTATATCATGAAATTCTAATGAATTTAGACTCCAAAATTATCTCAAAATATTTTCGTATGACAAAGTTATGACAAAATTAGTAAGAGAGATTCCGGCAGCCAAAGTATACGGCGTCTAGACGTCCAAGTGTACGCCCAGACATTGTTTGGAGAAGCCCATTGGTGTCTAGACGCCCCAAAACAGCCTTGGTCCGGCGTCTAGACGCCTATGCTTGGAAAAAAAATAATTATTTTATTATTATTTTAACCAATAAATGTATTTTTAATTATAAATAATGGATTTAATAATTAAAAGAGGATAAATATTATTAAAGGTTTAATAATATAATTAAATTAATATAATAATATTATTAATATAATAATATTAAAAAATCAATAAAATATTATTAAATAAGTAATAATATTAGTAAATGAATAAAATATTATTAAATGATTAATAATATTAATAATGTAGTAAAATATTATTAAATAATTAATAATATTAGATAATGAATAAAATATTATTAAATAATTAATAATATTAGGTAATGAATAAAATATTATTAAATGATTAATAATATTAATAAGTAAATAAAATATTATTAAATGAGTAATAATATTAGTAAATGAATAAAATATTATTAAATGATTAATAATATTAATAAGAGAATAAAATAATATTAAATGGTTAATAATATTAATATATGATTAAAATATTATTAAATGATTAATAATATTAATATGTGATTAAAATATTATTAAATGGTTAATAATATTAATAAGTTAGTAAAATATTAGTAAATGATTAATAATATTTGAATGTAGTTGTATATTATCAAAGGTAGATAATATGTTGGGGTATTTGGTATATTATTAAATATCCAAATCATTAAGTTATATAAAAGAAGAATGTTTAACCGATGTAAATAGTCCGATTGTAACTAATTTAGACAACTTAATAAAAGTGGGTCGTACAATGAACGTATAGTGAATGCGTAAGTTGGTTAAGCATACTCGTTATGTCCGAACTGTATTTGGGCTAGGATTTTTGTCCAAAACTTAAGGGTTCGTTTATCGAACATCTTAAGAGTTAATAATTTGAAGTTAAGGTCTTATGTTAAGACTAATTTATAGTCATTGTAACTAATGATTATGTCAATTTTATATATAAATTGTAGGTTGAACAAAAGACGCAAATAGGCGTACACGGTAGAAGCAAACCAGACAAGTTTTTCAGAACTTGCTCTTATGTGCATTAATATGCTATAATGTTATTTAAATTGATAATACGAAATTATATTGATGATGTTTGTGGTAGATGAACAACATGTGGTATGGCTACATGAAAATTATGTACAAGATTGAAGCATGATTTGCTAAGTGCTAGTTCATTATTGTATGTGATGCATAAGAGGTATGAAGTATTATTAATACGGAAAACATGATGAAAGAATAAGATGCAAAGCATGTATATGATGTGAAGCATGTAATGTGTTATGTGTAACTGTTAAACTTGCTGAGCCGTCGTGCTCACTCTTGCTTAAAATAAATATTTTCAGATAATGCAAGTTATTTAAAGTTTTCGATAAAGAACAAGGAATAGGAAAGCATATTACTTTCATTGAAGATCTAAATATCTATTGTAGATATCAGTCCAAATTGGACAGTAGTATAAGAATTAGCTGGTATGTAATATGAGTGTTAAATACTCAAATTGATTGTAATAGAATGTCGTATCATGTATGATATTGAGACATACTAGGAATGTATAAAGATTGCAATTCTGGAATAGAAAGAGATGTTGTAAAATTATAAATAAATGATTGTTTAACAATTATAATATTGTTGTAAGTCATGAGCAATAAGAAACAGGTAGTACTCGTGTTGAACCGGATCTGAGATTCGAGGGACCCGGATTCGGGGTTGTCACAAGTTGGTATCAGAGTTGATAGGTTATAAACCTTAGGTTAGAGTACCTTATGTTATAACCATAGTAGAAGATAAGTAAAATGGTAAAGAAATAAACTCAGGTAGAGTTTAAGTAATAAAAATGAATTTGAAAAATTCATATATTGAGAATTATCCAAAGGTAGATTTGAGAAGATATAAGAGAAATGAAAAGGGTCATGCTGTACCTAATTTGAAGAAGTGATGGAAGATATCTTATAATAAGATTTTGAGAAGCAGAAAGAAAATGCTAACAAGGTCTTGAAATGATCTAGAGAGATAAACTCATAATGAGTCAGATGTGCTAAAATATGAATGGAGAGAATTCATATTCAGTTAAGAAAATTAGAAGGTTTGTAGGTTTTTAATTGAGGACTCATATTAGTGGCTAAGTTGTACGATTCCTTGTATGGACAGGGAATTTGTGCTTGGTTTTAGAATCGCTTAACTTCCTATATTAATATAATAGTTGAGTTGAACAGTTCTTTGTATGAGCATGGGATTTGTTCTTGGTTAAACGACCGCTTAACTTTCTATATTGATTAGTGGCCGAGTTGACCAATTTCTTGTATGGGCAAGAGATTGTATTTGGTTTGACAACCACTTAGCTTCCTATAGTGATAATCGATTTGAACCTGGTGTCACGCTATTCGATGTATATATGGTGAGAAGGTGATTCTTTTCTCATAATAAATTGGATAGGTAGAGAATATTAAGATAAGCACATGTTCTTAAAACTCATACTGATGGTAAGTTTGTGACTCATAATCGTATGGTGGAACCCCTCAGCGAATGGACGATGTTGGTTTGACTAGGATAAGTTCCTCAACCCATATGATTGTGGCAAGTTCATGAACCCCTAATGTGTGGTAAGTTTGATGAACAGTGAGTATGGGTAGAGTTAATTAGCAAGATTAGAGTTATACTATATGTAGTTATTTTTAGGGTTTCAACACAGTGAAAGTAGCGAAATTTAAAAAATTTACCGAAACTCTAAGACAGGATCCATGCGAAAACAGATTAATCGGAGGTTTAGATTATTTTACCGATTATCCGAGATGGACAGGAGACGATGGAATTCTGGAATGGTTTCGAATCTTCAATGCAATCTAGCGACTACGTCTCTACGGTATTCACACGAACGCTCAGCGAATCGTCCCACGATCTGCAGCAAAAGGAACCGCGGTACTAGCCACAAAGATCTGAATTTCCGAATTATTTTTCTCTCTAGCCTCTTTCTGAAAGCGGCTAGGGTTTTAGTTTTTGTTCCTTACGTGATTAAGACTACTGATATATCACATATATAGTAGTTAATAGGAATTAACCAAAACCTAATTTAATTAGAAAAATAAAATCCGAATTTATATATATTATATCTTAATTAAGTCTAACTTAATTAATATACATATATATAAATTATCCTATTAATTTAAATTCATAATTTTAAATACTATCAATCATATTGACATATTTAAATACTTACAATTTAAATTAATTCATTTTTAAATACGTTCTAAGTGTGTAACTCTATAGGTTATTATTATATTGACAATAATTTTAAAATCATATTATAAAATTATAAACAGTGAGCGACATCTAGTAATACATCACTGCTACCCAAATAATAATAAGATCGGTGATTCGATGCAACCTTTTTGTGACCAATGTTTCAATGCAATTTAATCATTTTAAACTTGACATCCTAGATTAAACTCGAGGCATGGAAAGTGTCATACTCTTCATAATTTAATCTGAGTTTTCTTGATCAATGAGTAGACTATATGAAACAAATCAATATTTGAGCATAGTCATGCATTTCATAGTCCTACTCGATCAAGAGGCCTATGGATATCACCCCTAATATATAAGAGGGTTAAATTCCATCTAGATCACTCATAATCCTTACACGATTCATGATGTACCCAATAATCACATTTATTGTCCACCCTATTAAATGTGACATTTGATGATGTCAAAGTACATAAATTCTCGTGTAATAATATAATGATCTCAAGTCGGAGGATCATTACATCATTGTCACTGTGAGAATTTCTTATGACACTTTGCATAATGCTCCACGTAGAATTCTCATGGTGGGTCAATCCAGTACATTGTTCTCTAACATGTACTATGCATTGACTCAAATATCTCATATATTTATGACCAATGAGATTTGACCATCAGTCAATCCACATACTAGTCTCAATGCACCATTGTTGTCCCATTAACAATGATACTCGACTAGGGACATTTAAGAGCAATGATACTAATTGTAATTATATAATCTCATGTTCAAATCATATACTTAAAGCTATATAATTCGTATCATTATTCTAAGGACTTTTATTATGTTAACATTTATATAACGCAGTAAATGAAATCATAATAAAATAATCCATTTATTTAATCAAATATAATATCAAAAATGTTAAGCAATTACATCAAATAATTAGCCTCTAGGGCATCAACTCTAACAGTTATTAAGCTGGAAAAGAATGCGGAGGAGAAATTTGAGATATTTTGAGGTTTTAGGATATTCCAAATCTTCTAACTATGCTAGACTTTGAAATTCTTAAAATCGTGCAAAATTCGCACTTTGTGCTTTTGAAAATGTCAAAATATATTTTAGTAATCATTAATACTTTTAGTGCAGAGATGATAAACGATAGAGTCATCAATGCAGAATAACCTAGTGTTGGATGTATCTTTAAGCCCACTACGGTATGATGTAGTATAACAAAGTCATAAAATAATTTTCAGTATTTTGAAACATTTAAAGAAGAGTCTATGCGAATTGTTTCGGCTAGACAAATTGATTTAAAAATATCAAAATGTATTTATGAAATCATCACACGCCATTAAAACCATGGTGTGGAGATGAAAATGACGGAATCCTCAACGTACTGTCAAGATGTGCGGTATCATGAAGTCATTAATTAATGACGGAATCCTCAACGTACTGTCAAGATGATGCTGTGACGCCCCCAAATCTGGGCCCACCCAGCCCAAACTTGAGTCGTCAAAAGACTACAACAAAATTATTACAACAAAACACAACGTACAACAATACAGTGTATAATAATACACAACTAAGTCTTCACTATTATTGCCACACTATTTTACAAAACGTGAAGACTATGATAACTATTCCTCGGACCCTCACTCCATTCCCCGGCTAGACCCTGTTATGTTTTCATCTCCTGTTGAAAAACAATGGAACAAAAGAAAGGGTGAGCTCAAATAGCCCAGTAAAGAATATCATGACTAAGATAATGACGAATAAATTATCATTAGTCTTCAACAGTTGAGTTCTTGATAGAATACAATAGACTACAAGGTTTATATCAAAAACTGCAGTTAAATTCTTAAACAACGTTCAGATCAATAATAGCAGCGGAATGAGTAATCTATTAGAAGAATAATGCAGACTATAATGTCCACTCGGTTCTCTTTTTAGGAAAAACATCATCAACTTTTATCATCTGAAATATCATTAGTCAAGATAATACAAATTCACAGTTCCTGATCATAATCATGCACATCAACAGTTCATCTTTGTACTACGGGCCAAAGATATTCAATATAGCACCAACGGTCATGATTATACCAGATTCAGCCTTTGGTCATAATCATACCAAACAACAGTTCATCTTTGCACTACGGGCCAAAGAGAACATTCACCACGTGCCATAAAAGACACCGAACAGATGTATCGCCTTTAACCTATTATATCGCCTTTAACCTATCATCTGTTCAACAAATATATCACATCTGTGCCCCCGGCCACAGATATTCACAACAGCTTGATTTTTGGATGAATAGAATGATATAAATGATGAACAGAAGAAATAGGATAACAATAAGTATCGGAAGTTTACTTTGTACAGATTCAAATAATGTCCAAATTGTCAACATGATGTGGAGTGAAATTCAAGATCCACAGTTCAGAATAACGGTTACAATTCAATAGAAAGGTTCACGTAAATAGGAAGGTTCAGTTGAAATAATGAAGTTCAACTATTATGGAACATATAATATTTTCAGGAATTATAGAAGCAATAGTTCCATAATAATTTCGAT
The DNA here is from genome assembly GCA_947179155.2 of Hedera helix. NCBI lineage: Eukaryota > Viridiplantae > Streptophyta > Magnoliopsida > Apiales > Araliaceae > Hedera > Hedera helix. The sequence goes on from OX359273.1 coordinate 3,339,183, forward strand.
TTAGGAGTATGAAAGAAAATAATATCCCTTACCGTAGCAGGTTTGATTAACAAAAGGTGAAGGAAATTAATACAAAGGGTTATTCACCAACAGGCGGCAATCCGCTCCGTAAGGTTATTCCCACAATTTAATAGAATTTGAGTACAAAGAGTTATTCACCAAACAGGCGGCAATCCGCTCCGTAAGGTTATTCTCAGAGATTAATAATGAATGAATACGAAAGGTTATTCACCAACAGGCGGCAATCCGCTCCGTAAGGTTATTCCCACAATTTAATAGAATTTGAGTACAAAGAGTTATTCACCAAACAGGCGGCAATCCGCTCCGTAAGGTTATTCCCACAATTTAATAGAATTTGAGTACAAAGAGTTATTCACCAAACAGGTGGCAATCCGCTCCGTAAGGTTATTCTCAGAGATTAATAATGAAAGAATACGAAAGGTTATTCACCAACAGGCGGCAATCCGCTCCGTAAGGTTATTCCCACAATTTAATACATGGAAATAAAAGACACGTCTTATGAGTAAGGAAGAAACAATATTATTATCGAGAATCAAATAATGATAATCCCTTACCATAGTATGTTTGAATAATGGAAGATGAAAAAGATGGTATCCCTTACTATAGTACGTTTGAATAATGGAAGATGAAAAAGATGGTATCCCTTACCATAACACGTGACTGGATATTGATTTAAATGAGGTTGATTAACTTGAACAGTACACGTATACTTATAGATCTTCACAAATACTCAAGATGACTTAAGCACACTTAGAGAGAACTTTCACAAGAAGTATTTAGAGAGAGAAAGAAAGAACAAGTAAGGAAGTTTATGAAAAATCCTTAAGTTAAGGCTTCTATTTATAGCCAAAAATCTTATCATTCATTTAATCTAAACCATTCATTTAAAGATCACCTTTTAATCTACACCATCCATTTCAAATATTATATTATCTTTAATCTACACCATTCATTTCATATCACCTAATAATCATCTAACTTTATATTATAAACAAATCAATTTAATTATTCAACAATAATTCACACTTTAATCTACACCATTCATTTCATATCACCTAATAATCACCTAACTTTATATTATAAACAAATCAATTCAATTATTCAACAATAATTCACACTTTAATCTACACCATTCATTTCATATCACCTAATAATCACCTAACTTTATATTATAAACAAATAACTTTATCAATTCAATTATTATGACTAATTGTTATAAATACAGTATAGTTAGCTCTTAGATATCAAGTCAATAAATTAATGAAATACAACTGTTTAAATAACATCATAATAGAGATAACAATAATGTAAAATAAAGCATACGTTACTGTGTAATGACAATTATTGATTCAATAATGTGAATTACTGTGCATATGTTACTGTGACAATTATTAGGTTCAATAATTTTAAAAACAGTGCAACAACAATTATTGACTCAATGATATAAAATACAGTGTAATGACAATTATTAAATCAATAATGCAAAATACTGTGTAACAACAATTATTGAATTGATAATATAAAATATTATGCAGTGACAATTATCGATGAAATGATGCGTAACAGTTACGGTGTCAATTATCAGACCAAAAATATGAGACACTATGCAATACCGTGTGTTACTGTAGAGTACCGAGTGCTACAGAAAATACCAATAACTACCGTATGCTACTATTCTTTTATCACCGGTATTTTAACAGTTCCGTTGACTATTTTTATTTAAAAAGGTTATTTCTGTCGTTTTCTATATCCGACAAATATTCCGTTGTGGGGTCCACCAATAATTTGTTATTTCGGCGCCGTCGGACCAAACGAATATTCCCCGACCAAACGAATATTCCCCGACAAAGCGAATATTGTCCGACAAAATAAAATTTGCACATAACATCCTTAACTTTTAACTTTATCGATTTAACCACTTACTGTTTAAAAAAAAATATCTATATGAAGAAAAATTAAATTTTGTATTTCATAAAATTCGGGGTCTTACAGATGCGGTATCATGAAGTCTTAAAAATGAATTTTAGTTATTTTAACTAATCTAAAATGATTTTAGTTCGTAATATACGAACAGTTCAATGGCGTGAGTTTATGTCATTTATTTTGACTGGACACTTTTGGTCAGAAATGGTTCAAGTGGTATTTCCAATCCAAATTATTCTGGTGCGAAATTTTGTAGTAAGTCTGAGATGAACAACCCTATAATGGGGGATATGTCAGAGTCATGAATAAAGAACCCACGAGAGGACGCCCAAGAGTGGTGGCACGCTGATATAGCAATGTATGGCTTGGTAAATCCAGAGAGTTCAATCCTAGATGTTAACGGTCTTTATGACCCCTCAGCATAATATGAACGTTTTAATGAATATTTTGATTTTCAATTTATTCTTTTGTAAGATATTGATTTTCAATTTATTATTCTGTAAGATATTCCATTGTTCTAGAATTTTAAGTTAGTAGTATGAACTTTCTAGAAAAGGGTGGTCATAGAATTTGATGAGTAAAAAGATATTCTTAGAGATGAAAAATTGTAAAAATGAGTATGATGAAATTTCGGGGACGAAATTCTTATAAGAAGGGGTGAATGCAATATTCCAGATATTTACAAGATTTGTAAATAATATTTTAAATATTAATTAAAGGTTATGATTTAAAACCTAGAATTGTAGAAGTGAGATGTGTGGAAAATAGGTAAACATTTTTTTTTAACATAATATATTTGTTAGAAATTAAATGTGGGAATATTTTAATGATGCATGTAGAGAATTTAATAATAAAATAAATTCAATTGAGAAGTGAATGTGGTTATATTAATATATAAACCTAAAGCGTGCTTATTAGCCAAGTAAGAGAATGAGTAAGTTAATACTCAATTAAACTAATAAATTAATTAGTTTAAATATGAAGTAAGAAGGAAAGTCATAAAATATAATTAATTATGTTAATTATATTAGTTATGAGTTAAAGTTATAGAGAAACTAGAATGATTATCTAGAATGACATTATTAAGAAGTTAATTAATTAAGTAATTAACTTAATTATTAAATTATTGTATAGAATTCAAAAGTGAATTTAAAACAAGCTCAACATCTTAATTGTTGTAATTCTTGTTGTTAATTATAAAGAGGTTCAAATAATTAAAGGATTTAATTTCATGTAGAGTCCAAGTAATTTATTTACTACTAGTGGACTAGCCCAAAAGGATTATAAATGTTAGCCTAATATGAGAATATTTGCATGAAGTGGGTAATTAAATAAGAGAGCCAAATAAAAAGTAAACTATGTAGCCCAAACCATTAAAAATCAAATGATGGTCAATGTGTTGGGAGAAACATTTCAAGTATTGATTGAGTGTAGAGAATTAACTAGTGTAGGGTTAATTGAATAACCCTAGTTGGTAGACAAGAGAGAACATTAACCAAATGTTGGTTAATTGCTAGGTAAGTAAATATGATGATGAGAATTAACTATGGATAAATTAATTGAGTAACACAATGTGGTAGAATAATTATAAGCAATGCTGATTGGATTATATTATAAGTCCAAATGAGGTGTTAAGCTAAGTTAAATAAATTAATCTAGTAGTTCATAAAATTAATTAAACCTTGATCCAAGTAATAATTAAATCTAGCCAAATGCTTATTTTAATTACATGGAACATAGGGTATTTAATGTAGTCCAATAGAATAATTAAATTGAGCCCAACAAATTAAATGGATGAACCCAATATATTTAATTCCTAAGTCCAATGTGGAGCCCAAATGAAAGTCAAAATTGGTCAACATTTATATATATATATATATATATATATATATATTCCTAAGTATCGATGATTGCATAAGAGAATTATTATTTTGATTGAGTACTTATTATTGTTGCTTGTTCTAATTGTTATCCGCGATTTGTGAGAATAGCATAGGCCATCTCACCAGTAGCAGTTAGAGGTCACTTTCTGTTCAATAAAAATGGCCAATTTTTCTGCACAATAATTGCGTGATACATGGTACCATCCCGTAGCTAGCCAGTTGTGTAGGATGTATAAGTAGAGCTGTTGTCATGGGCCTCATGGTTTTCCTTCATGGTTATCATATTCATATCATTTTGTACACAATTTTTTTATATATGATTTGTGTTCTGACAGTACTCCTGTCGAACAAAACAAAGTAGATTGATTTTTGTTTGAGATTATTAGTGCAACTCACCGTTACTCACCATGGCCAGCTTATGCGCCACAAATATATACCAAACTTGCACCTTTAATCAAAGCATACTCAATGAATGATTTATAGTACTTCTGTTCTAAATTATAAGATTAATATTAATTTTATAAAAGTTAATTTTAAACATTTTAAATCTCAAAATTGACATAAATTTATTTAATTTATGTCGATACAATTATAAATATTATAAACTAGGTAAAACATACTATCAGTTATAAGATTTATTGTTTTTAAAATTTATATAAATCATGTCACTTTAAATTTTAAAAATATCTCAAATTAATTTAAAAAAAAATAATATTAATCTTATAATTCAGAACATGAAATATAATTTATTTTTTACTATACAAATGACAAATCTATGCCAAACTTGCATCTTTTGACTTACACAAACCACACCGAGGCAGCCCAGTGATTACTTTTTATATGTGATTTGAAGTCAAATACCCAGTTTGAGCCTTTAGGCTCGTGACCTCAAATGGAGAGGGAGAATCGAACCCATAACCTTTGCATTGTGATACCATTTCACACGAGTCGATGCTTAGCAGTTCCTTAGAGCACAGTTGATGTTAGAGCTGAATAAAAATTCGAAATTAGTCTCGAAATTGCATTAAAAATTGACTAATTACACTAATAAAATCGTATTAACGTTCCGACGTATATGACTGTTTTAAAAGGGTTGAAAAATAACATTTACAATTTAGTTTCAGTTTCTTAAGTCTTCCGTATTGCAGTCTTTGCAGAAATCGCACCACACCAATAATGACCAAAACAACGTCGTTTTGATTTATTTTTTTTAAATCACACGGTGTTTATTATATTTCCCCTATTTTTTTGTTAGTATATAACTAACTTCTACAGTTGCCTCTCATATGACTATTAAATATAGTTTTAAAAAATTTTAATTGTGAATTTTATTTAGCTAATCAAGTTTCTTATTTTTTTGATTGTTAATAACATTTTTGAAATTACAGAGTTTCATTATAACGTGATTGAATATGAATAAATTCAATATTGATGGTATTCTTGTATACGCAATGCACTATCTACTTTTAAGTTATAAACAAATATTTGTCATAGTCATACTTCACTTATTCTTTAAGTAGTTATTCTAATATCTTTTATACGCATTTTGTCTGCACTTGAAATTTAGATGATTCTTTTGGTATTTATATTTTTTTAATCATAATATTTTGTATATGTTCAATTGATTTTGAAACTGAAACGGTCCCAAATGAAGCTGCCCTAAATGAAATCGCACCGCATCAATTACAAGCGGTTTCATGTATAGTTTTAGATTTGTCAAACCACACATAATCGGTTTCATATGCGATTTGACTTTCAAATTGTATCATGTTCACCCCTAATTGATGATGTAGATTTGGGATTCAAATAGTAGTTCCTTAGAACATGATTGATATAGATTTGGGATTCAAATCTCACGATATGGTACGCTAAATAGTTATGGTATTTTTTTGCTGATTTTGTTTCTGGATAGATTGGAATTTACTGATTAAAATCGTACATCCATTAAATTGAATTTGAAAGCTCATTATCTATGCACTAGGCCTCCTTACATTTATAGTCAGTTGATCATGAGTTAACATGGTACTGTCATGTGGCCTAAGGATACAAATATTAAAAATATAAATGAATATTTCGTGGGGACGTTTATATAAAATTCATTAACAAATATGCTTTTTTTGGGTGGGGGGGGGGGGGGGGGGGGGTCACTTTAAATTTTAAAAATATCTCAAATTAATTTTTTAAAAAATAATATTAATCTTATAATTCAAAATATGAAGTATAATTTATTTTTTACCATACAAATGACAAATCTATGCCAAACTTGCATCTTTTGACTTACACAAACCACACTGAGGCAGCCCAATGATTAGTTTTTATATATGATTTGAAGTCAAATACCCAGTTTGCGTCTTTAGGCCAGAGGGAGAATCGAACCCATAACCTTTGCATTGTGATATCTAGACCTGGCAAACGGGCGGGTCGGCCCGGGCTTTCGGCGGGCCGGGCCAAAAATGGCCCGGGTTTTCACGGGCTGAGAAAGTTAGGCCCGTCCGGGTTGGGCCGGGACGGCCCGCGGGCCATTTGAGTAATTTTTTTTTTTTAAAAAAAAAAAAAATTTATTTATTTAATTTTAAATTTATTTATTATGACTTTAGCCTACATAATTGCAATATGCAAGATTTTTTTAATAAATATAAAACATATAATATTTATATTTTATATTCAATTCCATCGGTCAAATAAAATATTAATTACAATTATTAATTTGTTATATATCCTCCCACAAAGTTGACTAAGAAAGAACGGATAAAGTATAAGTTTCAAACTTTCAAATTTGAAATGTGTAAATTGTCCGTTCCCAGAGCACCTTGATAGACAAAATTTTGGGAACTATGCAGTAGTCATAATGACCACTACCATGCGAACCACTGAAGTTAATAGGCTCACTACCGACATCAATATACAGACTATATACTTGTACAATAAGAAATTATACGAGTATGACATGTAAAATTAAATTTAAATAATAAAATTAATATTAATTTTTTAAAATTTATTTTAAAATTGACATAATTCAGTTAAATTTTAAAAATAATAAATTTTATAACTTGTAATATTTTTTAAGTAATTTATGATATTTATAATTATATTAATATAAATTAAATGAATTCATATTAATTTTAAAATGTGTAAAATTTACTTTTAAAAAATCAATATTAATTTTATATCATTTAACAATAATATGTCATGTAGGTAAATTAAAAAAATCAAAAGTTTTAAATTTAGTATAATTAATTGAACAATTTTACTATAATGAATAATAATTACAACAAATTCTTAATTTTCTCCTAAAGTTATCAAATGACCTGTTACTATTGGATAATATAATATTCTAATTTTACATATAATTCTTATATAATTTACTCTGAATAATATTATGATGACAAAAGATATTATAAAATATCATTCAAATAATTCATTGCCACTTGTAGTAATTTGTATTTGAATTATTGAAGCATGAGAACAAATATAGTTGAAAGCCAAACTTTAAACAAGAAGTAGCTGTACCTCAATTGGTTGGAACTCCTATGTAACGCATTCAAGGTCTTGAGTTCAATTCTCACCGACAGCATGCATTTTATAAAAAAAAAAAAAATCAACTCGCGGGCGGGCCGGGCCAAAAACGGCCCACCTCTACGCGGGCTAGAATTATTAAGCCCACAACCCAAAATTTACGGCCCGGCCCGGCCCGCGGGCCTGGGCCTGTTTTGCCAGGTCTAGTGATATCATTTCATACAGTTGATGCTTAGCAGTTCCTTAGAGCACGATTGATGTTAGAGGTGAATAAAAAATCAAAATTAGTATTAAAATTGCATCAAAAATCGATTAATTGCATCAATAAAATTGTATCAACGGTTTTGACGTATATGGCGATTTTAGGAAGGTTGAAAAATAACATTTACAGTTTAGTTTCAGTTTCTTGAGTCCACCGCACTACAGAAATCGCACCAAACCAATAATAACTAAAACAACGTCGTTTTGATTTATTTTTTAAAATTACATGGTATTTATTATATTTTTCCTCTTTTTTTTGCTAGTATATAACTAACTTTTACAGTTGCTTCTCGTATGACTATTAAATATATCTTTAAAAAAAAATTAATTGTGAATTTTATTTAGTTAATCAAGTTTCTTATTTTTTGATTGTCAATGACATTTTTACAATTACAGAGTTTCATTATAACGTGATTGAAGATGAATAAATTCAATATTGATGACATTCTTGTATACGCAATGCACTATCTACTTTTAAGTTATAAACAAATATTCGTCATAGTCATACTTTACTTATTCTTTAAGTAGTTATTCTAATATCTTCTATACACATTTTGTCTGCACTTGAAATTTAGGTGATTCTGTCGGTATTTATATTTTTTTAATCATAATATTTTGTATATGTTCAATTGGTTTTGAAACTGAAACTGTCCCAAATGAAACCGCCCTAAATGAAATCGCACCGCACTAATTACAAACGATTTCATATGTAGTTTTAGATTTGTCAAACCACACATAACCGGTTTTATATGCGATTTGACTTTCAAACCGTACCATGCTCACCCCTAGTTGATGATATAGATTTGGGATTCAAATAGTAGTTCCATAGAACATGGTTGATATATATATATATATATATATATATATATATATATATATATATATATATATAAATTTTTATTTTTTTAATTATTTTTTTGATAATGTGGAGTATCCCAATCGCAGTCGGACTAAGTCTCTCAATCCCGGGTCAGGCTTTGTCTAAGACATGGCTTCGCCCTAAAACGTGCGACCCGTGGCCCCGTTACCTGTTAAGGCATAAATATTGTTGCAAGTGGGACTCGAACTCAGGACGTTCGGGTTTACGGCTCGTTCCAGGGTTAAGCTTAAATCACTGCGCCAATACGATATGGTACACTAAATAGTTATGGTATTTTTTTGCTGATTTTGTTTCTGGATAGATTGGAATTTACTGATTAAAATCGTACATCCATTAAATTGAATTTGAAAACTCATTATCTATGCTCTAGGCCTCCTTACATTTATAGTCAGTTGATCACAAGTTAACATGGTCCTGTCATGTGGCCTAAGGATACAAATATTAAAAATATAAATGAATATTTCGTGGGGACGTTTATATCAAAATTCATTAACAAATATGCTTTTTTTTTGGGGGGGGGGGGGGGGGGGGGGGGGTTGAAGGGTCTCTTTACTTATCATTAGTTAATTTTTAAAACCAAATATTTTAACAGAATCTGTGACTAGGCACTCTAAATAAGGTTTTGTTTTTTTCCCCCTTCCTGTTGACGTCGGTGGGATTGAGTTAAATTTTGGGGAGTTATAGTCTGAGGTTGGAATTAAATATCATTACATTAGTCTGCAAAGTCGTTTGAAGGAAGAAACAATTAAACTCAAAGCTGGAATGTTGGCAGGGTCAAAATTATAATGAACCAAAACACACACTTCAAAACACAACTAGTCCTGCTCCTACCAAGTCCTAAGCGTAGGAAGCGGCCCACCACTGCGGACTAGGAAAATACACACACTCGTCGAGGCGCCCATTAAACATGTTAAAGCAACTACTGAATTGGGACTGTTCCTGTGGTTTATGCTTAACATAATTACAGTGAGTTTGCGTCTAAACTGCCAAAATACACGGCACCAACGTCCCAAAACGGAACAAGCCTTTTGTTTAAAATGAACATAATTATTAATTGGCGAATGAAGACTTCAGATCCGTTTATTATTCATCTCCATATGAAATGTGAAACTAACTATTTTCTTGTAGTAATATATAGTAATTTGTCAGTTATGTTAAGAACTTCAAAAATAAAAGTAGAGGTAAACAAATAATATATATATATGTACATATATATATATATATATATATGTATGTATATACAGTTATTAGGAGTCTAACAAATTGTTATGCGATACATGTCCTACGTAACAAATGACCAATTTGTCTTTGGATATAGAATATGACTTATCACACAATTGTTATGCGGTAAATATTAAAAATAGATACTGCATAATTGTTATGCGGTATGTGATAAAGTACTGAACAACTTTTATGTGGTATGTAAAAAGGCACGGGACAATTGTTATGCGATTACCACATAATAGTTATCCAATAATCTTTTGCCCTTACCAGATAGCGAGTAGAAGTAACAATGCAACACTGCAATTAATTTTTATCCAAAAACTCTACATCTCTCTCTCACACAAATAACAAGCATTCTCTAAGTATCCAACCTCAGCGTGACAAATTGAACGCACTACCTCAAAAGCAAACAACCAATCGGCTTGTTTACAAACCACCTCTACAAGATTCAACCAAAAGTTTAAGTTTCTCTCTCTAACAAGTAAGTTATGTCTCTTGCTATTAACTTTGAATGTCCATCCAATGGTGGATCCAATAATTATTTTTAAATTTGATATGAAAAATTAAAATTAGATTTAGAGACAATGTTATTTAGACTAAATATATTGGTTTGATAAATTGTATGTTGGTGGATAATTGATATATTATTTATTTTTGTATAGAATGGACTTCAATCCTGTACCACATTATATGTACTTTGGTACCAAAGACAACATTAATCTTAGGAAGTATGGGATAATGAGGAGGGTAGCACTAGTAGGTTACGTAGTGATGAGCATGGGAGATCAATTGACATATTTAAGTTAATCGAAACCCAAATAGATTTATTAGAAGAATGGGATTTTGGGGTGTTTAATGAGCCTAAGATAGCCAATAAGATGCATGCGTCTTTAATTTTCACATAGTAGAACGATGGAATAGTGAGACTAATACTTTCCATTTTTCCATCAGCGAGATGACTATCATGTTAGATGACGTTTTTTATATCTAAAGATTACATGTGATATGAAAGCTCATTACTTGTGGGCTTTATACACGTCCGAAAAATGAGTTATGAGAAATATTATAATTGTTTTAATTTGTACAAGCTTACGAACGCGGCGGTATAAGAACCAGTTGGTTAACACTTCAATTTGGGGAATTACCCCAACGTGCCACTTCCCAACTTGTTAGAATATACACCAAGGCATATGTTCTGTACGTAATTGGAAGAATTTTATTTGTAAGTCTACATCGGAATGTATGTCATACTCAATATTTGCTATTTTTTGATGATGTCACAAAGATTGTCAAGTACGCATAGGGTGCCACTGCGTTCGCTTACTTATATCGTAATTTGCACAAAGTGACAATGATTGGTGCAACTACAATTGGCAGGTATGTTACTCTATTACAAGTAAATTTTATTATAATTACATTTAAATTATTTTTTTTCAACATAGATGTATGCTTGTTTTGTTATTTATTTTTCTTTTTTAGGTATGGGCATGCGAACGTATTACAATTGGACGCTCAATTTATCCCAATGGTCAAATGTTTTTCTTACCATGAGCTTGTAGTTGGGGCATATCATCATAAAGAAGATAAAGCCTCAGGTGGAAGACGTAAGTACCCTCACCACAATATCATAGCGTATAGGATAGAACTTGACACCATGAATAACGCAATGACCACTTGGATGCCATATCATCCATATGAGGACTGGACTGGACTTGAGTACGAAGAGACCATTTATATGGGACATTCAGAATCTCACTCATATGGTTCGATGTTGTTGAGTTCTAGATGCCAAATTATACTTTGCGATAGTTTGGGGATCTAAAAGATATCCTCTTGGATGTGGAGGCTATAGAAGCATTGCGTGCTTTACATGAGAATATTGAAGCTATAGACTTCATCCAACAAAGACGATCATATATACATCTTTGAAATTAGCGGCAATATCTATTTGTTGTCTTAATGGTCGCTACAAGACAAGTTATTTCTATATCGCAATACCTTTAGCGGCATAGGAGGGTAACTAGACTAAGGATTCAATGTTTGCATCTTGTGCAAGACGAGAAATATGCAACACGTGGACTATTTCTACAATACGACACCATGAACCTTGTAAGTATTTTGATTCAATTAGTAATTTTCTCAATTTTTGGTTTAATTATCTACATATAGTTATTGCTTTATTTGTATTTCTGTTTTTTCTATATTCATATGCCATGAACTTCATGGGGAAAATATTACAATATCCACCTGTATACAAGGATATCACAGTTTACTTGGATTGGTACGAGAAAGCTGTAGAGTTCAACCAACAAAATAGGAGGAACTTTGACACTCAGTTAAGATATACACCTCCTCCTCCATACACAGCTACACAACAGCCGCTAGTGGCTCCCGAATTTGAGTTCAGCCAAGAGATTCCATATTCCCTTTTTCATCTTAACACACAATGGAAGACAGTCCATACTAACCGTATTCTGTTGGAACACCCTTTTTTCAAGGGCATGAAACTTATACAGAGCAGGCAATGCAACTAATTCCTATTCTGGAGTAGACCCCGCTTAGTGTCGAGTGGCTAAAGAAGAAACCGACACCAGGAGAATACACATAGCTTCTATTTTTTTAACCATTAACCGTAATTCAAGGTTTATGTATGATCCACTTTGACTTTTAAATAGAGACAATGTTATGTGAATCAAGAGCAATGTGTTCTTTGAGATTGTGGATCAAACTCTTTATCCAATCGTGCATTTGGACCAAGCATATTCGTTGGCGTACACCTTGATCTATTCTTTATGACCAAGGCATGATGTGTACAATGTTGTCATCAATGCTTACCTCAACTTATTGAAGTTAAGGTAGTGAGATATTCAAGACAATAACACTAAGTGACACAAGTTCTTTTTCATACCATGCATGTTGTTTTAGCTTATGACCTTGTGGTGGTCGGATTATGCCACTCTCAAATCCAATGTAAAAGGGACTCTCAATATAGATCAGATTGTGCCTTACTTTGAAAATCAAGGCAATCAATATAACTTTGTTAATAGCGATGTAGCCTTCCTTTCAGTTTGTTCAAAAAATCACTTCTTTCATCCTCATTGATCCAGCCTTTGATGACATCCAAGGACTTACAATGACCACAAGATACAAGATGGAGATAACATATATGGTAAATGTGTTATTTGTATTAATTTATCCACAAAGTCTTAATACTAAATAATATAACGTTTACTAGCCATTTTTTCTTTTGATATGCATCGGGAATATATTTTCAATGCTCTGCACATTTATCGATTGGATAGGAATTTTTCAAATAAACCTATGTCTTCAGCAATCATGAAAGATCGCCCAAACCAAAAGAATGGAACATATTCTATCATCTATGTCATGAACTATTGTGACTATACCACTCGTGAAACAGTCTAGCAAGCTTGGATTGGAGCGAAGAAGATGTAATATTATTTAGATATACGATAGCACACGAGATCTATAAACATAAATATCATGATATGTCATTTAGTGATTATGAAACAAAGGTTAATTCCTAACGTAATTTGAGGATTTTGCAATAGAATTATTCTATTTATTAATTATGTTATTATTAAGTATTACAAGTTTAAATTTGTATATATTGGTAATATTATGAGTTAGAGTTCAATACTGTAGGTCCATATTTATTATGAGATTATTATGTTTGGGTTATGGTATTTATTTGAATGTGTGGTTGATTTATAGGTTTGGTAAACAAATTGATATACATAGCACTTATGTTGTGCAGATAAGTTTAAAAATAGGTATAACAATTGTCTTGCATCCAACATGTCGCATAATAGTTATGCGGTGCCCCCAATCTTTGATTAGAAAGTTTCTTGGCCCTATCGTATAATAGTTATATAGTGTACAACTTATTTTATTCCTATTTTTTAACCATACCGCATAACTATCCTATGGTACCCCTAAATTTAGGCCCTACAACACAATATTTATGTGGTGTCCCTAAGTTTTGATAAAAAAATTTGCTATTATTTGACCATATCACATAACTATCCTGCGGTATCTCCAAATTGTTTTTGACCATACCACATAACTATTTTGTGGCACCCCTAAATTTAGGCCCTACCTCATAATAGTTATGCGGTGCACCTAAGTTTTCATCAAAAAGTTCAGTCTTTGTTTTACCATATCGCATAACTATCATGCGGTACTCCCATATTTAGGTCCTATAGCACAATAGTTATGCAGTGCGCACATTTTTTTTTTAACTGATGTTAAAAATCATGAACCATACCGTAGTGGAATATTAACATACATTATTTTTTTGAACATGCATTATTTTTTTAGCTGATGTTAAAGAAAAGTTTGGAAAATAGTGAATTAATAATCTAATGTTCAATTTTCAAGCGCAAGTAGTACTATGTAAAATTTTTAAACTTATGACACATTGCAACTAAAAACAGAACAGTAAAATAAATATCAAAATTATACGTACTGTAAATAACAAAATATTATAGTAACACTGAATAGTAACTATTACAAATTATCATGGCTCATCTAAACCCAATGCTATATAATGATTTCTATTGTCATGATTTGTTAATTTTCCACATATGACGCACTTCCTCAATGACTTTTTTGAAGTTACTTGCTCGATTTCACTTTTGATCTATGTGCTCTTTTTATGTCCTTTTGTATTAGACCGTATCAGTTCAAATATGGTATCGTCATCAACTTCAGCCTTTACGTTGGACCTCTTATCAATCGTAGCAAACATTTTGTCTTTGAACCCTGTTTGGTTGCTTCTATCTAGTTTGTACCATGTAATTATAGTTCACTCCTTTTCTATCATCTCCTCAACATAATCCGAAGCACCTTAAGAACATGACGCCTCCGTAGCATCCTTTAGAAAAATCTTAGCCAGGCGAGCGTAACGACCTGGTTGAGTGTGTCGATAGTCAAACCCTATTATGAGATAATATAAACCTTCGGCCTTTGATTTGTTTGCATCTATGGTCCATCTTTTTCATGATCATTCCACTTGAAATTTATGTGATTTTATTTGAAATCATAAACTGCAAAATGTGACGACAAATCATGCTAACGTGTTCAAATATTTTACAGTTATAATTAATGAAATGTGATTCTATAAAGTGGTTGATGGACAATATCTTCTACAATCTTCTGAGACAGTGGATTTGTAAACATGGTAAGTCTTACCCTTGGCTCAAGGTCGTAGTCATTCCAATTGCAAAAAATCTTTTCGTATATACCTAAACACATTTTTCTTGAATTGGATATAGATCAATCAATCATTCGTGACCACACAAATCATAGTCCTCCATTAATAATTCTTAACAATCCTCAAACTCTTGTAGACTCAAAAACTTATACACACATAATTTAAATTTGGCTTTAAATGTGGGGTGTAACGAATCTTTTTTCCCTAATTTTTTTGGATATTTATTACTTATATATTAAGTGCAAAGAAAATGGTGAGTACTTGGATATACTCTAGCTATTGCATTTGACATTGCTCGATATTAATCAGTGATGATAATCATTGAAAACTTGTTATTCATTGCTTTCAACCAATTCTCAAACAACCATACAAATGTTTACTCGATCTTATCTCTCCATAGTGCAAACCCAAACAAGATAGAATAGTAATGATAATTGACACTGGTGAATAGAGCAAATGACATAGAATACCTATTAGTCCTATATGTGGTAGCAAAAGTAACAACAGCACCAAAAAAAATTATATACAATAATTGACCTATAATCTACCCACAATATATGCTTGCAATACTATTATCTCCCCTCATTTGATGTAAGAAAAAAAAATAGTCGAACTCTCCATCTTAAGTTTTGTCAAATACTCTGTGGCAGTTTATGCATCATTCGAATATAAGGCATCACCATGTATTCCGAACGTCTTTCTCTGAAAATCTCACATTTTCCATTCCATCGTTATTGAAGTAAGAATATTCATCATCCGACTTGCCCCAATTCTAGCATTGTTCAATATTTTAATTAGATTTCTAGCCAATCCACTTATATTTTTATATGTCTATATTTGAAAATGTTGTTTCCTAGAGGCATACAAGATCTAGACAAGGGGGGGGGCTGAATATATCAGTTTTAAAAACTTTTACTTTAAAGAGGATTTACCAGATAATAAATTAAGAAAGTTAATTTACTTAAGCACAGCGGAATGCTTATTTGAGAAAAACCCCTTCACAGATTAAATAAAATTCATAGTTCTAAATTTTGTTGTACTTGTGGGAATTAATCACAAAAGGTTAAAGTATAATGCAAAATGTAAGAGCAAAAAGTAAAATAGACATAGAGATTTTAAGTGGTTTGGAGCACAAAGATCTCGCAGTCCACTCTTCTACACTTTTGACAGAGAATTCACTAAGGATGATACGATCACAAATATCAGATTACAAAGATCTTTTACACAAATGAATCACTAAGATTTCTTCAAGTCACTCAAACTTGGCAGATATCACTAAGACAAACAATCATAAGTAAGATAAGTGATTTGAAAGGTTCTGTTAAGTGACTTTAAGTCCAATGGGTAATGACGTAGCAGAAGAACGAGTAGTTTTTGATCGTATGGTAGAGCTCTTAATATTTTGACAGCAATTTGGCTTGTAATTAGTTAGTTTTTTCCGATTAAATCCTGATGTCCCTTTTATAGAAGACCTTTGAATTTTACCTTTGAAAAGTAACCGTTGCTCATTTAATGCGTTGACTCTTGAGGATCTTTGACTTTGATATTAAGGGATTATGTCAACTTGCTTTCAGCTCTGCCTTTACAACAGTTTACAAAATATGGCAGTCACGTGTCTGACGTCACTTAGTCAAAATAATTGTTAGACACAACCCATTTTTATTTTGAACTTGGTATGACCAACAAAAGTCTTGAAGTTCTCACCATTCAGATCATCCCGATGTCATCCATTGTCAAACCTGTCATACTCTATGATTTTACTAGTCGTAGAGTTCCTTGGATCCTTCTACTTTATGAAATGCATTTATTTTGGCTGGCTCTACAAATTTCTTGTTTGCTCTACAATCATCTTTACGAAAGTCATTCAGTCTTACGAACTTAGAAATGACTCGGCGATTATAACTTTTCTTTATGAACTTATAGTTGACTTTACGATCTTTATATTCCTTATAATTTTAAAGTTAACTTAACGAGCTTATCTTACTTTACAATCAGATCATACTCTACTATCCTTATTTAGCTCAACAAGGCATATGTTAAACTTTACAATTCATGAGTAGACTCTGCGAAATCCCTTGGTATTTATGGTCTTGGAGCAGACTTAACGATCATTTGGGTCCTATAATCTATACATTCATTAAGCTCATAAAATCAACCTAACAAGTTTGATCTTTCTATTTTAAGTCCTTGTATATCAATTTCACTATTAAGGACTTCACAAAAGCTAATAGATACAAATATACATTAATAATTAAATTAAATCATCATCAAATCACTCAACATCCATTTATGCTAACAATCTCCCCCTATTTGATGATAACAAAACCAATAGTTTCAAGTATTCATCAATTCTAAGATGTATAAAACCTGAATTTTAAACGTGACTTATATACAGTGAGCAACTGTATTTCTAGAGAGAATGAGTGAATTTATTAATTGGATATATCAACTTACAGGAAATAGTTTACAAGTGTACCTATAAACTATATTAATCATTCTTTTTATCTTCTTGACATTTTACTTCTCGAAGGGTCTCTTCTTTCAGCTCCTCTTTGTTCATAACTTTCTCTTGCTTCATGATCTCTTCTTTGTAGTTCTTCAACAGATATCCCCGACAAGTAGATATCTTCTTCTTCTTCTTCTTCTCCTCCTCCTCCTTCAATATGAACCCCTTGAGATAATCTATTCAAGAACATTAGGTCATTTGGTGGTTGCATGCTTGTGAGTGATACTCCTGTGACACCCCCAAATTCAGGTACTTATACCTCGAACTTGGTGTTCACGAATCCGTACATCCATACACCTCTAAACAATATAATATACTAATGCAGAATGAAATAAACATATATTGTTTATAGAAAGGTTCACTACATGTCCCAAGGTTCGTAACCTTAATAAAATACATCACGAATTTAAATATATAAAAGATGGTTCGTGTTATATGTCATCAGAGATAAACAAAAATATATTCTTAGGCGATAAATCCCAAAGCATCTAGGGTTTCAGCTTTCCTTTGCCTTTATCAACCTTCGAACTCTCAGGTTTAACTGCAATATATTTCGTGACATAGCAAGATTGAGCAACTAACTTGCTCAACAAGTTTTAATGGAATAAATATAAGGAATGTCATGAATGAAGAAAAATGAATAACTCAAAGGATTTAGAAACAATAATATCATTGGTATAATCAAAGCTCAAATGATAAAAGATAATTGATTATTTAAATGCTGAGTGGTTAAACAGACCATGAACATCTACTTGAAGGATCAATCACTTGATATACCCCCTTAGGTTATAATCTCGGAACTGTACTTGAGGGGATCAGCCTCTCGTACACTATGTATATGCATAACATTTAATTCTATTTGTATCATATATCTGATACTTAGGTTACTCCCCATTCAGGGTTGTTCTTCTCAGTCTAGGAATCCGTACCACTATGGTTTGGATAGCTTTTAAAATTCAACATGTATATGTCTAGCCGAACAAAGGCATATACTTTATCTCTAAACAGATCATGAGGCCAAACACTTTGAGTATTTCATGATTTAATAATAGAATATGTAATTCAATTGCACTATGTGCGAATGACAATAATCTCGATGTGAAATAATTTACAACATTAAACCACTTAGCATATAGTAAAGAAAGATAACTCGAGTTTGAGTTAGGGAACTTGCCTGGTTGTCGAATTACGGCTAAATGCTTAATATAAGTCTCTTTCGGAAGACCTAACATTGATAATCCAGTCTACCGATTAGTATAACACATAATTGTTAACTTAAACATTTAAGTTTATCATTTACTTCTCGTTTAATTGCCTAAAATTATCACATAACACAAACATCTTATTGACTTGGTTAATCTACTTAATTTGATACTAAGTAATTGACTTAACTGTCAAATATTACTTCTATCTAAGTAATATTAATTAAAACATCCCTTGCTTAACTATTTAAACTATTAAACAATTTATTTCAATTGTTTTAGTACCTCATTTATCATTATTATAATAAATGATAACTATTATTAATTGTTTTTACACAATAAATAATTATTCATGTGCTAATAATCCTCCTTATTTATCATTAATTGATAATTAAATGACAAATAATTAACTTACTTATTTTAATCTTCTTTAATCATTATTTAACATCAATTAAATAATAATTAATTAATTAATTATCCTTACCTATTATTTAATCTTAATTAAATAATAAATAATTTATTAACTTAATCTTCATTTAATTATTATTTAATGTTAGTTAAATAATAATTAATTAATCAATTACCCTTACTTACTATTTAATCTTAATTAAATAATAAATAATTAATCCTTTAATTTAGTCCTCATTTAATTATTATTTAATGTTAATTAAATAATAATTATTTGCTTAATTATATTTATTTATTATTTAAATAATAAATAATTAATTTATAAATTTTATCTTTCTTTAATTATTATTTAATATTAATTAAATAATAATTAGTTAATTACTTATCTTTATTTACTATTTAATTCTCAATTAAATAATAAAAATTAATTTATTCACTTTATCTTTCTTATATTATTATTAAATACTTGAACCACATATTTATTATTTAATAATAATTTATTAGTAATTTTATCTAATTACAAACTAATTAATAGTTAATTAGTGTACTCTTTACACCTTAAATACTATTAAAAATAATTAATTTATTAATTAATCATACTTATTATTTAATATTACTTAAATAATAAGTAATTAATAGTTTTATGATTTTTCAGAAATTAAAAATATTAATTTAGCATTTTTTGTTTAATTAGTAAGGTTTAATCAACCATTAATTCTAATAAATGCCAAATGACATAAAATTTTAGATTTAAATTTTTTATAATATTCTTTATAAAATTACAAGCATTTTCGCTTTTGGAACCAACCCAAGAACCGGCCTATAAATGCCTGAACCGGCCCCACCTAGAAATCATGGAAAACCGAAAAAGACTGAACCGGTCGGTTTATTTCTTAAAATGGGTAGAATGCTTTTTATGATTTCCGAATTTGGGGTCTTCCATGAAAACTTGAATCTCTTGAGTTCTATAACTCCGATTGAGGTCTATTAGGTATCGATAGATTCGTATATTTCCGAACTACAAGATTCCATTATCAAACATCAAATTTGGGTTTGTTTTGGTCACTGAAATTAGCTCCAAACCGGACTGTTACGCACAACCCTAAAATCAGTGGGGTGTTTTGGTAGAAAATCCATATCTTGCTCATTTTAAATCGGATTTAGGTCATTCAACTTGGAGAATCTTCATATTTTACAGATCTAACACCCAAAATTGACGGATCATAAATCTGACTTACGGATCGTGCACAGTAATTCTGGTAAGGGGCTGCTATGTTTTTGGTTATGTTGTTTTCGTCGGTAAAAATGATTCCTAAGGTTTTTGTCAAACTTTTTGTCATAAACGCATACAAATACATGATCCAAACCCATGAAACTCTACTCTAGCGTGTCAAGCATGTTTCTAACCAACAAGAGTTTCAAAATTATTTTTTTAGCATAAAAATCACATTTTTGACATAAAGAGCACAAGATTAAGGTTTTTAAGGGTGTTTTACCTTAAACTCTTAGATGCTCTTGATCTTAGCTTTCCAAAATAAGAAATGAGATTTGTTGGCATCTACACCACTCCTACAAGCTGCCGAGCTCCTTCAATGAGGGTGTTCTTGGTATATTTATGATACTAAGCTCACAAGAAAGGAACGAAAATGGAAACACTTTGCTCTCTAACTTTTCTCTCTTGGCTCCCTCTCTCTCTAGTTCTACAAATATGATTTTTACAATGATGCTAACCCTTGAAAAGAGTTGGGGGAGTATTATATTTATAGAATAAGACTAATTGAGCTCAGTTCCCTAATTAAACCAACTTTGACCACATTTAGGCTAATCAAGGAAACAAAGACCCTTAAAATAGGGAGAGATCTAGGAGACTTGCTCCCAATATATATTTTATTTTCACATTTGTAGCAATGTTGACCAATTTTGACTTTTATTTAAATTCCTCAATTTGGACCAATATGTTGGGCTACTAGATGGAATAACTTGGGCTTCTATCAAGAGTTCTATTGGATCACCAACATGGTTGCAAAAATAAATTAATGTTGGGCCAATTTAATTAAGTACACAATATAATTCACAAGTCTACTATTAAATAACCTAGTGGCATTGTTTAAATAATTAAATGAGTTAGTCCATTGGTTATTTACCTAATATGGATTATGAATATAAAATTTAAATATTCCTTATATTTCCATTAATTAGTAACTATATTAATTAATTTATCTAATTCATTTCATCACACTATATTCAAAATTAATTGAATATTTAATTTATTCATTAACTTATCGATTTCTCAATTTTAAAAACTCTAGGTTAGTCCACTAATTTAATTGAACCATTAATCGGACTTCCTTTAATTTTATTACTATCGTTTCGTCGCGAAGTCGCTTAATTTATTAAATCATGTAACAAATTAAATCACTTCACACCATACCTACTACATTAATAAAATTCAAAATTTTATTTATAATATAGTTTAAATTTCGTGGTTATTACAACTCCACTCGATGATTCAGCTCGTGATTGTCTCAGAGGTATACCTTAAATAGGTGGATGGGACAAAATTGATGATTGTTAAACTCTTTGTGATCCTATTCGCCTCCCCTATCCCTTGTATTACCCCCCTTTTTGTCAGCATCAAGTTCAAAAAATTATTTGAAGAGTTGGTGGACACCTCTGACAAGTTCCTCCATTTGATTCCGAGACGTGACTATGTCATCCCTATTCTCTTTTGACCTGTCTTCAGCTTGATCATTTTGTTAATGCATAAGTGCCATATCATTTTCTATACGCGCTAAGAGCATCGTCAATTTATTGCATTTGCTTGGTGACTAGTTGCTTGAATTCATTGAGGGAGGAGCTTAGTTTAAAGAATTTGTTAAATAGAAGCTAAAAAGCAATGTCATATGTCTTCTTGAGTTCAAGAACAACGTCCTTATGGTCTGTCATTTTCTTGAAAAAGATTTGATCCTTTTCATGAAGACTTTCTACAATGTTATTGAACATCTATTTTATATTCTTGCCAAATTCTTTTCCTATCTCACTAGGGATTTTTGAAGTAGAAGATGTGATATTGTTTAATTCTTTACAAGTGTCAAGTGAGTTATGATAACTAGGTTTTATACCTACTATTTTGAGGCCAACTTGCTTTAACTTTCGCTTGTTCTCATTAGTTTTTATTACTATTTATGCTTTTATGTCTCTTTTGTAGGTTTCATGCTCTATAGCTCATTATTGGCCTTTTCCATCTATTTGTGGACAAACTGGTGTGTTTTGGACTAGAACCTGTGCGCGGGGGGGGGGGGGGGGGGGGGGGGAGAATTGCAGTTTTCAAGTCAAAATGGTTCAATGCGGGAGAGATATGCGCGAAGATCGGGTGCAGCAGAAAATGGTGCACAGATTCCATGACTGGTGCTCGGTGCAGCTGCGCCCCAATCCTGCCTAAAAACTGCGCAACTGCGCAGTTCCTCTGCTTGCTATCTGACTGGTGCAAGGGGCAGCTGCACCCCATTCCTTCGTAAAAATTGCGCAGCTGCGTAGTTCCTCTGCTTGCTATCTGCCTGTCGTCAGGCGCAGCTGCGCCCCATCTCAGTACAAAAACGGCGCAACTGCGCCAGTCCTTTGCACCAAAATCCTGCCATGACTTTTTTTAAACGGGCCAATCAAATGTTACTTGCTACAGTGATCGAAAATGAAGCGTATGAAGCTTTATATATCAGTCTAAGGCTTAGGAGATAGAGAATAGCTAGGTCATAAGGAAGAGGAGAGAGCTCATTGTTCATTTTCATTCTTTGTTTTCTTTGTTCTCTCTTGTTCCTTGTGATTTATCTAGAGTAGTTAAGCTTAGGGTTGGGCTTTGGAAGTTTGAAGCATTGTGTCATCATTGGAACTCCGGATTTGAAGAAGAGAAACCGAGCTTTGCATTTCTTAACCTTTGTTTTCTCTTTCTTTTCATTTGTAGCTTCAATGTATGAACATTTGTGGATGATGGTTGTTATTTCTATTATGAACTAACTTCTCTTATGGGATTATAATGAAACCTAGGGTTTAGTTCAATTTGTTATGCTTCCTTGTTGTGGCTAAATGATTATATATTGATTGTCTAATGTGGTTTCTTTTAATTGTTTAATTGCTTGATCACCAATTACCATGTTAACTCACACGGAACCGAGATGGGGAGTGTAAGTTTAGAACTGACCATGTTAGCTTGTGTTCATGATTTCACATGATGTTGGATTGCATAATTAGTGCTAAGGATAGACATATACCTAAGCACCACACGTAGTCTTTTGAAAACTTGTGCTTAAACCCGTTTTTCTCTAGGTCACATAGAAATATAGTGATTTAATTAACTTGGGTGTTCTTTCCCGTCTGTTGCCCTTTGGGTCGGATCTGGGTTGGATATGGGTATGATGCAACGAGAGTTGGTCATGCTTTAGTTTCGTGTTTTCGGCTAACAATCCGAGATAATCAGTTAGGTTTAACAGGAAGTATCACGGTTGAATGACACCTTAGGTGAAGTTATAATCCAATGACTCCTTTGTCTGCTTAAATCGTTTATTATTTAGTTGTCTTTAATTTTCACAACTTAGATTTAAGTCACAATTCCTTGATTTGTTTGACCA
Source organism: Hedera helix (assembly GCA_947179155.2). Classification (NCBI taxonomy): domain Eukaryota; kingdom Viridiplantae; phylum Streptophyta; class Magnoliopsida; order Apiales; family Araliaceae; genus Hedera; species Hedera helix. Next base: position 3,362,865 of record OX359273.1, read on the forward strand.
CTGTTTAAAGAAGCCGAAATGGTTATAAAACTGCTGCTTGATAGTGTAATAACGATTCATAGTGCTCGTGGGAATGATACTTTACTTATTCTATATTACTTGTTGACCACGTGCACTTGCGTGTAAGTGTTGATTTGTCATGTGTACGGTTTGACACCCAACAAGTTCTCTTCAAGATATTGATTAAGGTCCTTAGCTACAAGGGCCATCAAGTTAGCGAGTTGGTTCTTTGAGGGAATTATAGAGACACGCTAAAGTATTTGTTCTAACAGAAGTTCTGATCCGACCTTATTCTTCGAGAAACATTGGATATTACAATAGTAATGTCAAAGTACTCATTATTTGAAAAGGAGGGTATATCTGTATTTGAAAGTGAAGTGGGGGTTATATCTGATTGTACACTATGAATTTTAATTGTAGGGTTGGGAGACTCTACGATTGGAGAAGATTTTAGAGAGTGTGATTCATGTGGTGTATGTACAGGTGATATGTGGAGTGGAGAAGATTTAAAATCAAGAAAGGGTTTATTGAGGATGTCTGCTATAGAGGTAGTATTCTGTACATCGATCAGAGGGTTTTGGAATTCTTCGATCGGAGAGTTAGGAGTTTATATATCAGTTATAGAGTTTGGGGACTTTATGACTATATGTGGTGACTCTATGATTAGGTGTCGTGATTAGGGAATCAGTTGATGGAGAGGAGAGTTGCTCAGAGATCGTAGAGAGTGACCCTACGATTTTATCATAGCAAAAAAAGAATGGAAGATAAGAAGAAACATCAAATAAAGAATTTGGAATAAAAGTCACATTATTCTATGAATAACAGGAAGAAGAAGGTTCATTGTAGATTTTCTTGGTTGCAAACTTGAGAATCCTTGGAAAATTTTAAGCGATCATTTTTAGATTTGGAAATTTTGAGAAGTTCCACCTGATGAAGCTTTGATCTCCATCAGTTACTGCTTTCACAAGAGACATTAACAACAAGAAATTGAGCAATTGGTCACTATCAACATCAAAATAGTGGTTATCTTATCCATCTAAATGTTGAAGAAACTGTTGAAGAGCTCATCAGCAGTCATAGAAACTAATCTCATTCTACTTGCCCCTGTCTCTACGAAATTGTCAAGAAGACGTGCATCTGGATTCTTTTCAGCATGAAAAACAATGCACATTCTTACTCCCTTTGACGATGATGGTTCTGAATGGGGTACTTGAGATACTCTTTGTTCTTCCCCCTAAGAGTTTAGATCTTCCAGCTTTACTATCGTAGGGTTGAACTCTTTGTTGATGTTATGAACTATAGACTTGATCTGTGTAAGGACTAGTAAATCATCAGAAGAATTGGACTTATTTTCTTCTACCTCCTTATTGATTTGAGCATCCTTTAGACTAGCACATGAAATATGTTGCTCCCCCTAGAGATAACCTTAGAATTTTTAGCTTCTTTTGGGATTTTCTTCTTCTCCACCATCTTCACCAATCTTCTCTGCATCTTCCTTGACTCAGGATTTGTAACCTTCACAGCCATCTCTTCAACATCTTTTAGAGGCTTTGGCTCAAGGGCCATCTCAGCCAGTTGTTTGACGATCATTGACTTAGGCTCAAAGGCCTTCTCAGCCATTTCAACAACATTTATTATAGAGTCTTCAAATTCAATCTATTTTCTAGACTTCTCTATGAGAGTTGTGACTGGGGTTCAATTGAGGTCCACCTTGATCTTTTGCCTTGGATGAATGGGTTTTGTACCTGCTAATTGGGGGTCTTCAGCATGATAATTTGGGTATTTTCATGTCTTTTTATTGTTTCTTTTCATTTGTTTTTGGTTTTCTTTCTTATTTTGTAGGAGTATGACATGGAAGGGAAACTTGGTAATTTTCTACAAAATAGGCGAGGTAGCAGCGCCAAAGTTTTAAGCAGCTGCATCGGTGTTCTTAAATTCAAGGTTGGGAACAGTAGATTTTGACGCAGCTGTGCTAGTCCACGCATCTGCGTGATATGGTGAAGCAGCTGCGCTAGGTCACGTTGGTCAATAGTGCGTGCGATGTTTCAGTGAGACCCAGGCGTTTTATTTTATTATTTTTAGATTTCTTTTAGGATTAAATAGTTTATTAGGTTAGGATTTTAGATGTCTACTATAAATAGAAGACTAGATACATAGAGTAAGGGGTGCATGATAATTTGAGAGTTTTAGAAGATAAAGATCAAAGTTGTGAAGGCTAAAGAGTTTATTCATCTCCTTAATTTTTTCTGTCTTGATACTTTGAATGTCTTTACTACTTATGATGATGGTTTTTAATATTATGATGTGCAACTAACTTTTTATTATGATTTCAATGAAACCTTTTGACTTGCAATAATTAATTTATAGTTATTTCCAGTTATTGATTTCTTTCTTAGTTGTCTATCATATCTTGTGCTTATTTATTAATTGTGTGACTAGAGATTAATCTGATATCATAGATGGAATTGTAAAAAGAAATCTATGATTAGATCTGGATGTGGTAGCATATGATTTTGCTAAATCTTTATAGGTATAGCATAATAGTACATAGGATGAATATATCTATGTGACATATGTAACTTGGTGGAGAGTTTGTGCTTAATAAATCTATTTTAAGTATTTTGCATAAATATAGCAACATAACTTAAATAGGTTTTTTTTTATTTATTAATTATTGAATAAGGTTAATAATTAGATATGCATTCTCCGTTAACAACTTGTTAGGATTAATAATTTGGGATATAGGATGGAGAGATTATTGTGATCAATTGGGGAAGTTGATATTCTAAGCTTCTTAATATTTGATAGTCAATTCTTGTTAATTAGATTTAATTTAGATTTTTAATTTTAAATATTTCATAATCAAATTTGGTGATCATTTAAGTTAAGTTGAATTGATAAAAAATTGATAATTAGAGTAATTATTATATGTTTCCTGTGGGTTCGACACTCAGCTTACTTCAAAATTACTTGATTGGTCGTGTACACTTGCGTGAATTTGACCATATATAAATCGACAAACAGCCTTTCCTTCCTATCTTTTGTACTGACTTTAACAGAGAGTCTGCGTCATCCTTTTTCTCTGGAGTGTTTGAATAATCCTTTGGATCCTTAAGAACTTCTTGATTTACTTCCTTTTTTTTCAATTTCTTCTAAGGTGGCATTTTTGCAATAAAGGCCAAAACCTCAGCCATGTTTGGGGCAATTGAACCTTGAGATGTTTCTTCATGAATTTCTGTCATCTTTCTCTTCATTTTTGTAGGAGCAGGTTTCTGGATTTCGCTTATAGTTCTTTCACTTCCTTTAGACTGCTTTCACCTGAGGTTCTCAATTGGGTTCTTCTTTTAGTTGTCGAATAGTTTTGGTGTTATCTTCTTATTGACTTTAAGAGCTTCACCCTCTTGGTCTCCAATAAGTTTTTTCATTCTTTTTTTTTTCAAAATGATGCTAATAAACCGCCCATAGTATATTTTAGGTGTTGGCTTTCCTGCAGCCTTCCTTTTCTCAGAATCATTTATCCATTTGGATATCCGATCTAGCAGTATAGCTCTAAAGTTGATCTTTTTTTCTATCACAATCGCAGTCATAATCTTACACTGGAGCTCATTCACTGAGTCATGGGCAGAGTTCTTGCATAAGATACATTTCCCAACGATGTCGACAAGGAACTCATACTCTTGAGGAAATTCCTTCTTCTTCATCCCCTTAAGTTATGGGTTCTTTTTGTAACTTATTAGCTCTAGCCCAAACTTCATGTAAATGTTTTCAAACATCACAATGCTCTTATTCACGAACCCTAGCTAATGGCTCATCTGCACTACATCGACTTGAAGATTAGTGTCCTTAATCTTGGTTGTAAGGACACCATCAACATACATAACATTCAAGTAGAATTCCTCTACCAACTTGGTATAGATTTTTGTATTTGCTTCCAGAATCTCTAGGAAACCAGCCTTTGTATTAGAGCAAGAACTGAATTTCTTTTATGCTTTTCTAAATTTATCGAAGCACAATTAATTGTTGGTGATAACTGGCCATTTTTGTTGAAGTGGTTTATGCTAAAACATACAAGTAAGTGTTTGAATTTTCTAAACTCTGAAAAACTAGGGTTAGAATGAAAAAGTTTTGAAAGTTTGAAAGGTTTTATCTCGAATGGAAAAAGGAATAGTAAAAGTCAGATGGAAGGTTTAAAATAACTTTATATTACTTCCATGTTAATTTTGACTGAGTGATCTATGTGTCAGTTGCTGATTGGTTGCACGTCACTTCTTAACTATTATTCATAGCTGTAGCTTAGTAACCTTTTCTTCCTACTTACTTTTCTTAATAAGTGAGAGTCATGTGCTTTTAATAACTGTCTTAGGACTCTATGCCTGGATGGGCATTGTAGAGTAAACTTTTAAAACCTTTTAACTCTGGGATTTTCCACACTTTGCGAACTCAGCTTCATTCTATGAACCACTCTACGAACTATGTTCTATGCTACAAACCACTATACGAACTCTATTCCATTCTACGAACCACTCTACGAACTCTGTTCCATTCTACAAACCACGTTACGAACTCTGTTCCATTCTATGAACCACTCTACGAACCTTGCTATAGTTAAACATTATACAATTTCTTCCTGCAAAGTTAGTATTCTCCAGAGTATAATACTTAAATTCAACATTCCTAATTCACTAATAAGCATATTAAATCTGGATTCATCTAAGGGTTTAGTGAAAACATCAGGAAGTTAATTTTTAGTTAGAATAAAATGTAATGATATATTTTCATTGTGCATATGATCTCTAATAAAATGGTATCTAATGTCTATGTGCTTAGTCCTAGAATGCATGACATGGTTATGAATTATTGATATAGCACTGGTATTGTCACAAAATATGGGGATAGATTTAAGTTTAAACTCATAGTCAGCAAGCTGGTTCTTCATACACAAGACTTGAGCACAACAGCTTCCAGCAGCAATATACTCTGTTTCTGTAGTCGAAGTTGACACTACGTGCTGCTTTTTGATGAACCATGCGAGAGACTCCTTAGAATAGCACAGCCCCAAATGTAAGACCCCGAATTTTATGAAATACAAAATTTAATTTTTCTTCATAAATATTTTTTTCCTAAAATAGTAGGTGGTTAAATTAATAAGGTTAAAAGTTAAGGATGTTATGTGTAAATTTTATTATGTCGGACAATATTCGTTTGGTTGGAGAATATTCGTTTTGTCGGGGAATATTCGATTCGTACGACGGCGCCGAAATAACAAAATAATGGTGGACCCCCACAACGACTTATTGTCGGATATAGAAAGCGACATACGTAACCTTTTTAAATAAATATAGTCAACGGTATAATCATCTTGAACTGTTAAAATATCCGGTGGTAAAGGAATAGTAGCACACGGTATTGCACAGTAGCACACGGTATTACACAGTAGCACACGGTATTACACAGTGTTTCATATTATTAAACTGATAAAGTGGTTATTGTACTATATTGACTTTATTGAACCTATAATTGTCACATGCATAATAATTCATATTATTGAGTTGATAATTGTCACAGTAGCATATGCACAATAATTCACATTACTGAATCAATAATTGTCACTACACAGTAACGTGTTATTTTCTTATCTATTTTTAGCATTATTGCTATCTCTTTTATGATATTGATTGAACTGTTGTATTCTATTATTAGTTGATTTTTCTGTTTATCTAACTCGAAAAGCCAACTACACTGCATTTACAACAATTAACTATAATAATGAATAATTGTGAATTATTGTTGAATAATTGAATTGATAAAGTTATTTGTTTTTATTATGATAAATTATATAAAGTTATTTGTTTTTATTATGATAAATTATATAAAGTTATTTGTTTTTATTATGATAAATTATATAAAGTTGTTTGTTTTTATATATAAAGTTAATTGATTTATTTAAAGTTAGTTGTTTTATATATAAAGTAAATTGAATGGTATAGATTAAAAGATGATCTTTAAATGAATGGTTTAGATTAAGGAAATCTTGAAAGATGAAATGAGTGGTATGGATTAAACATTATTTTGAAATATACGGTTTGGATTAAATAAGGAAATCTTGGTGATGATAAGATTTTTTTTCTATAAATAGAGGCCTTAACTTAAGGATTTTTCATAAAAAACTTCCTTGCTTATTCTTTCTTTCACTCTCCAAATATTTCTTTGTATAAGTTCTCTTTGAGTGTGCTAAAGTCATCTTGAGTATTTGTAAAGATCAGTAAGTGTACGAGTTCATATTTAGTCACGTGTTAAGGCAAGGGATACCATCTTTTTCATCTTCCATTATTCAAACTTACTATGGTAAGGGTATATCAATATTTTATTCTCGAAAATAATATCGTTTCTTTCTTACTCATAAGATGTGCCATTTATTTCCATGTATTAAATTGTGGGAATAACCTTACGGCGCGGATTACCGTCTGTTGGTGAATAACCTTTCGTATTTATTTCCATGTATTAAATTGTGGGAATAACCTTACGGCGCGGACTACCGCATGTTTGGTGAATTACTTTTCGTATTCATTTCTTATTTGTCTCTTGTTGGTAAAGTTTCCTGAAATGATTATATATTCTTTAATAGTTTGCGCTTCATCTAATATCATTTCAACTGAACCTTCCTATTTTTCTAAATCTTTCTATTGAACCTTAACTGTTATTCTGAACTGTGGATCTTAAATCTCATTCTTGAATTTTAGTCCACATCATGTTGGCAATTTGGACATTATTTGAATCTGCACAAAGTAAAGTCATCAACTTTCGATATTTATTGATCATACTGTTTCTTCTGATTCATCATCTATATCACGGTTGTTATTCTAATCATCAAGAACCATGTTGTTGTGAATATCTGTGGCCTGGGGCACAGTTGATAGGATAAAGACGATATAATTATTGTGTCTTTTAGGGCACGTGGTGAATATTCTCTTTGGCCTGGGGCAAATATGAACTGTTGTTGGTATGATTATGACCAAAGGCTGAAAACTGGTATAATCATTACCGTTGGGTTATATTTGAATATCTTTGGCGTAATGCAAAGATGAACTATTGACTGGCATGATTAAAATCAGGAACTGAAAATTTATATTATCATGACCAGCGGTGTTTAAGATGATAAAAGTTGATGATGTTTTTCCTAAAAATTGAAGTGAGTGGACAATATAGTCTGCATTATTCTTCTAATAGATTGCTCATTCCGCTGCTATTATTGATACAAAGCTTATTGTCTATTATATTCAATTAAGAACTCATCTGTTGAAGGCTAATGATAATTTATTTGTCGTTATCTTAGTCATGATATTTCTTACTGGGCTATTTGAGCTCACCCTTTCTTTTGTTCCATTGTTTTTCAGAAAAAGAGAGAGTAGCCGGGTCTAGCGGGGGAATGGAGTGACAGTCCGAGTGATAGCTATTGTAGTCTTCACATGTTGAATATAGTGTGGAAATAATAGTGAAGACTTAGTTGTGTATTATTGAGTTTTGCATTTCTGTCATATGTACTATTTGTATTAAAGTTTATGTATTTTATGGCGTCTCAAATTGGGCTATGTAGGCCTAGATTTGGGGGCGTCACACCAAATGTGAAATGCCCTTGAGATACCTTAAAATCATTTTTACAGCTAATAAATGTGATTCCTTATGGTTAGCTTGAAACCTAACACAAATACAAGTAACAAACATGATATTTGGCCAACTAGCAGTTAAGTAAATGAGAGATCCTGTCATACCTCTGTATTGAGTTGTATCAATACTTTTACCTTTCTCGTCCTTATCAAGCTTGGTTGCAGAGGTCATTGGGGTCTTCATGGGAAAGGCTGACTCCATGCCATACTTTTTAAGTAAGTCATTTACGTATTTGGCTTGGTTGATGAAGATTCCTTCATCAGTCTGCTTTACTTGAAGTCCAAGGAAGAAGTTTAACTCACCCATCATGCTTATCTCGAACATACTCTACATTAGCTTGACAAATCTCTCACACAACTTTATGTCAGTAGAGCAAAATATAATATCATCTACTTAAATTTGTACTAACAATGTTTTATCTTTATGTTTCCTAAGGAATAAGGTGGTGTCTACCCTACCTCTAGTGAATTCCTTTTCAATAAGAAAATCAGTGAGGGTTTCATACCATTCCCTGGGTGTTTGTTTTAATTTATATAAGGCTTTATCTAATTTATACACATGATCAAAGAGGGTTTGATTGACAAAACCTGGAGATTGTTCAACATACACCTCTTCTTGAAGTTTCTTCATTGAAAAAGCACTATTGACGTCCATTTGGAACACTTTGAAACTCATATAAGCAGCATATGTAAGAAACATTCTGATGGCTTCCAATTTGGCAATATGAGAATTTTTTTTATTATAATCGATCCATTCCTCTTGAGAATATCCCTTAGCCAATAATCTTGCCTTGTTTCTTGTGATTACCCCATCTATATCCATCTTGTTCCTGAATACCCATTGGTGTCAATGACTGGATGATTTTTAGGTCTTGGAACTAATCTCCAAACCTTTCTTCTTTCAAACCAATTCAACTCCTTTTGCATTACTTTGATCCAACTTGAATCCACTAAGGCTTCTTCAACTTTCTTAGGCTCCATCTATGAAAGAAAACTTAGATACAAGCATTCGTTCTGTGTTACAAACCCTATCCTGATCCTTGCATTTAGATCTCTAACAATCAGGTCTTGAGTGTGATCTCTTGTCCATCTACTTTCAGTAGAAATATCAGTCTTTGTAACTTCTTGTCTAAGCTCTTCAAGCTCTGGTTCTTGTTGAGTAACTTCTCCATTTCGTAGAATGTCCATTTCTAGAACTGTGGATTATACGATCTCCTAGTTTGACACTGTGATCATTGGGTTTGGCTCTTGTACATCAGTTTTTACTATCGTAGGGTTTTGATCTACTTTCGATAAGTTTAGATCTATGAATTTATCAATTTCAATAGCTTTCTTTGGTTCGCGTAAGTCACTTTCATCGAAGGTAACATAGATTAAAACTTCAACGCTTAGTGTATTCTTATTGAACACTATTTAGGCTTTGCTTTCCATAAGGTATCCAAGGAATATTCTTTCATCTGATTTTGGCTAGAACTTTGTCAAATACTTCTTGCCATTATTGAGGATGTAACATACACAACCAAAAACACGAACATAAGAAATGTTGCGCTTTTTTTCTTTTCACAACTCGTAGGGCGTCCTCTTTAAAGTAGAGTGTATCAAGGATCTGTTCTGAGTGTAGCAGGCAGTGTTGATAGCCTCAGCCCAAAAGTATTCAGGAAGATGGGCTGCTGCTAATAAAGTTCTTCCTGCCTCTATTAGTGTTCTATTTTTCCTCTTAGCTACTCCATTTTGTTGTAGAGTTCTTAGAGCTGAGAAATTATATTGAATATCATTATCTTCACAGAACTGATCTACCTTGGACGCGTTGAACTCCCTTTCATGATCACTCCTATTGCTTTGACTTGCTCGACCTTCTTATTCACATCCAGCTTGAGGAATTTGATCAGTTGGGAACTAGTTTCATCCTTAGAGCTTAAGAAGAATACCCATATAAATCTGGTGTAGTCATCTACTATCACCAACAAATATCTTTTTCCTCTAAGGTTGGTAGTTGAAATAGGCCTAAAGAGATCCATGTGCAACAACTGTAGGGGCTTACCATTGGAGTTAACTGTCGTACTTTTGAATGAGCTTCTGGTCTGCTTTTCAAGCTGACAGACTTTGCATGGTCTTTTTTTGATAAAACTTAGCTTTGGCAAGCCTGAGATTATATCTTTGGAGGGAAACTTTGACATACTTTTGAAGTTTAAGTGGGATAATCTTCGATGCCATAACCAGCTTACATCTTTTAAAGCTTTGGCGAAGAAGCAAGCTATTTTTGATGAGCTAAGCTCTGTAAGGTTTACCACATATACATTATCTTCCCTAGTTTCGGTCAGCTTTAATGAGTTGGTTTTCAAGTGTCTGACTTGACACTGGTTATTGAGCAAGATTACTTGACTCCCCTTGTTACACACTTGGCTGATACTAAGTAGATTATGCTTTAATCCTTCAACATATGCTACTTCACTAAATAATATTGTACCATTTTCGATTAAGCTGTATTTTCGATTTTTTTCAGAATTGTTGTCTCCAAAGATAACTACAGGACCATCTTTCTCCTTAAAATTTGACAAGAGAGCCTTGTTGTCAGTCATATGCCTTGTGTGACTCCCCCAAATCTAAGCCTACGTAGCCAATTTGAGATGCCAAAATACACGGTAACTATTACAAAATAGTACATAGTACAAAAATACATAACTCAATAATACACAACTAAGTCTTCACTATTATTGTCACATTATTTCACAACATTGGAAGACTACTATATTTATCACTCGAACCTTCATTCCATCATCTGACTAGACTTAACTACTCTCTTATTTCTTAAAGAACAATGAAACAAGTGAAAAGGTGAGCTAAAATAACCCAATAAAGAAATATCATGACTAAGTTAATAATGAGTAAAATATCATTAGTCTTCAACAATTAAGTTCTTGATTGAATATAATAAATAATAATTTTTATATCAATAATAACAGTGGAATGAGCAATCTATTAGAAGAATCATGTAGACTATGATGTCCACTAGCTTCTCTTTTTAAGAAAAAATTATCAACTTTTATTATTTGAAACACCACTAGTCATGATCATGCCAACAACAGCTCTTCTTTACCCCAGACCAAAGACAACAACATTCACAACGTGCCCTAAAAGACACTCAACAATTATATCGTCTTTGCCCCAAACCAAAGACATTCACCAATCATATCATATGTGCCCCAGGCCACATATATTCATAATAATTTGATTTTGATGATTAGAATAAATAGCAGTGATATAAATGATAAACATAAGAAATAGAATAACAGGATAAAAAATAGATATCGAAAGTTTACAATTTTACTTTGTCTAGAGTAAAATAATGTTCAAATTGTCAACATGATGTGAACTTAAATTCAAATATTCAAGATTCATAATTAAAATAATGATTGAAGTTCAATAGAAAGGTTCAAGTACATAGGAAGGTTCACATGAAATGATATTAAATGAAGTGCAAACTATTAAGGAATATATAATCATTTCAGAAAGTTTTACCAAACAATATTTACCATAGTAAGTTTAAGAGTGTTAAGAAAAATGATATTCCTTACCTTTAACACTTGGCTGGATATTGATTCAAATGAAGTTACTGAACTTGAACAATACTTGTACTCTTACAGATCTTCACAAATATACACGATAGCTTAAGCACACTCAGAAAAAACTTGGAAAAAGTAATATTTAGAAAGTGAAAGAAATAATAAGCAAGGAAGATATGAATTTTTTTTACGTTAAGGTATCTATTTATAGCCCAAAAATCTGATCATAAACCAAGATTTCTTAAATTAATCTTAACCGTACATTTCAAGATAATGTTTAATCCGTACCACACATTTTATCTTTTAATATTTCTTTAATTTAAACCATTCATTCAAATTTCTTTTAATCTATACCGTTCATTTCATATCCTAATAAAATAATTAACTTTATATAATTCAATTAACTTTATATATAAAATAATTAATTTTATATAAATCAATTAACTTTATATATAAAACAATTAACTTTATATAAAGTATATAAAATAAATAACTTTATAAATTTAATTATTCACAATTATTTATTATTATAACCAATTGTTGTAAATGCAATGTAGTTGACTTTCTAAGTTAGATACTCACAATTCAAGCAAAAATATCAACTAATAATATAATACAACAGTTAAATCAACATCATAATAGTGATAACAATAATGCAGAAAATAAATAAAATAAAAAGCATATTACTATGTAATTACAATTATTGATTCAGTAATGTAAATTACTATGCATATGTTACTGTGACAATTATCAGTTCAATAATATGAATTATTATGCATGTGATAATTATTGGTTTAATAAATTCAATATTATACAATAGCCACTTTATATGTTCAATAATATAAAATACTATGCAATATCATGTGTTACTGTGCAATACCGTATGTTACTATATAATACTGTGTTCTAGTATTTCTTTACCACCGAGTATTTTAACAGTTAAAGTGATAGTACCATTGACCATTTTTATTTTAAAAAGTTACTTATATCATTTTCTATATCCAACAATATTTCGTTATGGGGTCCACCAATGTTTGGTTATTTTGACGATGTCGTATGAATCGAATATTCCTTGACAGAACGAATATTTCCCGACAAAACGAATATTCTCCAATAAGATAAAATTTGCACAAAATATATATTTTTTTATTATTTTAATTTTTATCAATTTATCCACTTACTGTTTCAGAAGAAAATATATAAAGAAAAATTTAATTTGTATTTCATAAAAGTCGGGGTCTTACAGCTTGAGCATCCACTATCGAGATAGTAGATGGAGTTAGTAGAGCTTTTTACTTGCAATAGAAATCAATCTTTATTTTGGTACCCAAATCTGCTTAGGTCCTGACCTGTTAGTACCTTTAGGGACCCATATTTGCTTCGTTTTGGGTATATAATATGTTGGATGATAATCATCATAATAACACAATGCAACTACATAACCATACTTATGACAATTAAATTATTTCATATGATGTATATGTGTATGTGTGTGGAGATTTTCTCATTAAGGAGACATGTAGAGGACAACCATTGTCAGCCTTTCTTTTTTTTGCTAAAATTTCTTCTACTTCCATACTGCTCTACGATTTTGTGATTTCGTAATGTAGAAGTCAACTCTACATTTTAGGCCTGGTTGGTTTGTATAGTTAGTTTTATCTAAGCCTACAATTCTTCAAGGCATAATCGTAGACTTTGGCCTACTCTGTAATTTTACAAAACCTAAGCCAGTATGTGACCTATTATTCGAGGGAAGAATAATTTTGTCGCAGAGATTACACAGCTAGGAATAATAGGCTCAACAATCTCTTTGGATTTCACAAACACAATTCCTCTATTAGAAATAGAAGCATCGTTAATGTTAGTCTCCATTGATTTTTCCATACTTGGAACTAAAGACAAATCTTCAAATTCCAATCCTGACCTATCAGAGACAAATCTCTATCTTACTATCAGTGAGTCCATATGCATAGAAGAATGACTACACATTGAGATTGTCTTTTCCAGCTCCTCTATATTAGATGTTAGAATCAACTCTCTATGTGCACTAAGTTCAGTTATCTGTCTCAACTTTGTATTCTCAACCTCAAGGTTAGAAAGAGAGGCAGTACTTCGTAGAGCTGTTTCCAACTCTACTAGGACTTTCTCTTTCTCCTCTTGAATAAGAGAATGGTCATTTGATAGAACTTTAAATCATTTCATGTATTGATGAAATTTTAAAGTAATGTCATGCAAAACAGTTCTTAAATCATTTATATCAACATCAGAAGAGTTGAAATCGAATACTTCACTGATATCAACTTCTCAATGATCAGTGGTGTTACTGGTTTCTGCTTTAATGGCCATTAAGCACAGGTTGGCCACTTGAGGTCCTTCATCTTCACTGGATTCAAAGCTTGAATCATTTTTTGAATCACTCCAGGACCCTTCAGCTACAAGTCATTTTTCCTTCTTATGGAACTTCTTATGGCCCTTGAGCTCTTTCTTTGGATATGACTTCTTCTTGTCCTTTTTTAGCTCTTCTCGCAGGGGCTTGTTACATTTTATGATATAGTGACCTGTCTTCTTGCAATTGTAGCACAGGTCTTTCTCTTGATCTCTGCCATTGCTGCTTTATTATTTTTGAAATACTTTCTTAGTCTGTTGCTACTGCCTTTGCGTATGAACTTTCTTAGCCTTCTAGCCAATAATGTTATATCTTCATTATCACTTTTATTAGAGTCCACTTTAACGTGAGCTTTGGATGTTGTCTCTGATGCCTTGATAGCAACTCCTCTGTCTTTCCTTTTTCCTTCTTGAATAGTTTTTACCTATTGGTTCAGCTCAACTCATAGGTAAGAAGGGTACCGGAGAGCTTTTGCACAATCATTTCATGCAAATTCTTCGACTCTCGAATAACAGTAGTTTTAGCATCCCACTTTCTGGGCAGTGCTATCAGAAAATTTGATGTTAAGGTCTTTATTTGGGTAGACCTTCCTATATGCTCTTAGTGAGTTAAGCAGTTTATTGAATCTCTCATACATAACAGTCATGTTCTCTCCAGGTAAATGAGAGAACATTACATATTGTTGAGTCAGAAGTAAATGCTTATTTTCTCTAACTTATTCTGTTCTTTCATGCATAATTAGTAGAGCTTCCCATACCACTTTTCTTGTTTTGCAGTTGACCACATTTTAGAATAGTTCATCTTCCAAATCCATGAATATAATGTTCTTGGCTCTTTTGTCCAGCTGCACTTGTTTTTTTTTCATTTTTCGTCCATTCATCTCTATGTTTGACTACTGTCTAGTTCGGATCATCAGTTGTTGCAGATAGCTTTATTGGAACGTATGGACCCTTGATTATAGCTTCAAATGGCTCTTTATCTATTACATCCATATACGCCTGTATACGAACTTTTTAGTTAACAAATTTTTCTTTATTGCAAAAGGTGGCTTATTTTCACTACTAAGTTCAGAACTGGTTTTGTAGTGTGTCATTGATTAACTCAAAGCGATTAAGCTTATGTTTAAGAGAACTTGTTCTGATACCACTTGTTGTTTCCCAGAGGCATAAAAGATCTAGAAGGGGGGTTTGAATAAATTCCTTTTAAAACTTTTTATTTTAAAGAGAATTTACCAGATAATAAATTAAGCAAGTTAATTTACTTAAGCACAGTGGAATGTTTACTTGAGAAAAACCCCTTCACAGATTAACTGAAATTCTCAATTCTGAATTTAGTTATACTTATGGGAATTAGTCATAAAAGGTTAAAGTATAATGCAAAATGTAAGAGCAAAAAGTAAAATAGACACAAAGATTTTAAGTGGTTCGGACCACAAAAATCTCGTAGTCCACTCTTTTGTACTTCTAGTAGGGAATCCACTGAGGATGATATGATCACAAAGATCCTATCACTGAGTACACAAATGAATCATTAAGATTCTTTCAAGTCACTCAGACTTAGCATATGTCACTAAGAAAAATGTCACTAAGATCAACAATCACATGTAAGATAAGTGTTTTGAAAGGTGCTTCTAAATGACTTTAAGTCCAATGAATAAAGACTTAACAGCAAAACGAGTAGTTCTTGATCATAGGGAAAAGCTCTTAATATTTTGACAGCAATTCGACTTGTAATTAGTTAGTTTTTTTGGATTGAATCCTGATGCCCCTTTTATAGAAAGCCTTCGAATTTTCCCATTGATAAGTATTTGTTGCTCATTTAATGCATTGATTCTTGAGGATCTTTGACCTTGATATTAAGGGATTGTATCAATTTGCTTTCAGCTCTGCCCTTACATCAGTTTACTAAAAATGGCAGTCATGTGTCTGATGTCACTTGATCAAAATAGTTGTTAGACACAACCTTTTTTTATTTTGAACTTGGTATGACCAACAGACGTCTTGAAGTTCTCACTCTTCAGATCATCCCCATGTCAAACTTGTCATACTCTACGATTTTACTAGTCGTAGAGTTTCTTAGATCCTTCAGCTTTACAAAATGCATTTATCTTGGTTTGTTCTACAAATTTCCTTTTTGCTCTACGATCAACTTTACGAGAGTTATTCAGTCTTATGAATTGAGAGATGACTCAAGGATTATAATTTTGATTTACAAACTCAGAGTTGACTTTATGATCTTTATCTGCCTTACGATTTCAAAGTTAACTTAACAAGTTTGTCTTACTTTATAATCAGATTATACTCTGCGGTCCTTATTCAGTTCAGCAATGCGGATGTCAAACTTTATGTTTCATGAGTAAACTCTACAAAATAATTTGGTCTTTACGGTCTTGGTGTAGACTTAAAGATCGTTTTGATCATATAATCTATACATTCATTAAACTCATAAGATCAACCTAACAAGTTTGGTGTTTCTATTCTAAGTCATTGTACATCAGATTCACTATTAAGGACTTCACAAACGCTATTGGATATAAATATATATTAACAATTAATCAAATTATCATCAAATCACTCAAACATGCATTTTGGAGACACAAATTCATGGTTATTTAATTAGCGCAAGTGTAGATACATACTAGTTATCTATTTTTTTAAAAATTATAAACAGTGTACAATTTTACTTTGCACTTAGTTTATCTACAAAATCTTTCCTCATCATCGTCATCATCATCATCATCATCATTACCATGATCCGTTATTTTTTATTTTATTTTTTACTTTTTCTAACAGACTGATATCCCGTTTTCCTACATTGATATAACCTAGAACAATTTCATTTGAGTTTATATGTTTCCTAATAATTTTAATCCTAATTTCAAATCCAACATGTTGGGTATATCTTCTATAAAAATTCTCAACTTCTTCTAATGTAGTAAAAACTTACCCAATATATGTAAGGCTATACCGAACCAAACGATTCGGGTTCGATCCGGGCTCGACTCGAAAAAAATGAGCGAGATTTGAATTCACTAATAATGTGATCAATATCTAAGTACAAAACATAGTTTGAATAAAAATATGAATAGAATTTGAACAACGTTATACTCGACTCGTTTAGGATTCAAACTACTCGAATTCTCAATTATAATTCGATACACACTTGATTAATACATATTCGAATAGATACTCGATACATTCTCTTATAATATATAAACAATTAAACAAAATTAGAATAATCAATTATTATTTTTTTATTTTGTTTGTAATTTTAATTATAATTTTATATTTGTAAAATATAATTATAATTATAAATTCTTATTTTTTAGTAAAATAATAAGTTTAAGTAGTAATTATATGTATTATAAAACTACTTACTATTCAAATTCGAGTTTGAATTCAAAACTCATGAGTAGTTTGAATATAATTCGAATTGAGTCAGATCAAATTCGAGTAATGAAAATTTGAGTCGAGTCGAATCTGAGTAAAAAATTTCAAATATAATTCGAATTCGAGTAAGAATTTAACCTTCAAAGACGAATTTGAATAGCTCTTTATTTGGATAAATTCGACTCGTTTACACACCCTAAATAGATGGAGTATCATATTGACAAACACCAGTAACCTCATCATTTTTATAACATATATGTTCACCAACAAGTGACATGAAATGACAAGATTCAATATCAAGCAAATTCATGGAAACAAGAAAGATATACAAAGGAATGAGAGATTTCTTACTTACCAATCTTTTGGATTGCAAACAATAAAGATTAAATTTTAGAAAGATTCCTCTATGGCTAAACTTTGTTCTTCAGATAAGATTTCACTCCATAATAGTAACAATTCTTCATATATAAAATAATGAGAGATTTAGTATAAGATATGCCTTTTCGAACAAAAATGTTCTTACTGCACAATTGTTATGCGACTTTAATGGCTACCGCTCAGACAAAAATGTTCTTACAATGTTCCTACTACACAATTGTTATGCAGTTTCAAAGGCTATTGCACAACTGTTTTGCGATTTTATTACTTACCGCATAACAATTGTGTGGTACCCTATATTCCATATCTGAGGGCAATCTTGTCATTTGTTATGTGGGTTATATACCGCATAACAGTTTGTTAAGCTTCTAATAACTGTTATACGAGCCTTATTTTTAGGGCTTTCGATCTTGTATCGAACAAGATTAGATTAGATGGATATATACTCTGATCTAACTTCGTAGATGGATTATTCCCCTATATATATATATATATATATATATATATATATATATATGTATGTATGTATGTATGTATGTATGTATGTATGTATATAATTAAGAAAATAAACTATGTTAATTAACATGAGTAATTATCTATAATCTAATATCAAGAATATTATTAAAATGTAATACTATAATTGATGATTAAGAGAAAGTTTTAACAAATTTTATTATTTTTTTCCCAAAAAAAAATTATGCTTAATTTTTTGTTCGTGAAATTACTTGGATAAAATAAAATTGAATAGCTAGCAATAATCATAGTTTCCTTTTTTAAATGAAAATGAAGACTAAGGCTTATTGTAGTAGAATTGTATGATTTATTCAATATCAATTAATCACTAACGCAACGTATATTTGTGTAAACTGATCCAAAAAGTATGTTCGATTAACTCTTTACCAAAAATATTAATTTATTATGTTAGGGTTTCATCATACTTAATAACCCATTTACACTTCCGATGTGAGATTCATGTAAAATATTTCAATTATTTTTACCTTTCACTTAAATACTCATTACAAGTATCACACACTAGAGTAGTCACCATCGAACACACTTTCTTTGAGTCATTCAAGAACCTTTCTTGACTTGAATACTACTCCACCATATTAGAGTTAAACGTGGGAGTACAATCTTACTCTTTGTGAAATTTTCATCTTGAGCAACTTTTTAAAGTCATCTCGAGCAAATTTCATTCGATTCAAATCATACTTCACCCCGTAGTGTGGCAAATGCAAGAGGAATAAACCACAAAATCTTGCTTAGATATATTTAGTGAAAATATTTGGTATTTATGCACGGTGATTGTGACGCCCCCAAATTCGGGTCTCAAATATCCGGATCCAGTCATCACGATCCAATACAAATATCCACCTCTAAACAACATACAACAACTAAATGCGGAATAATAAACATATGTTGTTCATTCAAAAGGTGTTACTAGTCTCAAGATACGGTAACTTTATACAAAAGTACACAAATATCCTTAATAAAGTACTTAGCGTTTACATCACAAAATAAGTAATTTTAGCTAGATGAATATACTAAAGACTGTCTCTTGAAGTCTATCACTTCATCTTTTCCTTATCCTTGTTCTTTCCAAAAGTCTCGGATTTCACTGCAATAAGGTTCATGATATAGCAAGGGTGAGCAACTAGTTTGCTCAACAAGTTTAAATAACAACAAGAGACAATATATATCATGAATGAAAGGGAATAGCTGAAACAATTCAACAATATGAATAACATAAGCAGGAATAATGATTTGCTTTCAGAATTAAGATAGTCAAGTAGACTATGAACTATAAACTTCTACTGGAGTCAATAACTGGTTGACCCAATGGTTACTACCAGAAATATGTACTTGAGGGGATCAACCTTTCGTACAATATGTGTATGCATAACATTTAATTTCCGTGTTTTGTATCTGATATTAGATATAGGGTACTCCCCCATAATAGGGAGGTGTTCATAATAGTCCAAGAATCTGCATCTTCAATAATTTGGATAGCTTTTAAAATCTTTAACATAAATGTCTAGCCGAACAATGGCTTAAACCTACTTTGAACAGTTTTTTAAACAATAGAACATTAAATAAGGTACAAGTCAAAGACTGTACAAGATCAAGTGCATCAAGTGCGAATAACAACAACATCGATGTGAAATAATTGTAAAGTAATTAAACCACTCAAAGCATACTTGAAATTACAGTTCAAGCATAAATAGATAATGTGCTCAATGAAATGAGTTTAGAGATAAAGAACTTGCATGTATGCCCAGCTACAACAAACTAGTTTTAATTAAATGGCTTTGAAGGACCTAACATTAATCAAGTCGATCTAACAATTAGTACGGCTTATGCTGGCACGTTTATACGCTTACTACGAATTTATCTAACAAATAAGTCTAACACATAATTCACATTATTTGACATGCTAACATTAACCCTATAGACGTGTAATCACACTTAGGTTAATGATTTAATAATGTAGGAGTATTCATCCTAGGTATTAAACACTTTAGGAATCTTTAAACAATTTAATATAATTGTTTAATTGGTGAATATTAAATAATTTATATTTAATTAACTCTTTCTTTAATTAATTACTATTTTTATTAGTTAAATAGTAATTAATTAACTACCTTTAGTTATTATTTAATTATAAATAATAACTAATTAATCTTACTTAATAATTAGTTTATTTATTTTAATACTTCTTAATTATTACATAAGATTAATTAGATAATAATTAATTATTTAACTTTATTATAATCTTATGCAATTATTATTTAATCTTAATTAAATAATAATTAATTAATTAATTAATTAATTAACCTTACATTTTTTTAATTATTATTTAATAATAATTAATTACTTAATTATCCTTATTTATTATTTAATATAAATAATTAAATTATTAACTTTATTTATCTTTAATTATTATTTATTAATTAAATAATAATTAATGACTTCTAAAATCTTATTAGTTAATATAAATCAACTAACAATTAACTAGACAATTATCCTCACTTATTATTTAATTTAAAGAAATTAAATAAAAATTTATTAAATAATAAATAAAATTTGTATTTATGTAACTTAACCATAAATTTAGCTAACTATATTAATATTTAAAATATTTAAATATTAATCAAAATGAAAAATATAATCCCAAATATCACTTTTGTATTATTATTATTTTTATTAAAATTTTAAATTAATTTTTAAACATTTAAATTCATTAAAAAATATACAGAATGACAATTTTGTAAACAATCAGAAAAATTGGACCGAGGGCAATTTTGCAGTTATACTAAAAATCGAACGAATGGGCAATTCTGTAATTTCGCCAGAAGTTGGCTCCCGCGCATTGCGCGAGCTTAACACAAACCAGACCCCAAAACGATGCCATTTTGAAGAACCCGGAAACGACTTTCGCGCATAATGCGCAGGTTAACGTTTCATGCTCTAAACGGCGTCGTTTGATCTTCGCTTTCGGTTGAAACTGTTGGCGCGTAATGCTCGATCAGCTCTTTTTTTTCTTTTTTTTTTCTTAACAGATTAGCTATAGTAACGACAATGCACCACCCAAATGAAAATTATACCTTCAAGAAAACTTTTAATCTTTCAATAAAAATCCAAAATAATACCCATCACTTAATATCAATTTATAACATGAAAATTTAAGTACTCATGATTTAATTACATATTTTTCATAAAAATTATTTTACACATAAATTACTACAAATCATAACTTTTTATGTATAACTCCATTTTGAGTGATTCAAACCTTGTTTTTCTTATGATTTAATATTCTATAATATTAGAATATTAAATCTAAGTTTTATAAAAATATTTTTTTGTCATTATCTTCAAGACTTATTTAAATACTACAAAACACATATTTTTAGCATACAAATTATACCAATATACAAACCAAGCATATAAAACCCAAGTATGGTATAAATACAACTACTACACATTAATAACTATATTAACATGCTTATACTAACATATTAGTTTATTTAATTTAAAAACAAAGGTAGATTTAAAATAACCATTACCTTGTTTTAGTGGGTTTTTTTCCTTTTCTTTCAAAATAGGTGATAAGGCTTGAAGGCATGAACAATCCAAGCTCTTTCTCTTTTTCTCCCAATATTTTGCTCACAAATACTTTCTCTCAAACTATCTCTTTTGGACTTGGAAAAAAAAAATAATAAAGTGCAAATGCTTTACTAATACAAGTATACTTGTACAAAATATTAGATACACATACTATATCTAATAATCTAGACCATCATGAACTTATCTTGAAATGGCTTAAGGATTTTAGTAGGTGAAAAGAGGGATGATCCATGTACTAAGAAAATAATACAAGCAACCATTTATTAAATTAAAAAAAAAAAAAAAAAAAACATCATTTCACTCCTCTCCCTCATACACGACTGATGGCATGCTTTTTGTCCCCAAAAGAAATGTCACATGCTCACTTTTTTAATAAATAATAAGTTACACAATTAATTTCAAGTAGGCTTATACTTTGGATTTTATTTAATATCCAATAGACTCCTATTAAATGACTTGGACTATTATTTAGTCAAATCTATTTAATTTATCATTGGACTAATTAATATAACCAAAATGATTGGTTATTAATTTTGTTATACATTAATTATCCAATCCATAATTAAATAATAATTGAATTGATTAATTAATTAAATATTCTAGCACATTAATGTTAAATTACTAAATGGATTAATAAATATTATTATTAATATATCACATTGTTCACATTAATTAATAATCATATTAATTAATTTATCAAATTTAATTAACTCATTATATTCAATTTAATTGAATATTTAATTAATAGAAAACTTAACAATTATTTTGATATTAAAACTTTAGGGTTTGTTCACTAATTTAATTAACACATTAGTGACCCTCTTTAATTAACCATAACAATTAATCACATAATCATTTAATCACGTAATTAATTAATCACACAAAAAAAATTTAAATAACCTCTTAAACTGACTCGTTAAAAATTAAACTAATAATAACATAAAAATTCTAAGAGATTACAATAACTACATAGAAGATTACTATCCTAAGGCAATAGGTAACTCAAATATCCTATCTCATACATTATAATGACGGTGATGCCAAACTCATTCGTTT
Source organism: Hedera helix (assembly GCA_947179155.2). NCBI lineage: Eukaryota > Viridiplantae > Streptophyta > Magnoliopsida > Apiales > Araliaceae > Hedera > Hedera helix. Next base: position 3,385,426 of record OX359273.1, read on the forward strand.
GGTTCAATAAGGTGTGCTCCTTATTTCACACAACTCAACTCTATTTGTTTCGTCGTGCGAAGAAAATAATCATGGCATGTGTATGACTCCACCATAAAGTGCTTATTGCCAATTAAAGCATAATTGTATAGTCTATTTTATATTAATTCATTATTATTATAATGTATATTTTTGTACACCAACTTAATAAATATTTTGAATCACCTTTTTATCAAAAATATTAATCTATTAAACTAAAATTTTACTGTACTTGTTAATCCAATTTTTCCAATGTAATATTTATATGAAATATCCAACACTCACTCGTATAATTCCTAGCAAAGGCACATAATTTCAACGAGATTAAAACGATCATTTACATAGGAGTAATAATGCGGTGCACTAATTTATTAACAGGTTCATCGGTGCATGTGTTTTCTCTTGTATGTTTGAATATTCATGAATTGATGCTAACGAGGAGACTCCACGATCAATAACTGAACTAGAATATTCTTTGGTATCAAAAATAAATTTACTTATTTTTTCTTTGGGTCATATTTTTTCTTTTTTTTTCTTTTACCCCTACATTTTTATTTATATTACTAGTTTGTCTTAAATTTTTTGAATATTTCTTTTTAGTTCTCCAAATTTTATAATTTTTTTATTTTATCACACAATTTACACACAACACTTGTACTACCGAGTACTAGTATATTTAACGAGAGCTGATTTTTAATGAGGTAGAAAGGATAGAGATATGGTAATTATTTTTATTAGGGATTAATATTTTTACAAATAAATTTATTTATTTTACAAGACTATCTTTACATGAATAATAAAAGTGATCAAATTCTCATTCGTGCGAGTAAGATTTTGTATAAATAACAAAATTTTCTTTTTATTTGAATAAATTTATCATTATTAATTCGTATTGTAATTTTTTTTCATTATATTTTAATTACAAAAATATATCTTGTATAAAATAAAAAATATTTTTACCTTATCAATATTAACTGTTTTAAACATATACTTACTATACGTATTACCCTAAAAATAGTTACTAGTAATAAATGCCAGTGTAAGAAAAAGAGAGTTCCTTAATTAGTAGTGTTTGTGTTTAGAGAAAATGACTACGGGTGTGGTGTGCTAGACGGAGCTATAAATGCCAACTACTACATTGATGAAGATGCCAAACATTAATGGAGTAGGAAGAGGAGGGCAGGAATGTTTTCACAAGTGTTATTTTTTTTATTTAATTTTTTTTTTTTTTTTTTTTGCCCAGGAAAAGAACTAGGAATAAATTTAAGGAAAACATACCTTTTAATTATTTGAAGAGTGCTTGATGATTTTTTGATTTTTTTCTAACGAGTAGACTCGAACCTATACCTTACACAATAACTTCTTCCTGACGCATAGACTAGAATTTTTGATTTTTTTCTTGACAAGTAAACTCGAACCTATTACCTTGCATAGTAAAAAGAGAGTCACTTATCACCTTTAGTGTATGAGTGTTAATCAAATCAGCCATATATATAGATATATAGAGAGAGCCGTAACAAATATTTAGTATGATATTATTTTGATAAATTTATCTTTGATCGTACATAATTAAGAGAAACGGATGATCAAAATTAATAAAAAAATTAACCCTTTCACAAAATAGTCAAATTTGGTCGAGTATTGCTCTGCTCAAGTTTGGCTCGACTACAATTCAATCATCATTCAGGAAATTATAGTCAAATTTGGACTCATTTTTTAATCGAGTTATACACGAACCATTTGGTGATTTTAAATATAATCCATCTCAATGTAAAATAAGCCAGTAAAATACACAGAAGAAGTTTTAATTAATTAGCATGCATGTATCAGAAGTCTGAGTCAAAAAATATAAATTACACGATTAAATTTCGAAGTGAATTCGATTTGGCCTTTGCAATTCTTTAGTCTCACATATATATTTATTAATAATGGGCGAAAATTAAGTATGTAATTAGTACCCTTAATTCTCCTTCTTGAACCTACAAATTGATTTAATCTCACAAATATATTAAAAAGCACACTAGCTTGTAGTAAAACATAATTGTGACTGATCGATGGCAGGCCATTTCTTCTCATCAATACAAATAAATAAAGACTAATGATAGAGAATCTGAGCGCTTGATTCCTTATCTTATCAAAGATATAAATAAAAATATGGTCCTTAATAACGCATTTATATTTTGGCAGTACTTTTTTTGGGACTCGACAAACTAATTGTAATAGACAACGACAGTTGATTTTAAATAAAAAGGCAATTCAGATCATAGGCCTTCCACAAACCTAGCTAGGTGGTTGATTTTATAGTGTCATCAAATGTGGGTGGTTGATTTATAATTTTATATAGGGTTCTCTTAGCACGTATTTTTAAGGTACATGCTAAACGTGAAAAATAAAGGTAAATTTTATTTGTTTATATATTTATACAGAATTCAATACATGAGGTCCACTAATATATTATTTTTTTATGCATTGAATTCAGTGCAAATACATAAATAAATATTATTATGTATTGTTTTCAACGTTTAGAATGTGTCTTTAGGACACATTAAAGATACATTCTAAGAAAATCCTTTTATATAAGGGGAGACATATAATTATATTTTATTTTTTATTTTGTAATTACTTATATAAGATATTTATAGGTGGTTAAATGAAAATTTATTACCTTTTTAGTATATAAGTTATTTGTTTTCCTCTAGAAATGTTAATATTATTTATCGTGTACTTCTTTTTTCCTTTCAAAGATTAAGGCTTACATCAAATTTAGACAGCTTTTTTCAATATATTCTTGATATAAATTTTTAAATAAAATTTTTTTATTATAAAATAATTATGTCAAAATATATCAAATACAAATCTTTATATATAAGAATAAAAAATTTCCTCGTCAAGTAGTGTTTTAAAATCAAACACTCAATTATGGGATTGTCCAACTTTAGTGGCAGTGTTGCAATACATTAAATCCTATTGGTACAGTTACTCTATTTTTAAAATTATTCTTTTTTGGGAATATCGACAACTTATTTTATGGACACCGTCAACTCATAGCATGGACAAAAAAGAACCGTCAACTCATTGCATAGGAAAAAGACTTTGTTAACCTCCGCTTGAGACATCGTCGCGTCAATTGTAGTTGGTAACTGCTCGAGCTACTCCCACGGCAAGAACGGGTCACTGCGTGCCGACCGGGGGACGGACTGGGAATTACTTTGGCATTGCCCGAGTGAGTTGGGCGCTACACAACTTACTTTTCTTTTCTTAGACGTTGTGGCTACCTATTAGGATATACTCTAGAATAGTTATTCCTATGAATCTAGTACACTACAAGAAAAATAGGTTATCAACGATCAAAAATATCAACGACCGCCACCATCGAACGTCGCTAATGGACTTATTAGCGACCAACTTTAGCGACCGCTGTTCAAATTGGTCGCTATTAGTATTAGCGACCGATAATCTGTCGCTCATCGTTCGTTATTAAAATTTTGGCGAGGATATTGGCACGAAAGCTTTCTGTGACCAAACCACATCAACGATCGCAAATCGATCACTAATAATGTCACGTTAACTGTATCAGTTATCGACTTCTGTCACTAATGAGATAATACTAATAGCTTCAGCGATCGACTTCGATCATTGATAGCGGTCGCTAATATATTTAAAATGTTTCAAACACTGAAAGGAAGAAAGAAGGAGAGAAGGAGAGAAGAGGAGAGAGGGAGAATCATAGAAAGAGAATGAGAGGTTGTCACCGTGTCGAACACCGCCTCCACCTCCACCTTTGCACTGCGCACCACCACTAGGGATGTTCAAAATATTTGTTTTTTTTTTATTTTTTACCGAATCGGTCGGTACCGATTTTTTATGTATTGGTTTTTTTCGGTACCGGTAGTAGTATAGACATTTTTGAATTTCGGTAAAAATCGGTATACCGAAAGAATCGAAATAAATAATATAATATTAAATTTATATTAATTATTATAATATATTTAATAATATATATTATTATAATTTATAAATAAATTAATATATAATTATTATTTATAAATTATAATTATATATATTACCAATCGGTATAAACCGAAAACCGAACCGAAAAAATCGAACCGAATTTGTACCGGTAATTTGGTACCAGTATCAATTCTTATTTTAGCGGCATTTTTGATTTGATACCGATTCGATTTTTTCGGTACCAATTCGGTTTTTTACCGATGAACACCCCTAACCACCGCCTCTACCTCTGCACTGCCACTGTCATTCACATTATTTCAGGTATCAAAATTCTTCAGGCTATTTGGGAAATTTTTGATTTTGTATGCTTCCTTTAATTGGTTGTTTAATTGGCTATTGTAATCTGATTTTTTTTTTTTCATTATTGGTACAAAGATTTTTGCAATTTTTGGTATTTTGTGATTGTGTGTATATGCTACTGCTGCAATTCACAATCACTTGTGCATTATAGAAATTGGTGACTTATATGTTTGCATTCTTTACCATAATTTTACAACAAAATGAGTATAGTGACTATTTTTGAAGGAATTTTCAACGGAATTTGCATGGGTATTATTTAAGATAATAAAATATGACGATATAATATAATATCATAAAGTTTAAAAAACAAAAATTTCAAAATAAATTAAGTAGAATTTACTTAGTTTTTCATTATTAAAATAAATTAAGTAGCATTTACTTAGCTTGACAAAATAAAAATAATATACTATTATATAATATAATAAACTAAGTAGCAATTAGTTTTTCACTAATAAATAAAATAAAATAAAACAAAAAATATTGTACTATAATATAACTAAATAAAATAAAATAATATAGTATACTTTAATTTTAAATATCATATTATATTATAGATAATAATATAATATAATAAAATTAAAATGAAAGAAAAAAAAAAGTAAAATAAAAAAATAAATTTAATATAATATGATATAATACAAAGCAGTGTAATATAATTTATATTCCCCGCTTAGAAACTTGTTCAAGATTCACTCATTAGGAGTGAATTTTGAATAGTCCCCATTTTAGGACTGTTCTTGTATGTTTCACTCCCACTTAGGCTGGTGTCAATGACTTAAGCACATTTATTTGTTTATTCTAAAAAAATATTAGTTTGTTTATTTTTTCTATTATTCTCCGGGTGCATACTTGACTGTATATCATAGTCGCAGCATGTTGCTATTAGGGTACATACTTCGTAAAGTTTAACTTTTTTTATGTTTACAGTCGTGTTATTAGTATGTATGCATGTGTATGATACACATACACTTGTTATATTTGTAGGAGGCTACATCCTAGGGCCAGCATGTGAATTGATTGGATGTATACGTGACCACCCATAATGGTTTGCCTGATGTTGTTTAGATATCTGTAAGTTTTTATTTATGATATGTTGTTTATAATTTTTTAAGTCATTCTTAATTATTTATTTTTAACCATTCAATTTTTAACTTGATTACATGACACTTACAATTAGTTAATGAACTAGCGATATCCCCTTGACAACCTGAACTCGACGATAGATCAGGAGCTAGAGGTGATCTATCGACGAGGGCGATCAGTGGTTAAGAAGAATTTTGTCAAGGAGCAAAGGCAACGACGACGACCGACGATTAGTGATTCTGACAGCTTTAACGACAGCCAGTTGACGTAGTCATCAAATCAGTTGACACCACATACTGCTGCTAACGTACTGTGTTAGAGTGATATGTAGAGACTCTGCTCTTCTTCGCATACTATAAACTCATTTGAAGGCTCTGAGTCCTGATGACTTACCAGATGCAGTGGTGACAACAACACGATAGCATGAGGAGGAAAAAGAACATGACGAGGTAAAACCTTACTACTTAATACAATCAAATTAATCACTCAATATATAATATTATATTGAACATGTTTTTTTCTTTTGTTATAGGAATATTTGAACAATGATGCGTGAGAAGACATATTTTTGTATTCTCTTAATATTAATCTGTTCTATCTTTGTATTTTTTTTTTGAACGATTGTATGCATGGATGTTTGTTTTGATGATATTATAAATAGATTTTAGTTTGATTTATGTATATGTACGTATATTTCATATTGGTTGGATTGTATATAAATTAATGTATTTTAGTTTATTTTGAATGAAGTTGATATTAATTTAGGTAAAGTTACTTTGTATATATATCAGCTGTTGTGTATTTGGATATAAATACAGGTACAAAATATTTTTGAAAAATCCATAAAATAGGCAAAATATATATATTTTAAAATTATCAATGACTGGAATCGGTTGCTAATACTCAACAGCGACCGATTACATTTGCGACGAATTTCGGTCGCTGATAGTATCAGCAACCGATATTAAATATCGATCGATTGGATCGCTGATGTCCATATTTAAATTCCTATTTAATCACATTGTTTTCTATACATGGTTAGTGATGTTTCATTAATATTCATAGAGAATAGAAATATGACAATTAATACTAATAATATTATAGGCAAATTATTGTAAAAAATAGATTATTTAAGATAAGTAGATATTTAACTTAGGATTATCTAAAATAGTAATAATAACTTTTATCCTGGGATGGAAGAAGTAATATTATCATTTTATCATCTTTCTTAATATATGCAAAAAGTCAACCAGAACTTTTATCCTGTTAATTTTCTTCTTCAGATCATTATCTTTCTTGTGAATTTAAAAGTTTTTTTTTATTTTTTATCATCTAACGTTAATAATTAGTACGATCATTAAGTAGTTATTCTCATTTGTGTTTATTCTCGTTTGTGTTAAAACGAAATATTTCCTGTAAATTTAAAAGTTTTTTTTCATCTAATGTTAATAATTAGTACGATCATTAACTAGTTATTTATATTTGAGTTTATTTTAATTTATGTTAAAACGTTGCAATCTATTCGTATTCCGCTGACTTAATTCAGTAATTAGTACGGGGATGACTTGCTATAAATAACCTAGGCAAGCTCTTAACAGATTCACTTTTCTGCCTCATTATATTTTCTTCCGCACTTGGCATCTCCGATACACGAGTTCTGTTACTTACATAAGCATTGCTGTAAGTTCCCTTTTTGTGGTACCTTTCCCATTTGCTTAATTTTTCCAGAAGCAGTTTCTTCATATCTAGCTAATTTTTCCTATATAAATAGTATGAAAATTTCCATTTTCCCTACTACTTTCTCTTTCCGATTTTTGCAGGCTACTTTTCAAGAATATAGAAGGATATTCCCCATGAGAACAATGACTTTCCTTTTGGGTTTTGTTTTTACTCTTGCTTTGCTATTTGGTAATCTCTTCGACATTAACTTCTACTTATGGGAGTTTGAATTTTGTATTTAAATATTTCATATGTTCTATCATAACCATGCAAGTTCAATATAAAGTATAAACAATATCCATGAAAGAATAAGCCAAACAATTTTTTGAGCATTGGAAGTCAAATTTTGGTGTTAAAAGCTCTTCCTACTTTAAGTTTGGTGGTCATCTTCCCTCTCTCTCTCTCCCCCCCCCCCCCCCCCCCCCCCCCCCCCCCCGGAACCATTAATATTGTACTCCGAGTTTAAATATTATTGTTATTATTATTTTTGCTTATTATTATTTATTGAAATAATTTTGTAACATCTTTCGTAGTTTAAATTTTCATACTTTGTCCGATCAAATACATATGAATTCTAATTTATTGTTAAGACATTCCCAACTGAGTTTATTTTAATCGCAATTAATTAATAATCACCATTAATATATGAAATATGTAAACGCATGCATGTGTAGGTTTTCCTTTTGAAATTGTAACTATACAACCTCTATCATTGTTTGGTTTTAATTCCTTTATTTTTCATTTTCTTTAATTTAGTTTGATTTTTATTTTTCTTTATATTTCAGAAAATGCTTTTATATATGTAATATAATCTAGATTTCTTGTTTAGCTTACACAAGTGGACATGCATGCATGCCATCTGTATATATATATATATATATATATATATATATATATATATATATATATATATATATTATGTATTGAAATTAATTATTAATACAAGTTAGATTATTTACTAAAAGTATATATAGTTTATTAATTATTTGTGCAATTATAGCAATTGGTGACGGTGGTACTGTGAGCATTCAAGAGGTGATGAACTTTTCCAAGGAAAATCGAACTACTCTTTCTTCCATTCCCAGGAAGTTACTGGCCTTAGCTGGTACGTCATTTCCTAATTAATTACTTACTCTCTCTTATTTATGCTCAAGACTTTTGGCTTCTATAAAACAATGACCATTTATATATAGCACACTAATGGCCTACACTCCGCCCCAATACACTAACTTGGAAAACGAACAAAAATTACTTTTCACTTATTCTAAAACAAAAGTATTTTGAATTTATTTATCTATCTAAAAACAAAGACTTTGTTTCACTTTTAACTTTTTTAAGGCATATATACACATATTTTATTATTAAAAAATTCCAATAACAAAGGTATTATTTTTTTTTACTGTGCACAATTATAGAAAAATTTATTTCTGTCCGTTCGTTTTATTTTTTTTTAAACAATGAAAAAATTATTTTGTTATATTTGCTAAAAGTGACGGCTGCTTGTTTTGCTAGGTGTTATAATTATTTTATTCTATTTTTCACCACCAAGTACCCTATTATTTTTATATATAAAGAAAAAACATAAGGAATTATTTATTATGAAGGTTGGTGAGGTAAACATAAAACCTAGCTCAATTCTACAAATTAAACCCTTATAAGATTACGAAAAAAAATACACTTAGACGTGAACCTACACTCCATGTTAATTAGGGGATGAGAGGGATATCACTATGTTATATATTTGTACTATTACCCTACCATATATGATTAAAATAGAAAATAAATTTTTTCTATATATAACGGGATGTAATTACTGAAATATGGATTGGATTTATAAGTTCCCTATATTATTGTGACATCCAGGCTATATCTTAGACGACTTAACAAACCCTAAAAAAGAATTGCATTAAAAAATGTTGAACTTGAAACAGATGACGATGGCTCAACAAATCGGATCCGTGCAGCATGCTCCAAAACAAGCATCGACGTTTTTCAAGGCCAGACCGCGCCGCTTCCAAATGGTATCCCAACGTATACGGTTGCCGTGGAGAACATATGTGTCTCAGGAAGTTGCACCATCTCTAACATTCACCTCAGCTGCGGTTGGTTCAGCTCGGCCAGATTGATTAATCCGAGCATCTTTAGGCGCATTTCTTACGACGATTGCCTTGTTAACAATGGCCAGTCAATTGGTCCCGGAGAAACTGTTTCTTTTCAGTATGCAAATACCTTTGCCTATCCTCTTTCAGTGTCTTCTGTCATTTGCAATTGAAGTAATTAATCAAAAACCCTAATATATATTCCATTTACTTTAGGCAACGTTTCTATAAAATATGGTATGTGGATGTTTAGCTTAGTGTCTTGTGTATTGGTATTAGGTAATGAGAAGAATGACTACGTATAATATGTTGTGTAATGAAGTAGTTAATATATGATTCTGGTTGTGTAATTTATTTTCAAATTTGTTGTCCTTTTCATGTGTTATCTACTGTCTCATCTTATATATGGTTGTGACGTACTAATTCCACTTATCACGGACGAAGCACACCTAGCCTTGTGGGGTCAAATGACCCCATTGATTATTGATTTTTTGTTTTGTTTTATAATATATGATTTTTTTTGAAATTTTGAAATGTTATATATAAATTAATTCTACTTAAATTTTATCAAAATTTTAATATACGATGTCAAATTAAAAATTTATAATTTTCTCCCTTAAGTCTTCACCTCATATCATTCATACTTCCTTTATATATGTATATTCATATAATCTTTTTAAACTAATTAATAATTTATTTATATTATTTTTTGAAGAATTAATTATTTATATAGAATTTGTCTTTAAAAAAGTCTATTAAGAGTTAATAGGGTGTATATATACATGCATATAAATATATATAGAGTTAGTAATTATTATATTATTATTATAATCAAATATATGTTTTATATATACAACTTAAAAGTTTAAAATTATTCAAAAAATTTACTCGGGGCGCTGCCCCTGAATCTCCGCTAAATCATTTATAGATTAATTTGACCCCACTGACTTTTTTTCTGGCTTTGTCACTAGTACTTATTCATTTTAAAGAAATAACTGTAGAAGTAACTGCATTACATATAACAACTATACATCAATATTAGACAACAGATGAGATAGTGAATGGAACAAGAGGTTTGATGAACTATGAATTTGAAAAATAAGTTCAAGTGATTACGACTTTTAGTTTTACCTTCGCGTACAGTCTTTCAGTGTCTTTTGTTGCTTGCTACTGAAGTAATCACAGACACTAATATATATGGTTATCTTATTTAGCCAGAGTTTCTGTAAAATTTGATATGATAATGTTCTGCTTAATTGGTACTATATAAGGAGAAGAATGAGTTATATATAATATATTTTCTAATAAAGTAGTTAATATCATTTGTCATACTAGTGAATTTGGGAATTAAGTTGGTCTGACCGATTGGATTTTCAATTTTACATGGTTTCTTATTATAACACATATTACCAAAACAGCCATTACAAATAAATTATAACAAAATATTATCACTATTACAAAATTATTAATTCAATATTTTGATTGGGTGAGCTTACTTGTGATTAATAAGCGTATATATTGGAGTTTACATGAGGTTGAGAGTAATTATGATTGGTGTTTGATCAAATTTATTTATTGTCTCAGTCACTATATAATATTCACTATCTTATGTACTGATTCATCTGATATATTTGTTTATCACATATTCTTATACAGTATTAATACGGAGTAAGACGGTGAATGAGACTTTCATACTTGTTGGGATATAATTAATTGCACTCCAAATTTGGTGCGGGTCCAAGTTTGTTCATGACTCGATACAGGTGTTGGTCTATTTTTTATATGTTACAATGGGCCCGATATATATTGTGGCAAACCCACTATAGTATTTTTTGGAACGGCTTGACAAATTAGGAGGGTCAAAATTCATGTTGACTTAGGATTCCAAATCAAATTATGATTATGGATCTTAAGGATGATAAGGATTGACCGGTCAACATCATATTCACAATTGGATTCTAATCATGGCATTTCAATCCTAGTTGGCTACGGATACGGGATACTAGGGCAATTGAGAAAGGTATAATGCATCCATAAACATTGAACCACGGTACATTCAATCACACAACTCTTTACATCAAATATCGACATTATTCCAATAGTTTTACGTTCTCTATTGTTCACGCTATTTGGCATGTATTTATTCTCACACCGGAGCTATCCCCTGATAGCCCAAGTCATTAGGCTCCTCAGTGTGGTTGTTCCTTATACAGGTTAGCTCGTTGTTTGGTGATTTCTATGGGCGTACAAAATCAAGCGTCAACATTGGTGCTAGAAGGAGGGCACGTTGATATTTGATTCAAATCACCAGTTTGTTTCGGAGATAGTAGTATGGCGAATAAGGGAGACACAAACATGGATCAGGAGGGACCCTCTCCTATACCAATAGCACTCATATTCGAGGCTCTGTAAAGGATAGACTTGGTCCGAATCAGCCAAGATCTAGGTCCGTTATGACTCAATTAGCACCTGTCCTACAACGGCTGTTCACACAATCAATTACCATGGATCAAAACTTGCACAGGAGGAGGCCAAATTTTCAATCCCCTGTTCGGGAGGATCAACCAATCAGGATAGAGGATCAAACCAACTTAACCTACAAGATTGGATTAGGTTATAAAAAATTAAAGAAGCAGAGGTCGAGTTAGAAACTTTACGAGGTCGACAACAAAAATAGGATACACACCTATCTGAACTCAGGAGATAAACAAAAGTACCAACCATGATTGAGGATGGAGAATGCGAGATAACTCCACAAAGTTGACTTCGGACGGGACATCATGAAAGAGATATAAGGCAGCCTGTCCAATCTGGTCAGTACACAATAGGGGTGAGGAAAAAATCAATATTGGCCCTGAAACTACACCGAAAATCAACCACACTGCACCAATAAAATCGCGTCAATGATTTCAGCATATATGATGGTTTTAGGAGGGTTAAAAGACTGCATTTGCGATTTGGTTTCGGTTTCTACAGTTCACCGCATCGCAAAAATTGCACCGCACCAATAATGGCCAAAACGACGTCGTTTTGTTTTTAAAAAAAAATTACATGGTGTTTATTATACCGTTCTCCTGTTTTTTTTTGTTAGCATAACATTAACTTCTAGAATTGCCTCTTGTATGACTATTAATTAGAGTTTTGAAAACTTTTAATTGTGAATTTTACTTAACTAATCAAGTTTCTTATTATTTGATTGTCAGTGACATTTTTGCAATTACAGAGTTTCATTATAACATGGATGAAGATGAATAAATTCAATAGTTATGATCTTCTTATATAAACAATACACTATTTACTTTTAAATTATAAACAACTATTCGCTAGAATCTTACTTTACTTCTTCTTAAGTAGCTATTATAATATATTCTATACACATTTGTCTGCACTTTAAAATTAGGTGATTCTTTTGATGTATTTATTCTTTCAGTCCTAATTTTTTGTATATGTTCAATTGGTTTTAAAACCAAAACCACATCAACTAAAACAACAGTGCACGTTCCAAAACCGCACTGCACCAATCACAAGCAGTTTCATATGCGATTTTGAATTTGTCAAACCGCATATAAGCAATTTCATGTGCTGTTTAAGTTTCAAATTGCACCATGCTCATCCCTAGCACACAAGCGATATAAGGAGGTTCGGTCTGCAGAACCGGTACTACCTAGAAGATATAAGGCAACCTAGCATATTTGGTCAGTACACAGGTGATATAAGGTCCCCCAATCTACAAAACCGGTATCACCCAGGTGATATAAGGCAACTTGGTTGATTAGGTTAGTAACATGATGAAGGTGATATAAGGCAGCCTGGTCGATCTGGCTAGTATTTAGGCAATATAAAGCAGCCTAACCAAACAGGTCGATACCATAGAGAAACAAGGCAGCCTAGTTCCCCGAACCAATACCAACATGATTACATAAAGCAGCCACTCACCATGTTAGTATTATCGGAGACGGACCAGATCTCCAATTAATAGGCAGAATTAAAGCAATATGAGGTCGAATCAGGCTCGGGAACAACGTGAGGCTCCACAAGAAGCTATTCCCGAATCTATCTTACAAAGACTTGCGGAACTAGAGCAAAGGATTACGGCTACTTAAGCAGAACCGCAACCATTGGATCCGAAGTCTCTTTTCTCCCCAGCTATTGATCAAGTTAGGGCTGATCCAACAAAGAAGTTTCCACCGCTAGAGACCTACGACAGCACGGGAGACCCATATGATCACACTCACTCTTATAAGTGATTAATGAGGTATTATAATCATTCAAATACGGGTATATGCCAGATATTCATCACCACTTTGAATAAGGGAGAAAAATAGTGAATGATGTCCTTGCCTCCGAACTGTATAAATTCATGGAAGGAACTCTGTAATAAGTTTCATGAGCGGCTTAGAAGCAATAAAAGGAGGGAAAATGTAATATCCCAAATAGTTCTAAAATTATTAAAAATAATCTTGAATGATTAAATTAAGGGTTAAGAATTAAAACCTAGTGTTATGAAGAGAATACTTCAGGATTTGATTTCTCAGGTATACATTAGAGTAAATACGACTTGTAATTGCAAATCGTAAATGAATAAAGGTTAAACTTTTAAACCTAATTTATGTGTTATATGATTAGATTATACATCAATATATGTTATGTATTTTTTATATGTTAGATATTGTGTTTCGATTCAAGTATGCAACCTTAATGCATGATAAAATCTTAAGAAACTCAATTAGGGTTAAAACCTAAAGGGTCATAACCTAAACCTTAAGGATTATATCCTAAAAATTAATATGCGTGTGAAATTTGTCTTGCATTTTTTTAGAACTTTTTGCATTTCAAAAAATAGTGTTTAAACGGGGTAAAGATGTATAATATGTAATAAATCTTTTTGAAAAAGACGAAAAACACTATTCCCGAGAAAACGTTTTTCTTCGTTTTGACTATTATGTTCGTCGTTTTGAATTTTTGTATTTCACGACATAGCATTCATACGGGGTATATATGCCAGGGAGCCAATAATATTTTTCCTGAGAAAAAGGCAAAAAACAGTATTCACGTGAAAATCGTCTTTTGTTTTTTTAAAATTTCACATTCCTGAATAACGTTTCTATGGACAATAAATACATTTTGACCAAGACATTTTTTATCGAAAATAATTTTCAAAGATTACTATTCCCGAATACGGGACGAATACGAAAAAAATATGAAGATTAATACAAGTATACTGCAATGTATAATATGAGAATTATACAGAAGATTATATAAGATTAATACGAGGTATAATGCCAGTTGAATACGAGTATTATACGATGTATAATACAAAAAAAATATGTATAAATATTTATGTATTATACTATATAACTAATTAGTTAAAATTAAATTAGTTTGTAACTGTGAATAAAAGTGTATTGCTTTCAACCAATATTCGGGTATGACAATCCATGTGATATGTTATTGACCAGTCAGAGTCAAGCTAGACAAAATCAAGTTTGAGTAACCAAACTAGAAAAACTAGCACGATTACAGCAACTAGAAACTGAAATGGACCGATCAAATTCAAGGAAAGCTAACTAGCAATCCAAGTAAACAATTTTTGACCAATCGTAGGAGAGGATGATGTAAGCATGATATGACATGACATAAGGCTCAAAGAAGTACAAAGATGATGTCATCATGATGTCATGATGATGTCGCTTGGTGGAGAAAAAGTAAGAAAAATTTAGGTTATTAAAGTGTAATTAACCAAGGTACCAAAGTGAAATTAATCACATTTTCCTAGCCTATATATAGTCCGTCATCCATTCATTATTTTCTACCATTTAAGAAGCATTTCAAGAGAAAAAAATACTCTATAATTATAATCTGAGAGCTATTGTGAGCGAAAAATATATTTCAAGTATTGAAGTCCTGCGCAAAATATGTTAAAGCAAGAACTACAAGAGGTATACTCTAGTGGTTATTATGTTCATTTTTCTTCTTATATTTTGTATAAATATATTTTTATAAACAGTTATAATACCCAAATTATTTTAGATATATAGTACAAAAGTTAAGCAATTATAATGTCCAATTTATTTCTATTATAAAGAAGAAATACTCATTTTACAAGCAGTTACTATGTTCAATTTTCTTCAAGTGTTTAGTAAGAATATTCATTTTATAAGCAGTTATAATGCTCAAATTATTTCAAATATAGTAGATGAATATTCATTTTAGAAACAGTTATAATGCTCAATTCATTTTCAAATATAATAGAAAAAATTCTATTTATAATCGGATATAATGTCCAATTTTATTTCATGTATATAGAATAAAAGATCAGAAACACTAGCTGTTATTGTGTTCAATTTAATTTGAATATTCTTGAGTAATACATGATGTCCTAACCTGATATGCTTGTGACATCAAGTTGTAATTAATCAAAGCAATGAACAATGAAACTGGTCTTGAATATCTAGTTTATGTTCATATGTTAGTGAAGTAAGAAAAATATAAATAAACTATTTATTATTAATTAGAGTATGGAGTCGTAATAGGACTAATGGTTATGTCAACCTCACATATCTTGTAGGCCGTATGATTAAACACATAAATTAACTTAAACTGTATTATCGAATTAAGGCAAGTTTTCTAACTCGTATGTGTTATGTTTATAAGTTATAAACATGTTTTATACGCTTTATGTGACAACGTGATATAAATTGTTGAAATAAAAGTTATTTGTGATATTGAATTGAGAGATATGTTAAGTTAAAGCATGCTAAAGTTTATATGAAAGCATAAACTTGTATGTGTTATTTGTTAGACTTGCTGAGCCGTCGTGCTCATTCTTGCAAATAAAATTTATTTGCAGTTAAAGAAGAATGATAAGAAGATCATGAACGTAAAGAAGAAGCGTAGACTAGGTTTCATGCTTTATTTACTTGTATTTGTATAAAGTCATAATGACTGTTGTAATACGAACAAACAAACCATGTAACCGTATATTATATGAATAATATCATGTTATTATCACCAAAAGAGTGTTAGAGTATGGACTCATAATAGGACTAATGGTTATGTCAACCTCACATACCTTGTAGGCCGTATGATTAAACGCAGAAATTAACTTAAACTGTATTATCGAATCAAGACAAGTTTTCTAACTCTTATGTGTTATGTTTACAAGTTATATACATGTTGTATACGCTTTATGTGATAACGTGATATAAATTGTTGAAATAAAAGTTATTTGTGATATTGAATTAAGATATATGTTAAGTCAAAGCATGCTAAAGTTTATATAAAAGTATAAACTATGTATGTGTTATTTGTTACTTGTTGAGCCGTTGTGCTTATTCTTACGAATAAAATTTATTTGCAGTTAAAGAAGAATGATAAGAAGATCATGAACGTAACTAGGTTTCATACTTTATTTACTAGTATTTATATAAAGGCATAATGATTGTTGTAATACGAACAAGCAAATTATGTAACCGAATATTATATGAATAATATCATGTTATTATCATCAAAAGAGTGTTATGTCTTTAAATTTGATATAACATATAATTATTAAACATTAAAATAATATTGATAAAGAACTATAAATTTGAATGAGGATATTGAATAACATTGTGAGTGCTGTAAGAATTCGAAACAAAATCACTAATGAAAATGGCAAATTCATTATAAGATTCATCGGTTTCAAGTACAAGTGTGTTATTAATATTTTGAATTTTAGGTAGACAGAGAATATCGATATAAAGAGATATCTCTATGAAGATATGTATTCAAGTGAGGGTATTGAATAATATGGTATGTTCTGTAAGAAAAGGAATCTTCCAACGAATAAAGATAAAAATATTTATCACAAGATTCTTTAGTTCCAAGAACCATCTTATTATTAACGCTGTAAACCTTGGATATATAAAAGTATAGAATGTCTAAATCTTAAGATTAAAAATTGACTGGTATATATGGTGTTATCCATATATATGGATGAACTAAAAGTTGATAATTATAGAAAAAGATAAGATCGAAACTAAGTTAAGATCTAGGGATTAAGTATTTTTTAAATTTTTTTTTTGTCTAAAATAGACTAGTACAACCAATATGATTATGAGATTATTGATTAAGTTGGTAGATGTATGGAGTTTAATGCATAAAGTCCGCTGTAATGAGTGCGGGGATTTTAGGGACTTTATAGAAAAACTTATAGCTTCCCTGATGCAGATCAAGTAGAAGCCCGGAGAGTCATTAAACCAGTACATACAGAGATTTAGGGATGCAGTGGGAACGGTTAATGATTTGAACATAGCGCATCTTTTGGGATTCTTCACAATGAGGTTGGATATGGGATGATCTAAGAAGCTGATGAAGGACATCATGTTCGACCCTCTAAAGGACCTATCTGATGCATATGAGAGAATTGAGAAATTCATTGCAATTGACAATGCGATGGTGAGTCTATAGCCGAGCATTAAGGGGAATGACCGACGCAACAATAACAATAATTACAAAGTTGGGGATAATAAGGGGAATGTATGGGATCAGATCGGATCAAAAGGGGGACAGCAACATGCCGTAAACAGACCATCCTTTTAGCCACAAGTGGAGAAAAAGGTGTACAACCCACTAAATATAGACTAGGTAAAGATACTTGAGGCGATCAATAGTGCACCTGTAGCTAGCCGAAGTCATCATGTCCTCATCAGTCAAGGAAGAACTTATATTGTCAATTTCATCGGGTAGTTGGACATGCGACATAAACATGCACTGGGTTAAAAGATATGATTGAAAAGAAGGTTCAGAGTGGAGAATTAATCTAGTACGTGGTTGGTCAGGAGACACCAATATAGAACTCGCCTCAGGTAGAGGATTAGGAAATTGAGCAGGAGATTTGGCCTCGACAAGTGATTGAAGTCATCACAGGGAAACACTGAAAAGACAATTTGGGAAGAAAAAGATGAACAATGCAGATGTTCTTGAAACGCCTCTGGAATCCCCTTATTGGCCACGAGCGACCCCCCGTTGTTAACGAATAACATGCTCCTTACAAACCACAACATAATATAATACAATACTGCTAAAAACTCAAAAAATTTAAACTTTTATAATATTCTCTTAAACTTTTTCTCAAAATCAAAATCTTTACATTGATCTTACAAACTCAGATCATTCATAAATCATGACCTAGTGTATTACAATCATTGTGAATATACAAAAGCTCACAATTTAACAATAAGTCGCTATGATTATCTGTCGACTTCTATTAACTAATCGAGTTCACAAATATTAGCACTCGTCTTAATATATAATTGTCTCTCACTACCATTGCAAGGTTTATAAACAAGAATAATACAAAGCTGTAATTATCTCGAAATATTACAACAAGAGACTTAAACAATTCTAACAATAAGATTTAATAACAAAAAAATAACTTCAATCATTTCCTTTGTATTTACCAGGATCTCCAGATTCCTCGCACTTTGTTGAAAATATTTGATTATAGCAAAAGTGAGCACGACAGCTCAGCAAGTCTAACAGTTATCACATAACACGTATATCACATTTTAAATCACTCTTCATGCTTCGCATTTCATTTAGGCATCATACTTATTATGCTTTGCATTTATACTTTTACTTCATACTAACAATGCATCTCAATATTTTCAAGTTATTTAAACCATATAACACATTTCGACTCATAACATTAAGTGTATATCAGTTATTCACATCATATGACTATACAAAGACATATTAAAAATAAGTTCGCACATACAATAAGTGTACACATAATAGTTTATACATATAACAATAAGTTTACAAGAACATCGCATAGTACTGAAAAACTTGTCTGAATTATTTCATCGCTTATGCTTACACAATTCAATTTACCTTATTTGAAAGACGTAATATAATCATTTTTCAATTAGTAACGCGCATAGAGATTCATTTATCATTCTCATATAAATTGACTCGACAGCACATAGTTCCCTATTTACTAACTCATAAATTATAGGATAATATTATCACCCTTGGATAATATTTTAATTACCGACCAGTATTATTATACATTAATAATACATCATTCAATTACAAACATTATTAAGTATTAAACAACATCTTAATTGGTTACTAATATTATTAAACCATTAATAATATTCACCCAATTACCAATATTATTAATTCTTTAATTATATTTCATCACTTACAATTATCATTACCTATTTAATAACAAATTACACCCTTAGTAATATTTAAAGACGTAAACAATTACAAGTAAATTATTTAATCACATATTATTTCCTTCACATTATTTATTTAATATTAGTTAAATAAATAATTAATTTCATTAACTTTACTTGTTATTTATCATTACATAAACAATCACCTTATTAACCTTATTTTTCTTTAATTATTATTTAATATCATTTAAATAATAATTATCCTCATTTATTATTTAATATTAATTAAATAATAAATAATTATTTTATTAATTTTATCTCCCTTTAATTATTATTTAATATCATTTAAATAATAATTAATTAACTAATTATCCTTTTTCAGTATTTAATATTAATTAAATAATAATCATTTTATTAACTTTATCTCACTTTAATTATTATTAAATATCATTTAAATAATAATTAATTAACTAATTATCCTTATTCATTATTTAATATTAATTAATTAATAAATAATTATTTTATTAACTTTATCTCTCTTTAATTATTATTTAAAATTATTTAAATAATAATTAATTAACTAATTATCCTTATTAATTATTTAATAATAATTAAATAATAAATAATTTTATTAACTTTATATCCTCCTTTATTTACTATTTAATCATAAATAGTTAGTTATTATCTTTATTTGCTTTAATTATTATTTAATATCAATTAAATAACAATTAATCATAAAAATAATTTTTATTTACTTTATTTATTATTTATTATTTAAATAATAAATAATTGTTAAACTTGGGTTCCAAATTAATTATATAAAATTTTAAATATTTTAACCCATTTTCACTAAAACCGCTCCGAACCGACCCATTCAAAATGGCCCGTACCGGATAAAAAAATATTTTTTCTTTGATAATGGACTAGGGCCTCGACCCTAGTTTTTAGTATAAAACTAGGGCCCTGACCCTAGTGTTACAAAAACATTTTCTAGGGTTTTGCCTGTTCGACCCCCGCTCACTCTGATGACCATAACTTTCTCATTTTCTTATCCGTTTTGAGTGATTCAAGCACTCACGTGTCTGTAACTTCTTCATCTACAACGTATCTTTAGATCAAACTTTCAAATTCCAAATGTAACAAGACTCAAAATTGCTCACAACACAGAATGCAAACTAATTTCATAGTTTTGTGCTCAAAAGTTTATAAGTTATTCATTTCTAATCAGATTGAGCTCAAATTCGAACCATGGCTTTGTGAATTCATAATTTTAACAAAATAAAAATGTTTTCATATCTACAACTATTTTTCATACTCCACAACAATGATTGAACATGACAAAAATCCTTTAAGTTTAGTTTAAAAACATATTTGACCATAAAAGTCATTATAAACTCATTCTAACACATTTTTCGACGATTCAAGTTGGGGTATTTTTATAACCTCTAGAGCTATCTATCAAGTCATATAACACATAAAAATAGCAACCACAACTCATCTCACAACTTAATAAACCTTATAACTAATTAGGGTTTTTACCGGAAAGTTACCATATACACTTTTCTTACACTTATTCACATAACCAACATATCAAAACATATGTTGAACATGTTTAACCATAGATCTACATATATTTTACAAATCTAACATTATAGTGTATAAAATATATTTTGAAACATTACAAATATATTTTGACCATATGAAATGCAATTGACCATATACATTTTATATTGACTATATAAATTATATTTTGACTTTGGAAATCATATTGAGCATATCTAGACACACACACACACACACACACACACACACACACACACACATATATATATATATATATACCTCCACCTAGATTCACTCTTGATCTCTTTAAGAATATCCTTACCACTTACATATATACATACATATACAAACAAATACCAAAGTTTTAACTTTAAGAAAACTTTTTAACCTCCATGGATGATCTACTTTCATAGGTAAGAAGCTTCATCATCAAGTGGCTTTCATCTTTAATCATTGCTTCAAGATTATCCAATCATCCAAGCTCACAAGATCTAGTATTCTTTCTTTGCTCTTATCTCTTTTCTCTCTAGATTTTCTAAATGTAGAAAGTTTCTATCATCTAAAATGACTAACTCCTTTCTTTCTCTCTCTCTCTCTCTTGCTATTTGGCTAGTGAAATACATATACTTTGTATATCTATCTAATTTCACCAACACAAGCTATTAGATAGTCTTTACTAGCCATCAATGTTACCTACACAAGCCCCCTATTATGGCACTTCCCTCTTGCTTCTACACATGCTAATTAGCTTATAAGAGAAGCTTTGAAGCCCTCCCCAATGCTCATTTTCCAGCAGATTTTTAGGTCCCACATGGCTTCAAAAATCTTATTTTTTCTTTTCTTTTTAATGGCTTAATATATAATATATACATATACACCAATCCATGTATGTATTTCCATCATCTTATTTATCATTGGACTAAGTTTTGGCTTCCATTTACCAAATCATTGGGCTCTTCCAATTAATTTGTTTGGGCTCCTATTTTACTTCCAATTGGGCTACTAGATTAATTCTTTTAGGGCTCCCAACAATTTAAATCCATTAGACTCAAGGTTGGGCTACCATAATAACTTCATTGGGCTAAAGTTTGCCACAATTTAATTAAATCACTGAGCTTGAAAATTAAATCTCACTATTGGGTTTGTCTACATTTCCATTGGACTTGCTACATTATTTCATTGAGCTAGTCAATTAAATCAATATTGGGCTTAACATTTAAATCAATTGGGTTACCAATTAATTCATTTAGTTAACACACTTCGGCTATCTTTTAATTTTTACTAATATACCACTTAGGCTACTAGTTTAATTCAATTTGAACTTAATTCAATAACTTCTTTGGATAAATGATATAATCCAATTAGACTTGCTGTTTTAAATTGCCTAAACAATTTAATTTTCTTAATTTAATCCACTAGTTAAAATTCCTCAACCGCTTAGACTTCTCTTATTCTACCATTAGGGCTAGAATTTAAATTCATTTGGAACACATTGACTATACATGTAAGTATACCTCATTGCGCTAAATTGATTAATATTGGTTGGACTCTTGGTTTAAACCAACTTAATTCTCTACACTTAGGCTTTACCCATACAACCATCTCAATGTTTCGGCTTGCTTAAATTAATTCTGCCATTGGATTTCTTTACAACTCGCGTTGGGCCTCTAATTAAATTATGTTGGGGCCTTTGGCCCTAAACATTTTATGAATTAGGGTTTGGGCCAATTAAATCCAATTTCACCCCAAGGTAAAACTTGACATTACTCCTTACCAACCAACGGTAAAATGGTCTCTAGGTGATTATTAGGACATCATATTCATTACTAAAATCCTCTAGGATAAAATGATCATATCTCATTTTCTCTAAACTTTCTTTTTATGAAAACTTTATATTTATTGAAAGTTCCTTCCTTGTATTTTATTCTGTATTCGTGATTTTGTATTTACACATCGTTTAAATACCTAGCTCTTAAAATACCATAAAATATTTATATTAACCAACTCTAGGTTTTAAATTCTTATAGTTCATGATTACTCACATTTAATTCCTAACGCATAAATTAGGTTAAATGTTTAATTACTCCTTTACATTTTCTAATCCTCTAATCTAGGTTTTGAACCTTAACCTTTAATCGTATTCAATTTTAATTTTTGAACCTCATAAATATATGGGATATTATAGTTTTGGCAGTATCGGATCAGGTTCAGAAGTCGGAGTGACCTTTTCTAAACCCAGTGATCTCCTTCTTAGACGAGGATTACCCTTCCGATGCCATAGAACCGCATGAGAGTGCATTAGTTATCACAACACAGGTTTGCCAAATAGATATGAAGCACATTATGATCGACACCGGGTCTTCGGTAGACGTGTTTTACAGCAATGGATACCAAAGGATGGATCTGAAAGGTGTGAAGTTGGAGGTTGGGAAAGATTCTCCTTTATAAGGGTTTGGTAATTAACCGATGCACATGTTCAGAACAGTGGAACTTCTGGTAGTCTTTGGGATGGCTCCACAACAGATGCAAATAAAGGTGAAGTTCTTTGTTGTTCAAGTTGATTCTACATACATTGCAATTTTGGGTCATACAACTCTGGCTGCACTGCACGCTGTTATGTCGATACCCCATTTTAAGATGAAGTTCCCAATGCCTAGTTGTGTCGGCGAGGTTAAGGGGGATCTTGACATAGCAAGGAGGTGTTATCGGCATACACTCGCGTCGTCGATGGTGGGGATCAGTAAGCAAAAGCAGACGATGATGGCAGACGTGGAGCCTTTTACCGAGGGAGTTACAAAACCATTTGTGTTGCTTGTGACATCCCAGATTTTTACATGATTTTCAAATGAGGATTATGATTAATTAAGTAAATGTTACATGATAAAACCTAACTTTGAAGGACAGAATATAATGATAAATGATTAAATATACTTATGATTTAATCAATGTGCTAAAGTGACCTATGTGGTTGAAAGGAAGTAAAACGTATTAAAGGTTAATAAAGGAAAATAATGAGTGTAAGACGTTATGATGTGTCAGTAAGTAATAGCTTAAATGTATGAATATGTGTATATGTATGTATTTCATCAAGTATAGAAGGAAGAGTTAAAGTTAGAGAAAATGGAAATAATGGAATATAAGGAATTTTGCTAAGGAATTTATATTGAATGATTAAAATAAGATAATCATGCATACGATGCGAGGATACAGAATGTGATATCCTAAAAGTGTGTAGAAGGAATACAGATTGTATGTCGACTGAGAATTGGCTTATATGTATGAAGTAAATAAGTGAATGGACATTAAAGTCGTAATTATGATATTATGAGCTTAAAAGATAATGATGATGGATTTTGGTAACTCGGTCGAGGTTTGCTTCTCGAGGAAGCAGTTTATGAAAAAGATGAGCAATTTGATTATATTAAAATGTTGGAAAATGAAATTGATTGAATGTCGAACCAAAAAGGGTTCGTAGATAATTAAGAATGAAATATTATGTAAATGGTATTTATTGTAAATTATTATAAGTAATTAATGAAATTGATATTTTGAAGTGTGACAAGTGTAATGGAACAAGCCAAGTACGAATTGTTTTATGATAGAATGAAATTCAAGCATGATGAAATGAATTTGGATCGAAAAGGACTTGAATTGGAGCAAAATTGAGCAAGTATGAATTAATGAGAAATTAATTCTCCAGATTTAAGGGCAAAAGTCTAAAATGCCCTCAACAAGTTGAAAAATGACAATTGAGTCCAAAAAGGGAAAATGACCAAAATACCCTTGATAAATTTAGTAATGACCTATGTGTCCCAAGTAATGAAATGTAAAGAATACCCTTGACTAATTATGTGAAATGACAAGAATACCCTTAGTTGAGTTTACTATGGTTAAGTGTAATTAACCACACATGAGTTAATTCTCATATAAACTAAGAAGCAAAGCTAAGAACTCTCATTTTTATGTGTGAGTGGCTGATTTTCAGCCCTAGGAGAGAGAGAGAGATGGAAGCCATAGATGAAGAACAAATGCCGGAAGTATCTTGAGGTATGATACTTGGTTGGTCATAGAGCAAGAAGGAACGTTGAAGGCCTCATCAAGATAAAGTTCTCTATGTAAAGAAGTTGGTCATCCAAGAAGGTATAACCATGTTCAAGTTTAAAGAGTTGGTGTTTATGTGTTTAAGTTCTAGTATAAGAGGTAGCGATGCAAGAATTTATGGTTAGGAGTAAAGGATATGTGTAAAATGTGCTATATATGTTGTTTATGATGAAACCCTAATGATTGAAGTTGAGGATATAGATATTTGTATAAGCATGTTTATGATCATGTATAGAAATCATGATTTATAGATGATTATGTGAAAGAAGTTGATGGTTTTGATGAAAACCTAGTTTGATGTATAGAACATGTTGGATTCTTGTATATTAATTTGTTAGATAGCATATAAAATGCTTTGATGGTTGAGAAATATGTTTTGGTATGAAAAGATTGAATATTAGGCTATACTTGGTGAATAAACCAAAACGTAATCTATAAAGTGCATTAGAAGGTGCATATAGAAGTTATGTGGACTTATAAAGTCGTTAAACTGGTATGTGGTTGCTTATGTGGTGCGTAAAGTTTATGGACTTAAGATGAGTGAGGTTTAGAAATTTTGTGGTTAACAAAATTGCACTAATATATGGATTTTGGATATTTTGGGAAATTGAAGGCCAAATGAGGCCAAACAGTTAAGTTATATGTAAATATGTATGTTTGAGTCATTTTGAAAGTTAATTGGCATCTATGGTGACAATTGTGGATTTTAAATGTTTTAAAACATTCGCCGACGCCTAAAACGAGTTATTTTGGAAAAAGGAATTCACATGAAAAGTTATAAACGTTTTGAAGGCCCGTACAAGTTAAATATGTGATATATGTGGTAAAAGAGGTGTTAGAATTAAGTATTGCAAAAAGGGGGCCAAAATTAGTATGGTTTTGGAAATGAAAAAGTTGGTGAAATTGGACGAAAATCCAACCAAAGTATGATTTTTGTCAATTTTAAAAAAATTAAAGGTGAAATGAAGTAAAATGAGTTAGGTTTATGTTATTATATGTGTATACGTTGATTTGGTAATCAACTGATAGAAATTTGAATGAAAATGAGTTTCAAACGATCGAAATCGATCGTTTTGACTCAAAACGGACTTTTATAGACAAAACCAGTCTCGGGTATAATTTAATGGTTTAAAAGGCCTAGACATGTCATATATGACATATATGTTCTTAAGCAAATGGCCAAAAATCAGCAAGTTGGGAATTTTCAGTTTTGAAGTTGAAAAAAATTCCAAGTCTGAAATTGTGTTAAATAGCCCTCCTATGGGCTAGTGTATCACTGATTTTAAGAAGCCAAATGGGGCAAATAAATTTTTTATAAAATACTAGGTAGTGAGGTCTAGATGTGGTCCAAATTTGAGCTCAATTAGATGTAAGATGAAGGAGTTAAAAATCGATAAAAGGTAAGGCAAAAATCAAAAATGCTGATTCTACACATTGAGCCTAGGCGCAATGTTTTGTACTAAACATTGTGCCGGGGCACAATGTATTGTTCATGGCCGGGGAGATTTTGTGGCCAACGAAGTATGACGGCGCCGGGGCGAGATTTCTGTGCATTTGAAAAAAATTTAAGTTTCCAAAAAGCTATATTTTGATATGGAATGATAATGATATGTTATGTAAGCCCTAAATAGATAAAGAATGACCACAATAAAGGGTGTCTAGGTATAATGAAATGATAAATAGCATAATGTAACATGCCTAAAGCTAAGCCAAAGTGTGTTATAGGTTATGAACAAGGTCGGAAGCAAGTTAAGATGTATTATTAACTTACGTAAGGTATAATACATCACGTGCGAAATGAATAGAGACTAATGGTATAATATTTATGAATTAAGTTTGACAAGTTATATAAAGTTTTATGGTTTTATAATGACATATAAGTTATATGTTGACAGACAGAGTTTGAAATGAGCAAGCTGACAAGGAAGGATATAAAGGCCAAGCGAGGCGGTAAAGGTTACGTAAAGTAAATGTTAACCAGACAAGTTTTTCAAACTTAAATGTATTAATTATTCTATATAAACTATGTGTTAGTTGAAATGTACACTCCGTGCCACTATGTGTATTAACTGTGAAGTGAATTATGTGACATTAAGCATAACATGATAAAGTAAAGAGGCATGACGCATATTATAAACTGCAATCATGAAAGGTGTTATCTGAATTACTTGCTGAGCTTTATGCTCACTCTTGCTATTAACTAACATTTCAGGTAAAGTACAAGAAGGCCGGAAGTTCCGGTACAACTGAGGTAAAGGATGTGAATGCATTGTTAAGCATGAGGAAATTTGTTTTTATGTATTTGTGTAATATGCAAATAAGCCAGATAAATGTACACCTGTAATGGTAGTAAAGGTTATATGATTTGTAAATTCATAACAATGAATATATATGTATGTATTATTCAGAGTAAGATTGTAATGAGATGAGGTTATGTATTATTATGGTAAGTCAAGTTTGATTTGTAATAGACTCATATGTATAGAAACAGTTATAATCAGACAAGATGATGAATGGAATAGAATATGTATATATATATATATACAGATAGATGTGAACAAAACATGTATAATTAAACAGGGCCATGTATGAATAGTTCATGGCGAAATTTTATTTACAGGTTATGAAATCATGAATATATATATGATTATGAAATGAAATAGAGTTGATCCCACGAAATAAAGAGAAGTTAGTCGAGATTGATACAGGGTTAGAGCAGTCTTTAAGGAAGGGGATGATAGAATTACTACAGGTGTTTACTGATATTTTTTACCTGTACGCCACATGACATGCCTCGGATAGCCGAAGAGGTGGCAATCCATAAGTTGGAAGTAGATACGGAGAGGAAACCAATTTGACAAAAGAGGCAGATCTTCGCTCTAGAGCGTTAGAAAATTATTGATAAAGAGATTACAAAGTTCTTGGATGCTAAGGTTATTTCTAAAATTGAGTATTTGGAATGGCTGGCAAATGTTGTTCTGGTTAAGAAGCAGAACGGGAAGTTGAAAGTTTGCACTAATTATATAAACATTAACAAGGCGTGTCCAAAAGATTTCTACTCACTCCCACACATTGATCTAATAATTGATACGGCACTAGGGCATGCTTCACTCAATTTTTTGGACGCCTTCTCAGGATACAATTAAATTTTAATATGTTGGAAGGATATCCCAAAGACGGCTTTCATCACACATCGGGCAATTTATGCATACAAGAGGAAGCCCTTCAGACTTATCAATACAGGTGCCACATACCAGAGGATGATGAATAAAGTATTCCGAAGGCAAATTAGAAGAAACATGGAGGTTATGTGGATGATATGATTGTCAAAAGTACAAAGGATCACGATCATCTTCAAGACTTAGAGGAGTGCTTTTAAATGGTCAGACAATATAATATGTGGCTCAATCCCACGAAGTGTCAGTTCAGGCTTAGATCAGGTAAAATTTTGGGTTACCTAGTTAGTAAAAGGGGGATTGAAGCTAATCTGGAGAAGATTAAGGCCATATTGGATATGAGGTCACCACAAAACTTTAAAGATGTACAGAGGTTGACAAGTCGGGTGGCGGCTCTTTGACGATTTATATCTAGGTCGGCAGAATGATGTTTTCGGTTCTTTAATACATTAAAGGGCCCGAAGAATTAAAAGACATTCCAATGGACATCGAAGTATTAAGATGATTTCTAAGGGATCAAGAGGTATCTATCTTTAGCTCCTTTGTTGTAAAAACCTTTACTGAAGGATCCCATTTACTTATATTTAGTAGTGAGTTCTTTGGTTGTGGGGGCGGTATTGGTTTGGGAAGAAAGAGGGGAGCATATTCCAGTTTATTATGTTAGTCATATACTAAGGGACACAGAGACATGATATCTAAACCTAAAAATGTGTATATATGCCTTAATGATAGGTAGAAGAAAACTTAGCCACTATTCTCATGGTCGGGTTATTGTCATCTATACAGATTAACTGTTGAAGAAGATGTTACACAAGCCAGATGCTTCGGGGAAGTTGGTGGCATGGACTATTAAGATTAGTCAATACATCTTGTATTATCAATCTCGGATAGCCATCAAGGGGCAAGCTCTAACAGACTTCATGGGTGAATTTACCTTTCTAGATGAAAATCAAGTGGTCGAGTTGATAATTGGGGGGGGCAACCGATTCCATTATCTTCTTGTACTCTGTACATGGATGTGTCGTCTAATGTAGATGTTAGTGGGGTTAGGGTTATCCTGACCAATTCGGAGGGTTTCAAGGTTCAGCTGGCGATCAGGTTCTGCTTTAGAGAAACCAATAAATAAGCTGAATATGAGGCGATACTAGCAGGGTTGAGATTGGCTAGGAGTCTAAAGGTGAGCCATATTCTTATTTTCAGTGATTCACAGTTGGTTGTAAAGTAGATCCAATGGGAGTATGAGGTTCGGGAGGTGTGGATGACAAAATATTTATCCGAAGTGAAGATGATGTTATAATGGTTCGAGTCATACACTCTCCATGGAATAAAGCGAGATGGGAACATGGTAACTGATGCACTATCTAAACTAGCTGCCACTCAGGTGTAGAATTTTAGTGGTTCTATATATCTAAAAATCCTTAATAAGCCTAGTATATCAAAGTAGGAGTTGATGTCGGTCAATAGGATGAACTATTGGATGCCACTATACCTAGAGTACTTAATTGATGGAGCTTCTAACAAGTAAGTGGATGGGTAAAAGGATTAAGTATTGAGGTGCATACTTTTGTTTGATCGATGGGGAATTATATCGGGGGGGGGGGGGGGGGGGGGTTATTCTTTGCCATTATTGAAGTGTCTGGTGCCATTGGAGGCATCATATGCACTTCCGAAGGTGAACGAGGGGATTGTGGGTGGATCAGGGAGATGGGGTAGTGAAAATAGTTCTGGGGCTTTAGAGAGACGTTCGAGGGGAGAGGTTACAAATAGTACAGGCCGGGGACTGATGATTACTACTAGAAAGAAATGCAAATAATGAAAATTAATTTATATATATAAATCAGGAAAATAAATTTTTAGAAGAGAGATCGGATACTTACGTTCGTGATCAAATAGCCATTGTATGTTGAAAAGCAGTTCTAGGGACCAAGGTGTGGTCGACGTGTTGGCATAGAAAGTCTTGAACATTTCTTTATCGGGGTCCAGCATATGGTCAAAACCGAAGGTTACAGGAGTTATCTCGCCCCAGGCTGGGTTTAATGCGTGTCTGGCCCTCGAAGGAAGATCCAATACAAATACCAACCTTTATTGTTGGAAGGGTGGGTCATCTAGACCTTTTTGTTAGGAAGTTTGGTTAGGTAACGAAAGTGGAGTTCTTTTAATAGACTCAATTTGAAAAAGGTGAAAAGAAGATCCATATAAGGGGTGACATTTTGCTCTTTGCAGAAGGCAATAAATAGACTAAGTGGATATAGGAATTAGGTACCAATTGGGAGAATCTGATGCCCATGAAAAATAAAAAGGAGTTGATGAATTTCGGTAAAGGTAATCTTACACCATATTTGAAGGCATAGTCTGGAACGACGATATAGCTTCCATGTAGACGTATGCACATTCTTTCATGGGGCTTGGGGGCTTGTAATAGATATTCATCTAGGATTTGGTATAATTGTTTGATGTCGTCAAGGTGATGGGAGGAGACATTGGATTTGGTGTTAGTAGTGGAATAATTGATTTTAGACCTATACCTTTCACGATTTTTTGCCTCTATCTCTTGGAAAGTTTTGGGAGGCGATTTAGGAGGTGATGTAGGTTGGGGTTTAGAGGAAATTTTAGCCATGGAGATTGGGTAAGTGGAGATCTTTTGGGAAGAGAATGATCGCCTGAGAATATGGAACGAGTCAGGAAGATTTTTGCAGAAAGAGAGTAATAGAAAAGTTGGAACGATTTTGTAAAACGGATTTGAAGTCGAAGGGATTTCTCGGGTTTGGTATTTGTAGATAAGTGATGGACGAGAATGCTTTAGGGTGGCTACTTTGAAAAGACGGTATAATTTTATGTGGCACGTGGGGAGTAAATTAAGAATATGACAATTATAGTCTGCAGATGTGGCAGTTAAGGGGTATTTTTGCCATTTTACTTAATCAATATTACTTTCTTATTATAAATTCTTTATAAAGGAGAGTGGAGGCAATGTTGTAATATAATTAATTGGACCCCGAATCTGGTGCGGGTCCAAGATTGGTCATGGCCCGATGCTGGTGTTGACCTATTTTTTACACACTATAGTGGACCAGGTGTGCAAGCCCATTATAGTGTCCTTTGGGGGTGACTTGACAAATTACGAGGGTCAAAATCCATGTTGACTTAAGATTCCAAATCAGATTATGATTCCGGATCTTAGTGGTGATAAGGATTGATCGATCAACATCATATTCACAATTGGATATTCAAATCATGCATGGCTTCCCAATCCTAATTAGCTAGGGATACTAGATACTAGGGCAGTTGATAAAGGTATAACTATAAACATAAGAATTGAATCACCGTACATTCAATCACACAATAGTTTATATCAAATATCGACATTATTCCAACAATTTTACGTTCACAATTGTTAACGATTTGTAGTCTGTACTTATTCTCACACCGGAGCTATCCTTCAACGACCGAAGCCGTCAGGCTCCTCAGTGTGGTTGTTCCTTGTGTAGGTTATCTCGTTGTTTGGTGATTTCTACCGATGTACAAAGTTATACGTCAACAATAATGAAATAGAAAGTTGGATAATAGATTTAAACTTTAATGATGTGACATTCGTTGATTCCTTATGGGATTGGTCCTCTCATAACTTGGTAATATATATTTTTCATTCATATATAGTATAAAGTAAAATTTAAAAAATTAAGTGTGGTTTATTTAAATTTTTGGATCACTTATAATTTAGAAATTATCAAATCATCACTTACAATTTGTTCTCAAATATCAAGTTATCTCATTTTCATTCAATTTGACTATAAATAAATATCACTCGCCAAAAAACGAATGAAGTGACTTCCAATGAATTCATGTTACAAATGTCCAAAATAATCCTAAATAATTATATATAACATTCAATCATTTAAAGTTGTGTACATTATCCTTTCCTCCTTTCAACTCCAAAAAATATAGGGTAGTATTTTAATTATATTTAACTTAAATCTAATTAGAATTATATGTAGAAATTCATAATTTTGTTCATTTAAATAATTAAAATATTTTGAAACTTTTAGTAATATGTAATTATATTTATTATTTATTATAATATGTAAGTATAAGTTATTCAAGTTAAATTAAGTAAGATTTAATTATTACATATAAGAATTATACAAAAAGGTTTATTATTATATATTTTATTTTTTTATGAATAAATAATTAGAATTAAATTTATATTGTTAGTTAAATAATACAATATATTTTTAAAGGATAACAATTTGTCTTATAAATATCACATAACATTATTTCACTATTATTAAATCTTAATATTTAACTTTAAATAAACATTTTCGGATAACATATTTAGTTAAATTAAAGAGAGAAAAAAACACCTTTGGAAGTTCTAGGCTGAAGAACCAGGCTCCATATGAACCAACTACTTTGACCACATTAAACTGTTGGGAATATTCAGCCCATATATATTCATCTGGAATCACATCTTGACCCAAAAGGTTAACCTATTAGGTCTATGATCCATCAGAGTATATATGTCCTTACTTTTTCTACTTATGTTTCGATGTGAGGCTTTACTATCACGTGGTTTCTCAACAATCAAGTCTCTCTATCTAATTAGGCTTATCTCTTAATACCTCTTGTTTGATCTCCCAATAGTCTCCATAAGAAGAGTCTTCCACTTGCTCAAAGAATATATAATTCACCAAGTATCCCTAATTAGGGGCCCACACTTATCAATATTTTATTGTCATAAGTCAACTAAGAGTCTCTGTGAGAAGAGTCTATTACTTGCTTAATGAATTATTTTTTGTCCATCATGCATAGTCCATACCATATGCATGACCCAAACTCATAATCATGACTCTGATACCAGTTGTTGAGAATATTCGACCTGTATATGCTCATCTAAAATCGTATATTGATCACTTTTTGGGACAAGATATAATTTTAGATGAGCATATATGGACTGAATATTCCCAACAAATGGTATCACATTGTTGGGATGCTACTCGAATCCTATTATGAAAAGAATTGTTGTTATGGAAAAGAAGAAATTCTATTTTTTAATAAAAGTATTATTTTGGAAAGTAGTTCTATTTGTAATGGGAGTTTTATTTTGAAAGTGTCCTATTTTGAATAGAAAGATGAAAGTTGTAAGTACTCTATAAATAAAGTATTATATTTAGTTATTGAAGCGTAGCACAACTAAACATCATGTAGTATCCTAAGAGTTGAAAGACGGTGTGAATGGGTTTTATGTATGTGTGAGGGAGAGGGCCTTTTGCAACTTTTATATTTCATCTAAAAAAGTTGTATTGTAGGAGAGAATGTTTTGTAACTTTTAGTCCATGTAAAAAGTTGTGCTGTAGAGATTATCATATTGTGTAACCTCAAATTTATTATTATAGAACGAAAGAAGCAAGTTTTTTTTTTATAGAATAGAAGAAGGAAGTTTTTTTTAAGAACAAATTGTGCAATTGATATGGAGAATATGGATGATAAAATAAACTTTAAAAATGGAAAATAATGATGTTAGTCAAAACATCGTTAGTAGGTGTCGATTGGTGCTTGAAGACAAATTATGGGTGATGGTTCTATAATTTTTTAGCTTTCAAAAATTTGGATAAACTACAATTGATTTTTTGAATTTTACTCCATAATACAAGTAGGATAAGACTATGGATAATAGTATTTTGTAAGTAAATATTGTTTGTGGTTGTGAATTTGGGAGGTTAGTTTGAGTTATTTGGAAATTTAATTTTACATGATTTCTTATTTTAATCCCTATATTACCATTTACTAACATGAATATTACAAATAAAAAAAAGTAAATGTGAAATAATAGTAATTGACTATACATGCACCGTTTTGTTTTGTTTGTTATCAGCCATTATCGTGTGCCGTAATTAATAACATTTTAAATTCAATATTGTGATTGAGTTGGTACGTACATGTGATTATTTATACGAATTTGCTCGAGGTTGAAACGAATTAACCTTACTTGAACAATCAGTTTTCTTTATCGATAGTTAGCTTTTATCATAGAGTTAACTTTTATCAAAAATTGAATATCTTTTTTTTTATGTAGTGGCGTATATTTTGAAAAGGCACCACTAACTTTCGTAACTTTGATATCAATTGTTAAGAAGGAATTGACGAATCTGCATACTAGACGCACATACACAAGGTACTAACATACATGTTTAGAACTTAACCTGACCCAAAATCTTAAGTCATTGGGTTTTATATATATTCATGTATATTAACCATTTACTCTTTCGGTATTTGTCTAATATGAGACTCCAACTCACTTATCGCCAAAATTTGGTGTGCGGTCGCAGGCACCCAAAAATAAAATCTTACTTTTGAAAAATATTAATGTAGTAGTGTAAGCAAGAGTCGATCCCACAGAGAATGATTAATTTAATTTTATGTTTTCGTAAACTAAAATTGGGGGGTTTGTAATTAAAGAAATAATTTAAATAAAATTAACTAAAATAAATAGGCAAGAAATAAATAAGAAGAAAAAGCCTTGGTTTAAGTCAAAATCCACCATCAAGAATTTACAACTGATCATTGATGTAAGAATAACTCAATTCATATGTTGAACATTCACCATTGAAATAACTACTCCCAAGTAGAATAATTTTTCTCCTCTCTCCTTAATTTTAGATAAGTAGAGCCACTTGGTCTAAATACCCTTACTACAAAACAACCTCCGGCACTTGCTAAAGATTTAATTTAATAGTAGCTTTAAGAATTAGAGAGATCGTTAAACTAAATAACACAAGCCACTTGTTTGCATTTAATTTAGATGAATATTCTTCCTAAGATAAAATAATCTTTTGATTTGCAAAATAATTATTAAACTTAGTTGCTTCAAAAATAGCAGTAGATTAATATGAATAATAAACTAGTAGTACTCCTAGCAATTAAACAAATCAGTCATAAAATTAAGCACAGAAAAATATTCAATACTCAAAATATAAATTGAACAATTAAAATAAATTAGATCTCACAGTGTATAAATCTTGATGACTTCAATCATTTAAACCAAGAAAAATAATTTAGCTACTCATAGTTGTAGAGAACACCAAAGAATAGAAGAGAGAATTTTTCTAATGAAAGTTGTTATATTACATTGGGTCTCAAGCCCTCTATTTATAGGCTTTATAAACCTCCTAACCCTAATAGGATTTACAATTAAAAATAAAAAAATAAAAAAATAATTATTATCCTAATCATAATTGGAATTAAAAAATAAAATATAAAAATTATGTTTATTTTTTCAATTCCAATTTGTATTTGGATTCCATAATTTAATCTCCTCACTTTGCAGCTGAAACGAAAACTAACAACAAAATTACTGACGCGCTGCCAGCTCACGCCACACGTAGATAGAGAAAGAGGAGAAACAGCTGCCAACCGCTTTTTCTTTATTACCGTTGGCGCGTGTCAGCCACGTGCCCATGATATTCAGCCCTTCCCGCGCATTGCGTGGACTGCTTTTGCCTTTCCCTAGCCCAAAACGGCGTCGTTGCTCGGTTGCTGTTAATTTCTTCCAGTCCCGCGCCATGCCCGGGCACCGACTTTTCTAGTAATTACGAATTTGCCCCTAACAGTTCAATATTTACCATTTTACCATCCAAGCTTTAGTTAATTCCTACAAAATCAAATAAAAATAATATAAAATTACTAAAAATAATAAAAACACTTAGTAATTAATAAAATACCTAAAATACTAAAAATACTTAAAAACTCACAAATAATTAAGCATAAAATACCTAAAAAATTGATATAAAATCGATTTATCAATATCCTAACATTGCTTGTTACATAATGGTTACTCTTTCCGTTCCTTTTTGATTAACGTTTTAGAAGAAAACACAAATATTAAGAAATATAATTAATGATTTGCCTATGACAAAAATAGTTATAAAATCTCAATATTATATTTCTAAAATTTATTAAAAAAGATGAAAGAGAAACAAGTTAATATTTAATGTAAGAGTAATATAAAAAAAATTTAAGTCATTAATACTTTTTTAAAAATTTTAAACGATAAAAAAAAAATCACTCATTAAAAAGATAAATAAAAAAGAACGAAAAGAGTATCTATTATTATATACTCTCTCCATCCCAGAATAAAAGTGTTTATTATTATTTTTATTAGTCTTAAGTTAAATGACCACTTATCTTAAATAATCTAATTTTTACAAAAAAATATATTCTACAAAAATATATTCTATACAATTAGATAAGAAATTATAATATTTTTTTGAAAGAATTCAAATACTTATTGTTAAAAGTAGTATTAAATACTTCAACAAAATTGATTCCAATAAAAAGTTTTTAGATAATTTTAATTTTAAATATAAATAATTTACTATTATTTTTTTTTTTAATATGCATAAAAAATTAACTAAGACTTTTATTTTTGGAGGGAGTACTTACATTGAGTAAGATAGGAAGTGAAATAATTGATTTGAACTCGATGCCTTTGACACTGATTAGTTCCTTTTGGAACTAGCCCTCTCTTAACTCGAGTGTATTTATATTTACACAAGTAGAATAAGATTGTATTTTTACAGTTGAGTCAATTTAAAGATCTCTCTTATAGAGTCAAAGTGGAATTATATTAATTTTTTGGCCCCTAATTTTTGACTTTGAAAAATTCACCCTCCTTTTGGGATGGTTGTGACATGTATTTTCAAGAGTATTGTGAGCATTCAAGAGATGATGAATTTTTTGAGGTAATTTATAAATAAATACTCTCTCTTATATATGTTTAAGATCTTTGGCTTCTACACAGTAAACTTGGAAAAAGAACAAAAAATAGTCTCTATTTCCCAAGTCCCAAAATGAGTACTTGACCTTTGACTAGAGTATCAACGCAAAATCTTTGTTTCATGACATAGGTTCAAGTTATTAAGGACAAAAGTTAATACACCGGGCTCGTATAGTGATTGGATAGGAATCCACTACATCACTCTTCTATATTAGGTTGTCTTTATGCACACGAAGTACAATTTTCATGTTACGTTGGAGCTCTCAAAAGAAAAGTGTTGCTCTAGCTAAAATAATACCGTACGAACTTAGTTAATCGCTCTCTGGCGTTTAACCTTAGAAAACATCCCTAGTTGCTTCAATTATCGTTTAGTATGAATTTAACATCCGGCAACCCCAAAAATAAAGCTAAACTTCTTACAAATATTTAATATATTATGATACCTCTTCTTAGACCCAACTTGTTGGTTTGCAAAAATATGGCATACATATAATCAAATTATATAAGCTCAACGGAAGCAAGAAAAATCAGATTTTAAAATTTTTGTACAAACCAATAACCCGGATCTTTCTTATGCGACTATTATTAATTGAGGAAGGATAAAAGAATTTATACCTTTGTAGAACCAAGCTTCCACGGGTACAAGTTCATCTCCCTTTAATCCTTCACGTTCTTCTTCAAATTCACCGATTAGATTCCACGGATCAATGTTAGCTCCCCAAGTGTTGAGCCTCTAGAGGTGATCCACCAAGAGATCTATGAATTAAAGAAGTGGATTATGGTTTCTCCAAACCATGGGTGGCTAACCCTAATTCTCTTTCTCTCTCTAACTCTTAGATCTAGAGAATTATGGAGTACTCTCCCTCTCTTTTGAAAGAGTGTGTAACCTTGATCTATGATAAGACTCCTCTTATTTATAGATCTAGTCAACCCTCCTAAACTATTTAGGATTAGGATTTTAATTTAATTCCCAATTTAATTAGGAACTAAATTAATTAATTACAATTCCTAAACTATTTAGGAACTTAATTATTTAATAATGAGAGTACTTCTTATTAATTAATTACTAAACCATTTAGTAACTTAATTAATTATTATTATAATTATAATTCCAAAACTATTTAGGAACTTAATTATTTAATAATAATATTACTACTTATTAATTAATTCCTAAACCATTTAGGAACTAAATAATAATACTAGTAGTAATAATAATAATAGTAATAATAATAATAATAAGACTCCTCTTATTAATTTATAATTAGTATTTCTAAAATACTAAATTATAAATATTAAGCTATTTAATTTATTCTATTACCATAGTATAAATTAAATATACTTCATTTATTATTACGATTATGCCATCCACTTCTAAAATAAATATTACTCTTTTGCGGTGTGACCCTTTAGGTTCTCCATATTAAACCGGTTGTATAATAAATAAATTAGAACAAATCTAATTCATTTATTACGAATTAACTCTTTAATTCAGAATAAATAATTATTCCACAATAAGGGTAAGCCCCCTTAGCGATTAGTCGACTTTCCAGATAATATAGATTTCAACATTTAATCGTAAAAGAACCTTTCAGCAAATAGTTACCGTACAATTCAATCATTCTACCACACAATGTCCCAATCAAATATAAGACACGGAATTTCTGTCAAGTCTTATTTATTTGATTATATGCATTTAAATTCACAAATACACAACTCTAGTTAATGTAAATTAGAAACTCCTTTCTAATTCCATTCAACCCTGGCCAGGGATTTCTGAGTTGTCACTTATTGAATCGCATAGGAGATTCTCTCCCTTTACTGGAAGTGGTAGATCCTTTGTTGACCATTCATCTATCTCCATGTGTACCTTATTATACCCAAGCACATCCTTTGATATACCAATAGGTCTTAAGGAATATGTCAAAGTATAACTTAGTACACACAAGATATTAAGATGATCTCAAGTCTAAGGATCACTTGTACGACTATCACATAAGGAACTCCTATTGAAAGACGAGTAAAACTCCATTAGGTGTTCCTTGAGCGAGTCACGTTCAGTGAACTTATTCTCTAATAAGCACCTACATACTTGCTTTAGTGTCTCTACACAAATGATTATGAGATCAATCATCCTCTTCATAAGAGCAAGCATAGTATGTACCAATCTATCCGGATCTACTAATCCCCTTTTTAGTGATCCAACGATTAGGAACAATTTTAGTTTTGAGCTATCTTGAATTTAGATCTCATTAGCATGATCCTCATCATGGTTCTAAAAGCATTGCTCGAAAACTATGGGTTTATCCATTTGATTAATTCAAGTAATTAATCATGAATAAAGAAATGTCTTGATACTTTTATTAGTAAATGAACAAGATTACAAAGTATATGTTTATCACATCAAATGTGATTGGCTTGAGGGCATATTACTTTCAATCTCCCACTTGCACTAAAGCCAATCGCCCTTTGGTATCCCCATACCATTCTTCTCTAAGTGACGTACAAATTGCTTAGTAAATGCTTTAGTTAATGGATCTGTCATGCTGTTCTAAGAGTCTACCATCTTTATGGTGTCGTCTCCTTTTCAATGATTCATCTAATCATATAAAAGTGCCGCAACACATGTTTGGATTTCAGATGAGACCTAGGTTCCTTGGCGAATGAAACTCCTTTAATGTTAGGAACAATTATAAGTTCTGTAATGAACTTTTTTCCAAACAATCACCTTTGCAACTTCACTTATAGTTATTTACTATGTCTTTGTCACTAAATCTGCAACTCTTTGCTGTTTGAAACTTTTCCAACTCACTGCAGCACCGTTCATGGTAATCATATTACCTGAAACGGATATGTTGTTATCTTGGTTAGTCTGAAGAAACTTGAGTTTGTTAAACCCTCTAGTTTTATATTAGACCCATCATTAGAAACTCTTTTCTAATATTCTTCTCCAAAATTGAACTGATATCTGCTTATTATACATAAGCACTATCAAATCTAGTACATTTTAACGAATCAATGTACGTCCCTTGGGTTAAGCCGAGCATCCTTTATGATCTATCTCTATAGACCTTTATCCTAAATAGAATGTTAGGACGCTTCTCCCAAGTCCTTAATGGAGAAGTTTTAGACAACCACATCTTTACTGATTGTAGCATCGGTATGTCATTCCTTATTGATATTATATCAACATATAATACTAGGAATGTCACAGTGCTCCCACTAACCTTTGTGCATACTTGGTTCATCCTTGTCTTTGATAAAATCAAACTCTTTTGATTTTCTCATCAAAACGGATGTTCCATCTTCGAGAAACTTGCTTCAATTCATAATTGGATCGTTGTAACTTACATACTTGATTTGCTCCATCTATATGGAGACAAATTCTTTTGGTTGTATCATACATACATCCTTTTGTATAGTAAGCTGTTACTGCAAGTAAAATCCGAATGGATATATGCATTTTCACTAGTGAAAAATTTCATCTTAGTCAACTCATTGACCTTGTCTGAAATCTTTTTACCACTAATTAGGTCTTATAGGTCTCCACCTAGCCATCTGCTTTAGTCTTTCTCCAAAGACCCATTTCGGATTTTATGGTCATCAGTCATTTCTCTTGAGTATCTAACACTCATACCTCATCGTATATATCTGAATCATCATCCACTATGATGCGCACCTTATCATTATCATCTATGATGAATCCATACCATTCAGGTATCTTTGGAACTAAACCAGATTTACGACTTGGTTGTGGTACAATAGGTTTATCTACTTGTACAGATTCCTTCATTTTATCTGTAGTGTTTTGTGGTTCTTGAACTTCTTCAAGATCTATTTTACTCCCACTAACCCTTTAAGAAAAAAACTTCTTTTTCTTATAAGGCAGCGTGTTTCAACAAACACCTTTTAGTTAGTTGGATTATAGAAGTGATACCCTAAACTTTCTTTAGGATATCCCACAAGTTTACACTTATCAGATCTTGTCCCTAGCTTATCATGTCAAACCTTTTGACATAAGCTGAACAATTCAAATCTTAACATGCTTAAGACTTAGTTTTCTTTCTATCCCATAACTCATATGAAGTCTTAGGGATGGATTAAGAAGGTAACTTATTTAGTAGATATGCGATCGTTTCTAGAGCATAAGCCTAGAAGGATACTGGAAGATCGGTAGTACTCATTATGGATCATCACCATGTCCATTCTGTGAGAATACCATTTCACTTGAGATGATCTAGAAACTTACTGCTTAAGTATTCCCTTCTCGATCTAATCGAAGAACTTTAATACTTTTGGCATTTAGTTTCTTTACTTCACTTTTGAATTCTTTGAACGTTTCAAACGATTTGGATTTGTATTTCATCAAATACATATATCAAAATCTAGAATCATCAGTGAAAGTAATGAATGAATACCCTTCTCTTGCATCTGTTGTCATAGGTCCCACACACGACTGTGTGTACCATCTCTAACAACTCTGCAACTCGCTCTCCATGTCCACTAAATGGAGATTTAGTCATATTGTCCATGATACAA
The DNA here is from genome assembly GCA_947179155.2 of Hedera helix. Lineage (NCBI taxonomy): Eukaryota > Viridiplantae > Streptophyta > Magnoliopsida > Apiales > Araliaceae > Hedera > Hedera helix. Next base: position 3,426,971 of record OX359273.1, read on the forward strand.
GATTCACAAGTCGTAATTGATTCATAATCAAAACGCTCTAAAAGCCTATCTTTATACAACTTGTTTTAGTCTTGTTTCATTAGCATGACCTAGTTAACAGTATTGCAAGAAGGTATGATTCATATCATCTATTTGCTTTTAGTTTGTTCAAATTGGAATATTTTTCATATAAGTCAAGTATACAAAATCTATTAAGTAATCAACCAGTTCTAAATAAAACATTATCATTATAAACAGAACAACGATTGTTCATTATTATAATGTCAAAAAAACATTCCTTGTCATCACATGGAACTGAAATAATGTTTCTAAGAACTGGAACATAGTAACAACTTACTAACTTAATAGGCTTGCCCGTAGGCAGTGCTAAATTATAAGTTCATATAGCTAATGCAGCAACCTTTACTTCATTCCCCAGCACATGATTACTTATCATTTATTTAGCTTTCTACTTCTGCTTAGTCTCTGCAACGACTTGCATATGTGAGACCACCATTCGGTATTTAATACCTAAGTAGAACTTGACTTATAGAAAGTTCTATTTCATTATGAACAAATCTATATATGTAGCTGAAGTTTCACTAAACTTCTTCTACTTAACTACTACAACTCTCTTGCAGTTGTTCTTCCAGTGTCCCAGCTTATCGCAATGAAAACAAACTCCTTTGCCCTCGAGATCACTTTTATTTATGTCCTTTGTTTAGCCTTTCTTTTGCCTTCTACTCTTTCTGACTCCTCAGAAATACCTTTGGCCATCTTCCTCCTCTTAGAAGATTCATCTACAAGTAACTCTTGGTTTTTCTAGAAAGGAAAGTGACTCTCAGCAGTCTTCAACATATTTAAGCAAATCAGTAAACTGACATCTAGCTTAATAATGTATGAAGTTCACAATAAATTGTGAATTAGAGTCAGTGAGTGACTGCAAGATCGAATCTTGACTCAACTCTCCATCCTTGATAAAACATGTTTGTCCTAATTGATCAATCCAATTGATCATCTTTAGGACATACGTCTTTTACTGTAGTGCCATTGATTATTATAGATCGGAAGAGCTCCTTAGATATCTTATATCTAGTTGGCCTACTTTGCTCATCATACAACTATTGGATGTGCAACAATATAGTAGGTGCATCCATGTTCTTGTGTTGACGCTGTAACTCGATACTTATGGATGCGAGCATGATACATTGAGCCACCTTTGCATCATCTTGCCATTTAAAATAGCAATATCTTCCTCAGAGACTTAGTCTACAACGTTTGCAGAGATAGACAAATTAAGGACATTTGCTAGCTTTTCAGCATTGAGAATTATTCTCAAATTTGTTTAATCAATCCGAACAATTCAGTTCGATTAATTGTAAGCATACATTATGCTATGCAGTGTTAGTGAATTAAACATAACAATATTCTTTAAGTGAATTAATAACAACATTAACATGCATTCATTTTATTAATTACCAAAATAAATTAGGTCTTTATTTAAAATGGTGTCTCCCACTATTTTCTTCAAACTATATTACCCTCCTTATATAGTTCGGCAAATCTAGTTAAAGATTTGCTAGTGAGAATAAAGATCCTATTTCAAATGTATATAGCCTTGTGTGACACAACAAACGATATATAAATAAATAAGTAGACAACTCTTGTCAATTACATCAACATGTAACTCCTTTTATTTTGCCTCTTAGATTATTATGATCATGTGTGACACATCCAAATCAAAATTATCCAAGTTAAGTCCAACCTAGCATTTTCTTATATTAGAAGAGAAAAAGACCGTCCTTGTGTGACACAACAAAACAGTAATGTTCAATTCTTTTTATAAACATCAAATGTGATAAAACAACATCTCAAAAAATTAATATAAGCCTTGTGTGACACAACAAACTTATAATGATTATTTGATACTCTATCATTTTACCATGCTAGAATTCGATATTTTTAATAAATATCTTTGAACGTTACAACTTAATATTATGAGTAGTAGAATAAATAAATTAGAACAATTCTAATTTTATTTAATTGAATTAAACTCCTTTAATTCATGAATTAAACATTTTAATTCATTTTATAAATAATATTTATTCTACATCGTGAGAGGTTTATTAATATTAATTGTCTCATCTTGTTTAGCGCACATGCACATATATATATAAAATACGCGTCATATTAATTAACATGCGAAGCATGTTTGATAATATATAATATATATAAATAAGCATGCACATATAGAATACTATATTCTACTTGGATTGATTATGGACTTTTATTATAATTTGGTTTATTCGAGCCACCAAATAAACCAATTGGTCAAACCTAGGGTGCAAGAATAAATTAAATTAAATGTAACTATTACATTTAAATTCGAGCTCCATTACAAATGGGTCTTCATGCGCTCCTTGCTTCTTTGCTCTAATTCTTCAAAATAATTCTAACTAATCCTATTACAAAATATTTACAATAAATAAAAACCTTGATCAACAGTCAAGAGGAAGTACATAGGAGGGAGATAGAATTATACATAAGAAAAATTAGAAAGACGAGGTACGCAGACCCCATTTATTAAAACCCATTCATTCATGCATTTAATTAAAATTAAATTCAATCACATTGGTCAATAGTCCATAATCAATCCCATTTATTATCATATATATCAATATATATATATATATTAATAAATAATATCCATCTCATGAATTAAATAAATCCTTTGATACATGTATTGGTATCATTTAATGGGCAATTTAAAGTTGTATGAAATCCAATTTCATATTTAAAATAAACTATTTATTTTAATTATAAAATCATGTAAAAATAAACTATTTATTTTTATTATATTTTTGTAATTTTTGGATTTTTAAAATCACCCAAAATAAACCTTTTATTTTTTTAATTTTAAAAATCTGCTCAAAATACAAAAATGCCATTGAAAAATATGAAAAAACAATATTTACGAAACTGCCATCGGAACCAAGTAATTACGAAAATGCCACCGCGCGTTTTATTTACGAAAAATGCCACCGCGCGTTTTATTTACGAAAATGTTACCGCTCAGTTTAATTACAGAATTGCCACCGCGCAGTTTAATTACAGAATTGCCACCGCGCCAGGAATTTACGAAATTGCCATTGCTTCAGGAATTTACCAAAATGCCACCGCACCAGCTAATTACGAAATTGCCATTACGCACGAAAATTACCAAATTGCCATTCCCGATCACTGTAGCAGTCGCGGTTTTTTTTTTTTCTTGTTCCAAAACACAATTTTTGGAATTGATTTTCATGACCCATGATTCTATACAACAAATTATGCCCAATAAATTATTCTAAACACATACCCATACATATATGAAATTAAAACAATTAATAATTCGCATAAGTTTGGCTCTTGATGCCACTGTTGGTTTGCAAAAATATGGCATACATATAATCAAATTATATAAGCGCAACGGAAGCAATAAAAATCAGATTTTAAAATTTTTGTACAAACCAATAACCCGGATCTTTCTTATGCGACTATTATTAATTGAGGAAGGATAAAAGAATTTATACCTTTGTAGAACCAAGCTTCCACGGGTACAAGTTCATCTTCCTTTAATCCTTCACGTTCTTTTTCAAATTCACCGATTAGATTCCACGGATCAATGTTAGCTCCCCAAGTGTTGAGCCTCTAGAGGTGATTCACCAAGAGATCTATGAATTAAAGATGTGGATTATGGTTTCTCCAAACCATGGGTGGCTAGCCCTAATTCTCTTTCTCTCTCTAACTCTTAGATCTAGAGAATTATGGAGTACTCTCCCTCTCTTTTGAAAGAGTGTGTAACCTTGATCTATGATAAGACTCCTCTTATTTATAGATCTAGTCAACCCTCCTAAATTATTTAGGATTAGGATTTTAATTTAATTCCCAATTTAATTGGGAACTAAATTAATTAATTACAATTCCTAAACTATTTAGGAACTTACTTATTTAATAATGAGAGTACTTCTTATTAATTAATTACTAAACCATTTAGTAACTTAATTAATTATTATTATAATTATAATTCCAAAACTATTTAGGAACTTAATTATTTAATAATAATATTACTACTTATTAATTAATTCCTAAACCATTTAGGAACTAAATAATAATACTAGTAGTAATAATAATAATAATAGTAATAATAATAATAATAAGACTCCTCTTCTTAATTTATAATTAGTATTTCTAAAATACTAAATTATAAATATTAAGCTATGTAATTTATTCTATCACCATAGTATAAATTAAATATACTTCATTTATTATTACGATTATTGTAATATCCCAGACAATTTCAAGATTTTAAATAATATCTTAAATGATTTTATTAAAGGTTAAGGTTTAAACCTAGAAGGTGAGAAGGAAGATGTGTAGAAAATGGGTAAACATTTTTTTTTAACATAAATTATTTGTTAGAAATTAAATGTGAGAATATTTTAATGATGCAGGTAGATAATTTATTTAAGAAAGAAATTCAATTGAGAAGTGAAGGTGAATATATTAATATTTATATATATACACCTATAGTTGAGTTTGTTAGTCAAACAAGATGATGTGTGAAGTAAATTAAATACTTAATAAAACTAATAAATTAATTAGTTTTAGTATGGATTAAAAAGAAAAGTCATGTAATATAATTAATTGAATTAATTATATAAGTTATGAATTAAGGTTATGAGTAACAAGTAGGGAAGTGGAATATTGCCTAGAAGGACAATATTAAGAAGTTAATTAATTAAGTAATTTACTTAATTAATAAGTTGTTATAGATGTAAGCCCAATATGGAGATATTTGCATGAATTGAGTAATTAAATAAGAGAGCCAATAAAAAGTAAGTTATGTAGCCCAAACCATTAAAAGTCAAATGATGGTCAATGGTTGGGAGAAGCATTTCAAGTATTGATTGAGTGTAGAGAATTAACTAGTGTCTAGTTAATTGAATAACCCTAGTTGGTTGACAAGAGAGATAGCATTAACCAATCATTGGTTAATTGCTAGATAAATAAGTGTGGGGTTAAGAATTAACCGTGGATGGGTTAATTAAGTAACCCAATGTGGTAGAATTAATTATAGCAAATCTAATTGGATTATATTATAAGTCCAATTGAGGTATTAAACTAGGTCAAAATAATTTAACCTAGTAGTCCATATAATTTAATTTGAACATGGATTTATGTAATAATTAACCAAGCCCAATGCTTGTTTAATTAAATGTAACATAGGGTATTTAATATTAGCCCAATGTAGTAATTAAATTGAGCCCAAACAAATTTAATTGACGAGCCCAATAGAAATATTAAATTGATCCAATGTGGAGCCCAAATGGTAGTCAAAGTTATGGTCAATATATATACATTGGTATATATATGTATTGATACTTATATAATGATATAGGATATAAAAATAAAGCCAAATTGGTGTAATTTATTGGCAAATCCCGAATTTTGGAGGGGGCCCCACATGAAAATGTTGAGTGTGCTTTTATTTTGCTTGTTTTACACTCTAAAAGTTGCTTCCAAGCAACCTTGATAGGAGTCATTCATCCTTGTCAATCATTTTGTCCATCCAAGCTATAGTAAGCATGAGTTTAAGCCTTAAATGTCCAAGTGTTGGTTGATTAGTAGGAGCTAATGGAGATTAAGGAAGTACTATAAATATAGTGCTTCACCAATTCATTGTGTTGGTTAGCCATTTTACAAAAATTTCAATAGAGAAAAGAGAGAGAACTCTAGAGAAAAAGAAAAAGAAAGTTAGATCTTGTGAGCATTGATGGTTGGATGATCTTGGAGCAAGGTTTAAAGATGAAGGTCTCATCAAGAGGAAGCTATCTATGTAAGAAGATTGATCATCCAAGCCTTTTCAAAGTTCTAACAAAGAGGATAATCAACAAAAGGTATAAAACATTCTAGCTTGGTATTGTTCTTTGGGTACTATGTAATTTCTTTGGTAGAAAACTAATTTTCAAAATCTAAAAAGGTAGAAACATGCTAGATTGATATATCTAGGGTTACATGGGTTTAATATGAATTTTTTGGTGTATTTATGTGGAAAGATTTCATCAAAATCATCAAATAAGTTTTTACCGACGAAAACCAAGTAACCAAAATCATGGCAGCCACTCCCGAAATTTTTGGGCATGATCCGTAAGTCGGATTCATGATCCGTAAATTTCTGGTGTTAGATGTGTGGGATATGAAGATTCTCCAAGTGGAATCACTTCGATCCGATTTAAAATGAGCAAGTTATGATTTTTCAACCAAAACACACCCACTGTTTTATGCTGTGCACAACAGTCCGGTTTAGAGACAATTTCTGTGACCAAAACAAATCCAAATTTGATGTTTGATGACAGAAAAATGTAGTTCGGGAAGTCACGAATCCATCGATACCAAATAGGCCTCAATCGGACTTGTGGATTTCATTTTATTCAAGTTCCCGTCGAAGACCCCAAGTCTGAAAAAGCATAAAAGTAATCTGCCTATTTTTTTAAAAAAACCGGCCGGTTCGGTTTTTTTCGGTTTTTCATGATTTCTAGGTAGGGCCGGTTCGGGCATTTTTAGGCCGGTTCTTGGGTTGGTTCCAAAAGAGAAAATGCTTATAATTTTATAAAGAAAATTATCAAAATTTAAAATCCGAATTGTTTTGTAATTTGGTATTTATTAGAATTAATGGTGGATTAAAGCTTACTAAATTGCTAATAATTATGGGAAAATTATTTTTAATTTCAGAAAAATAATATTTGACCTATTGGCATGCTAGTTAAGTGTTATAAAATAAAATTTGAAATTATTGGAGTGATTCACTATATATTAGCTATTTATTAGTGTATAAATAGGCTAATAATCTAATTAAATATTATTTAATAAATATTAAATAATATATGAAGTTATGTAATTAATTAATTATGATTTAATGAATATTAAATAATAATTAAAGGATGTTAAGATGAATAAGTTAGTTATTTATTATTTAATTGCACTTAAATAATAAGTAAAGTTAAATAATTAATTAATTATTATTTAAATTAATATTAAATAATAATTAAAGAATATTAAAGTTAGAAAGCTAATTATTTATTATTTAATTAATATTAAATAATAAGTAAGGTTAATTAAGTAATTAATTATTATTTAATTAATATTAAATAATAATTAAAGGATAATTAAGGTTAATAAACTAATTATTTATTATTTAATTAATATTAAATTATGAGTTCGGATAATTAGTTAATTAATTATTATTTAATTCATATTAAATAATAATTAAATGGTAATTAAGTCGAATAAATTATTACTTAATCGAAAGAAGATTATTAAGTAATTAAAATATATTGATAATATTATTGACTAACTATTAAATGATAATAGTTAAGAATTAAATCATTATTCAATAATTAATAATGATACGTAATTAATTTAAAATATTATTAAAGGATTAATAATATTATTTAGCATTTAATTAACTATTAAATAATAATAGTTAAGAGTTAAATCACTATTAAATAAATAATAATGATAAATAAAGATTTAGAATATTATTAAAGAATTAATAATATTGTTTAACAAGTAATTAACTATTGGGTAATAATAGTTAAGGGTTGAATCGTTATTAAATAATTACTAATGATACGTGAGGATTTCAAATATTATTAAATGATTGATAATATTGATGAACAATTAAATTATTATTAAAATGATTGATAATAATGAGAAGTCAATTAAAATATTATTAAAGGGTATAATATTAGCAAGCAATTAAATTATTATTAAAAGATTAATCATAATGATTAAGGTAAACTATTATTAAAAATAAATTAATAATAGTAATGATTATTTAAAGTGTTATTTAACAATTAAATAACATTATAAGTTATTACTAATTGATAGTAAAATTTAAAATATTATCCAAGGTGGGTAACATTATGATGAGTATCGAGATAAATGATGTGATTAAGTTAAACCAAGGGTATGGTCTATTAGTGATTAATTGGTTGATCGACCTAAATAAATATAAGGTCCAAGTTTTAATGCAGTGACATTAATAAATGTCAGAATTGCATAGTTTCGAACAAAAGATTTATGGTGTTGAATATGAAACACTGAGTCAAGTCAAAGAGAGACTAAAATATGAAATTAACCTTATTAAATAAAGGGGATGATAAGAAGAAATAAATATATTTAAAATAAGATTTAGTATTGAGTCAAACTTTGACTGATATTGTGCACCGTTGATCTCACATATCGTGTAGGTGGTGCGAGGAACGTGAAAGATTAACGTAAGCTGGTTATACAAGTCCAGGCAAGTTTTTCAGAATGTGTTGTATTATGTGCATGAATTATAAGTTTGTTATTAAACTGAGATGTGCTCATACGTGGTTATGTGCAAAGATGTTTTAATGTGCCTTTGTGCAATAAGTTGATTTGAACTATTGATATGCGGTAGTTGATTTAAGACAATTGTTCTGTATTGAACTATATGTCATGATAGAGGTTAGACATGAAGCATAGATTAAATGCGATGCATGATATGCACGAGCAGTATGTCATAAACTGAAATGCATGAAAAACATGATGATAGTATAAATTGTAAATTTTATGTGAAGCATGTAATGTGTTATGTGTAGCTGTTGAACTTGCTGAGCCGTCGTGCTCATTCTTGCCTAAACCAACATTTTCAGATAAGGCTAGTTACCTGAAGTTCTCGATAAAGAACAAGGAACAGGAAAATATATTACTTCCATTGAAGATCTAAATATCTATTGTAGATATCAGTCCGAATTGGACAGGTAAATGATTCTGTAGCATAAGACTTAGTTGGTATGTTATATGAGTATTAAATACTCAAATTGATTGTAATAGAATGTCGTATCATGTATGATATTGAGACATACTAGGAATGTATAAAGATTTCGATTCTGGAATAGAAGGAGATGTTATATAATTGTAAATAAATGATTATTTAGCAATTATAATATTGTTAAAATTCACGAAAGATAAGGAAAATGTTGTACTCGTGTTGAACCGGATCCGAGGTTCGAGAAACCCGGATTCGGGGTCGTCACAATTATGCCATCCACTTCTAAAATAAATATTACTCTTTTGCGGTGTGACCCTTTAGGTTCTCCATATTAAACCGGTTGTATAATAAATAAATTAGAACAAATCTAATTCATTTATTACGAATTAACTCTTTAATTCAGAATAAATAATTATTCCACAATAAGGGTAAGCCCCCTTAGCGATTAGTCGACTTTCCAGATAATATAGATTTCAACATTTAATCGTAAAAGAACCTTTCAGCAAATAGTTACCGTACAATTCAATCATTCTACCACACAATGTCCCAATCAAATATAAGACACGGAATTTCTGTCAAGTCTTATTTATTTGATTATATGCATTTAAATTCACAAATACACAACTCTAGTTAATGTAAATTAGAAACTCCTTTCTAATTCCATTCAACCCTGGCCAGGGATTTCTGAGTTGTCACTTATTGAATCGCATAGGAGATTCTCTCCCTTTACTGGAAGTGGTAGATCCTTTGTTGACCATTCATCTATCTCCATGTGTACCTTATTATACCCAAGCACATCCTTTGATATACCAATAGGTCTTAAGGAATATGTCAAAGTATAACTTAGTACACACAAGATATTAAGATGATCTCAAGTCTAAGGATCACTTGTACGACTATCACATAAGGAACTCCTATTGACAGACGAGTAAAACTCCATTAGGTGTTCCTTGAGCGAGTCACGTTCAGTGAACTTATTCTCTAATAAGCACCTACATACTTGCTTTAGTGTCTCTACACAAATGATTATGAGATCAATCATCCTCTTCATAAGAGCAAGCATAGTATGTACCAATCTATCCGGATCTACTAATCCCCTTTTTAGTGATCCAACGATTAGGAACAATTTTAGTTTTGAGCTATCTTGAATTTAGATCTCATTAGCATGATCCTCATCATGGTTCTAAAAGCATTGCTCGAAAACTATGGGTTTATCCATTTGATTAATTCAAGTAATTAATCATGAATAAAGAAATGTCTTGATACTTTTATTAGTAAATGAATAAGATTACAAAGTATATGCTTATCACATCAAATGTGATTGGCTTGAGGGCATATGTCTTTCACAACTAAGGTGACTAAATCGTAGTGTACCACTGCAAAATAATCTCATCTCACTCGCTATTACAAGCGCCGAGACAGGTTATCCATGTGAGTAAATCAACCTTTTGGCCTTGTAACACTTTGTGTGTGTGCGTCTATATATATATATAATAAGTTATGTTATTTTTCAAACTTATAAAAGGGATCTAGAAGGGGGGTTAAATAGTTCTTTTTTATATTAAAAAAATCTTATTAAAGAATGTTTACCAAATATTTAAACAATTAACTTATTTGATAATGGATAGTGGAATTTGTTGTTTTAAAAAACTCCTTCTAAGATTAAATAAAAACTCCAAATTTTGAATTAAGTGAGTTTATGAAAAGATATTGCAGTAAATAAATAGTTATAGTAATTACAGCAGTTATAATAGTTAATATGAAACCAGTAAAGAGACACATAAATTTTTAAGAGGTTTGGAGCCTAAAATACTCCTAGTCCTCTCTTCCACTCCGATGAGCAGAGATAATCCACTAAGGATGTAGGTTATACAAACCAATGGTTCACTCATAACAAGCTACAACACACTAAATCACTTAGAAACGGTAAAAACACTCAGTTTTCTTAGGTCACTAAGACTTCTTTCTCCAAGACACTAAGTCTTCTTAAGGTCACTAAAACCTTATCTCCAAGACACTAAGTCTTCTCTAGATTACTAAGATCTTATCTCACTAAGAGCCTTGATTCACCAAGAATCAAGGCAAGTCACTCAGACTTGTCTTTTTTACGATCACTGAGATCTAGAGGTTGTTGATGATGATTGATGTTTGAGGTGCTGCTATGATAGAGCTAAATTATACGATATTTTTATTCCCTAATACTTAGTTTTTATATTTATTGCGTGCTTAAATGTTTAATTATTTAGTTTATTTTGGTTTTAATAGGTTTTATAGGATTTTAGTTAATTTATGTTAATGTAGGTAATTTTATAGTATTTTTATATTTCTTTTTATTTATGTGTTTTTATTTATTATTATGTGTTTTTAGGATTTTTAGTATTTTTATATTATTTTTATTTATTTTTATATTTTATTTTGTAGGAAAAATAAAGCTTGGGGGCAAATCTGAAAAATTCGCAAAAGTCTGATGGCATTTTCGGTAAATAACCAGGCTGATGGCAAAATCGTAATTAAATCGAAAATGTGACCGGTGGCATTATCGTAATTTCAGCATGATGGCTTACCGCGCAATGCGCGCGGCGTACTGAACGGAGAGGCAAAGAAACGACGCCGTTTGGCGATGAAAGGAAACGGTCCGCGCAATGCGCGCAAGAATTTTGAATCAGCACCGGAAGGAAACGACGTCGTTTTGTTGAAGGTTACGGAAAAAAATAAAAAACCGCGCAATGCGTGGGAAAGCGGTGACGTCAGCGGAGCGGGGAGCCGCGTTGACTTGGTCAACGGCGCGTGTTAGGGGCTGTTTGGCTACGCGATTTTGCAGATTTTCGGGATTATTTTGGATTTTTGCTACTTTTTGATTCCAAATTGGATTTTAATTCCAACTAGGGTTAGGATAATAATTATTTTTCTTTTTCTTTTATTTTTAATTGTAAATCCTATTAGGGTTTGGACAAGTTAGAGACCTATAAATAGAGGGCCAACCTCTCATTATTCATTGTAAGTTTTTGGGAGATCTTTCTCCTAATTTCTTGGAGAGAGAGTTTTTCAACCAGTAGGTATTATTTTTATTATGTTTGGTTAATTTTATTTTTCAGTTCCAAAGGGATGTTGAACCTTATTTTTAATTAATGTTTTAATTGAGTTTATTATTTATTCCTTAATGCGTGGGATTTATTCTTGATGATCTGTTTTAATTGATTAGATGATATTTATTTGATTAATTTGATTTGGCCAGTTGAATTAATTAAGTTTTGTCATATGCTAGATTAAGATTTGATATTAAGCAAACGATATTTTATCTGATCATAAGTAGCAGTTAATAATATTTAATTGTGGTCAAACTTTTGAATATTATTATGATTATCAAGATGGCAAGTTAAATGGTCCGCGATGTTGAGATTGTTGCTTGGAATAATCTAATTCTCTAATTTTTAATGCAACTGTTATATTAAATCTAGACTGATAGTTCTAGGTTGTATGATAGTTAGGGTCTTTTGTGAGCGATTGCTGCATTAGATTTATAATTTAAGGAGGATTTCGGGTAGCTTGGCGATTGTCGGTTATCTAGGATTATTAATTTCAATTGAAGGAAGTGATAATAACAACTTGATTAATTTGTTAATTAAAAGAAGGGGATACTGAACTAAGGAACTGAAGTTTGTTTTTCATTGATTTTTCTCATCTTTATTATTTACTATTTAGTTTTATTTTAATTAGTTAATTAATAATTCAAAACCCCCCCATTTAATTAGATATTCTTGAAAACATTAGATTTATTAAAACAATTCACTCTCTGTGGGTTCGACTCTTACTTTCACTACTACATTAATATTTTTAAAAGTAAGATTTTATTTTTGGTTGCTTGCGACAGCTTCCCAAATTTTTGCGCCGTTGCCGGGGAGTGTTTTGTTTTAATTTATTCTTTGTTTTCTTTGTCGTTTTTTTTTTTAGTTATTTATTTATTTTATTTTTGTTTTTCATAGTTTCATTGAGTGTGCAGGTGAAGAAGAAAATCATGGCTTGGAACCAAAACGATGATTATTTTAATGCGGTAAAAATTTCTTCTCTTCAACAACAAGTTGATGACCTAACTTCTGTTATCTATGCCTGGGCTGCAGGTAGAGAACAACCAATGAAGGCTTGTAGGAATTGTTCCATACTAGGACATCCAACAGAGTTGTGTCCAATGTTTCGAGAGCAGTCCTATGGACAAGTAAATGATGCAGATGGTTTCCGTGGACCTCACGGAAACTATGATCCCTATTCAAACACGTACTACTCAGAATGGTGGGATCATCCAAATTTCAGCTATGGGAATCCACAAGTGCACCAACCTGCAAGTCAACATATGCTAGATTACCAACAGTTCAATCAGACATATCCCAACGATCAAGCACATGACCAATCTTCTAATTCCAATTTGTCTTTAGAAAATATGTTTAAATATTTTATGACTGATGCTTTGCAATTTCAACAGGAAACAAATGAGAATATTCAGCGTATAAGTATTCAAGTGGAACAACTGAAAGTTGCGGTCAGTCAATTGGAGGTGCAAAGTGTTGAAGAATTACCATCTCACACAATGGTGGATTACGAGGAGGATGACAATGAAATTGTGTTGAGCAGTGGTAAAGATGAGGAAACTCCAGCAACGAAAGACAATGAAAAGGACAATTTGGAAGAGGCCATTACGCATAACTTGGGATTGACAAAAGAAGAAGAAGAAATTGAGCTGAAACAAGATTTGAAGAGGACTACAGATTCATTAAATTCTTTGCCATTGATTTTAAATAAATTTGCATAACTTTTCATTCCATTACCTGTTACTCAAAATAAATTTTTACCTTTTATTTTGCAGGATTTCATTCCGGAACAATCATGCCATGCAAAGACGAGATGTAATCTACCTATGAGGAATGTTGTGATGGATGGAGTACGCAACATACATGCAATTGGAGTGACGTAGTGGTTCGGCCTGTTGTCGAGCCAATGACAATAAACAAAGGCGCTGCTTGGGAGGCAACCCAAGGGAAGTAGACTTTTCTTTCTTTTTATTTTTGTATTTTATTTTTGTTATTTGTGCCTATTTCTTTGCATTATAGTTTACATTGGGGACAATGTAAATTTTAAGTGTGGGGGAAGGGTTTTAGGATATTTATTTTTTATTTTTAGGAAATTTTAAAATTTTGTTTTATTTTTTAAATTTTTTTTTTATGGTTTGTTTTATTCTGATTTATTTATTTTTATTTGTAATGAATTTTAAAAAAAAAAATTTAAAATTTTGGAATTTTGTGGGTAAATTCACTACAAACCCTTACGAGACAAAACTCGTCCACTTGGGGTAACCTTGGGGTTTAAAGGCTTGTTACACGTGCTAAGTGTAACCGTGTTTCCTACGAAAATGGAGTAATTTTTTATTTTTTTTATTTTTAGGATGTGTCACTTGAGCAATGAATTAATTGAATTTTAATTTTTAGCCAATGATAAATTTTGATTTTTATTTAATAACTCTTGAAAAAATGATAAATTTTTGCTTAGTTTGAATTTTTGACTTTGTATTGATTATCACTTTGTTTAAGATCTTTAAAAATTGTATGCACTTATATCCATTTGTTTGAGCTAATTTTAATTTAGAAAAAGTTTAAATGGTTAAATGCTTATAAAAGATATTTTTGAACTCTATATCTTATTTGATCATTAGTTAAAGTGAAATATAAGACAAAATATAATTTGGAGGAGATGATTTAGGTACTTTTCTAGGATTGTTAAATTGAGAAGAATTCATGTGGTGGGTTGAGGTGGAGGGTAAAACGCACTCACTCATAAACACATGAAAAAACGAGATGGAGCGTAAAACGCACTCGCTGGTGAGATGGAGCATAAAATGAACTCACCGTGAAAAAAAATGATGAAAAAAAAAATGAAGAAAAAAAGAAAATGGGATGGAGCATAAAATGCACCCATTAAAAGAAAAAAAAAATTGAAAAAATATATATATTTGAAAAAAATTGATATTGATAATCCTAGTATGTTTCATTGATTAAAAACCTTTTGATCTTCTGATGTATATTTGTCTGTATTAGCTGAAAGTGATGAGAAAAATAAGTTTTTTGAGTTTTGTTGTATGTCTTTTATAAGGTAATTAATAACCTAAACTTATCTGAGTTTTAATTAGTTTGATATATTTGGATACACACACACACAAAAGATCTTGAGTAGAGTAAGATTAATAAATATGTTAAAGTTCTAGATTTTGCATGATTTTGAAACTTTCTATGAGTTATCATTTAAAAAATCTTTGAGGTTGATGTGAAGTTCATATTAATTTAGCTCATGTAAAAAGTCGAGTTAGTTGAGTCGCTTTAGTCTGTTGGGCTAGTTAGATTTATTTTATTTTTGTTTATTTTTATTTTTGTTTTGCCCGAGGACGAGCAAAAGCTAAGTGTGGGGGTATTTGATAGAGCTAAATTATACGATATTTTTATTCCCTAATACTTAGTTTTTATATTTATTGCGTGCTTAAATGTTTAATTATTTAATTTATTTTGGTTTTAATAGGTTTTATAGGATTTTAGTTAATTTATGTTAATGTAGGTAATTTTATAGTATTTTTATATTTCTTTTTATTTATGTGTTTTTATTTATTATTATGTGTTTTTAGGATTTTTAGTATTTTTATATTATTTTTATTTATTTTTATATTTTATTTTGTAGGAAAAATAAAGCTTGGGGGCAAATCTGAAAAATTTGCAAAAGTCTGATGGCATTTTCGGTAAATAACCAGGCTGATGATAAAATCGTAATTAAATCGAAAATGTGACCGGCGGCATTATCGTAATTTCAGCATGATGGCTTACCGCGCAATGTGCGCGGCGTACTGAACGGAGAGGCAAAGAAACGACGCTGTTTGGCGATGAAAGGAAACGGTCCGCGTAATGCGCGCAAGAATTTTGAATCAGCACCGGAAGGAAACGACGTCGTTTTGTTGAAGGTTACGGAAAAAAATAAAAGACCGCGCAATGCGCGGGCAAGCGGTGACGTCAGCGGAGCGGGGAGCCGCGTTGACTTGGTCAACGGCGCGTGTTAGGGGCTGTTTGGCTACGCGATTTTGCAGATTTTCGGGATTATTTTGGATTTTTGCTACTTTTTGATTCCAAATTGGATTTTAATTCCAACTAGGGTTAGGATAATAATTATTTTTCTTTTTCTTTTATTTTTAATTGTAAATCCTATTAGGGTTTGGACAAGTTAGAGGCCTATAAATAGAGGGCCAACCTCTCATTATTCATTGTAAGTTTTTGGGAGATCTTTCTCCTAATTTCTTGGAGAGAGAGTTTTTCAACTAGTAGGTATTATTTTTATTATGTTTGGTTAATTTTATTTTTCAGTTCCAAAGGGATGTTGAACCTTATTTTTAATTAATGTTTTAATTGAGTTTATTATTTATTCCTTAATGCGTGGGATTTATTCTTGATGATCTGTTTTAATTGATTAGATGATATTTATTTGATTAATTTGATTTAGCCAGTTGAATTAATTAAGTTTTGTCATATGCTAGATTAAGATTTGATATTAAGCAAACGATATTTTATCTGATCATAAGTAGCAGTTAATAATATTTAATTGTGGTCAAACTTTTGAATATTATTATGATTATCAAGATGGCAAGTTAAATGGTCCGCGATGTTGAGATTGTTGCTTGGAATAATCTAATTCTCTAATTTTTAATGCAACTGTTATATTAAATCTAGACTGATAGTTCTAGGTTGTATGATAGTTAGGGTCTTTTGTGAGCGATTGCTGCATTAGATTTATAATTTAAGGAGGATTTCGGGTAGCTTGGCGATTGTCGGTTATCTAGGATTATTAATTTCAATTGAAGGAAGTGATAATAACAACTTAATTAATTTGTTAATTAAAAGAAGGGGATACTGAACTAAGGAACTGAAGTTTGTTTTTCATTGATTTTTCTCATCTTTATTATTTACTATTTAGTTTTATTTTAATTAGTTAATTAATAATTCAAAACCCCCCCATTTAATTAGATATTCTTGAAAACATTAGATTTATTAAAACAATTCACTCTCTGTGGGTTCGACTCTTACTTTCACTACTACATTAATATTTTTAAAAGTAAGATTTTATTTTTGGTTGCTTGCGACAGCTTCCCATGCTAAGTGCGTTATGAATATCTCTCTAAAAGATTTAGTAGCTAAACGATTTCTCTGTGAATTTTGGAGCACTTGATCTTTTGAAATGTTGATTGTGTAGAAACTGTAGGTAGAAATCATTAGTCCTAAAGTCTAGAGAAGTAATCCTTTTATAGGCATCCTTGGAATTTTTTTCGTTTTAAAGTTATCGTTGCTCCATTCTTTCTAGGACACTTGTCATCTTCTGATTATTGTCGCCTAGCAGGTTTGTCGGCTAGACCACTGGTTGTCTCTATCAGTAGTACTATGTTTGTTGCAGTGATAGACACGTGTCCTTTATAACTGCTAAAATAAACATTTTTGGATAAGGTACTAAAATCAATTCTGATCCTTTTCGCCAACACAGATCTTTTTCTTCACAATCATTTGTTATAGGTCAGTTATTGATGCATCAGTCTTTTTATTATGCAATGTAAGTAGTACTGTGATTTGGTTTAGCACTACAATCTGATGTAACTCTACGATCTGATGTAGCTCTGTGATTTAATGTAGCTATACAAAATTATGTAGCTCTTCGATCTTACTTCTTGACTTTACTTGACGATCTTAAGTTGTTTGACTTTTACTCTATGATCTTTAAGCTATTTTGACTTTACTCTACGATCTTAAGCTTTTTTCTTTGCTTAACCACATTGTTGAACTCTATGATTCTCTTTAGAAATTCTTTGTTTAATCCTTACGATCTTTTATTCCCTTATATTTGATTATCTTACTTTTTTTTTCCTGAGCTCTGCAATGAACAAGTTTTGTGCTCCACTATCGTAATGTTTTTCTAGACATTCAATGTTCTTCTAATCTTTTTCAGATACTTTGTTATTCAACGATCTTTGTTATTATGCGAATTTATCTTCATTCTATGATCTTGAAGTGTCTGTTCAACCTGCTCAATGATTCTTTGTTCTTTGAAGTTTCTTTTGGTTGGCTTGTCACTCTACGTTTTGTTGGTTTGTAATAATCCATGAACATATAATCAAATTACAAAATGGCAGTGGAAACATGGTAAAACAAATTTTAAATTTTTTTTTATTATAAACCATAATCCATGATTGACCTCTATACGTAATTATTAATTAACAAATAACGAGTTAGAGATTATAACATTGAAGCTTCAACGCTTTTATAGGTACGAGTTCAATCTATATATAATACTAGGAATGTCATAGTACTCCTACTAACCTTTTTGTACATACATTGTTCGTCCTCATTTTTGATAAAATCAAATTCTTTTATTATCTCATCAAAACGGATGTTCCATCTTCAAGAAGCTTGCTTCAATCTATAAATGGATCGTTATAGCTTACAGATTTGATTTTTTCTAACTTTTGAAATAAAATCCTCCGGCTGTATCATTTATACATCCTCTTCTAGTTTCCCACTAAGGAATGTCGTTTTCACGTCCATTTGCCAGATTTCGTAATCATGCTAAGCTGCAATCGCAACCAAAATTCGAATGGACTTGAGCATTGCTATCGGTGAGAAGGTTTTGTTATAGTCAACACATTGTCTTTATTTGAAACCTTTTGCAACCAGTAGGGTCTTATAGGTTTCTACCTTGCCATCTGTTCCAGTCTTTCTTTTAAAGACCCACTTACACCCAATAGGCTTAATGCCCTTAGGTGGAGTAACCAAAGTTCATAGTTGGTTCTCATACATGGAGTCCATCTCAATTTTCATGGTTTTTAGCCATTTCTATGAGTCTTTACTACTCATCATCTCTTCGTAAGTCCATGGATCATCATCATCTACGATGTGTATCTCATCATCATCCTCTATGATGAATCCATACATTTCAGGTATCTTCGGTACTGTTCCATATTTACAAATAGGTAATGGTACAGTAGGTTATTTTACTTGGTTAGGTACCTCACTTTGACGCGTAGTGTTTTACGATTCTTAAACTTCTTCAAGGTCTATTTTACTCTCACTAACCCCTTTAAGGATAAACTCATTTTCCAATAAGGTAATATATTTCGCAACAAACACCCTTTGTTTAATAAGATGATAGAAGTAATACCCTGCAGTTTTTTTAGAGTATCCCACAAATTTACACTTATCAGATCTTGTCTCTAGCTTATCATGCTCAAACCTTTTGACATAAGCTGGACAACCTCAAATCTTAACATACTTAAGATTAGGTTTTCACCTTGTCCATATTTCATATGGGGTCTATGAGAAGGATTTTGAAGGTACCTTGTTAAGTAGGCATGCTATCGTTTCTAGGGCATAACCCTAGAAGAAAACTAGAAGATCAGTAAAACTCATCATGGAACGAACCATGACAACAATGTTCGATTTCTCCTTTCAGAAACACTATTCAATTGTGGTGTACCAGGTGGAGTCTATTATGAGATTATACCATTTTCTTTGAGATAATCGAGAAACTCATTGCTTAAGTATTAACTACCTTGATCTGCTCGAAGAATCTTAATACTCTTGCCAGTTCGTTTCTCTACTTCACTTCTAAATTATTTGAACTTTTCAAACTATTCAGACTTGTATTTCATCAAATACACATATCCAAATTTAGAATGATCATCAGTGTAAGTAATAAAATATGAATACCATCCTCGTGCATGCGTTATCATAGGCCCACATACATCTATGTGTATCAACTCTAATAACTCTGTAACTCTTTCTCATTTTCCACTAAAAGGTGATTTGGTCATTTTTTCCACGAGACAAAATTCACAAGTTGGATATGATTTATAATCAGATACTTCTAAAAGCCCATCTTTAGCTAATTTGTTTAATCTTGTTTCATTAATATGACCGAGTCTACAGTGCCACATAAAAGTATAATTTACATTATCTCTTTTCTTTTATTAGTTTGTTCAATTTGTAATATATTTTTATGCAAGTCAAGTAAGTAAAGTCCATTATGCAATTTACTAGTACCATACAAAATATTATTATTATAAATAAAACAACTGTTATTCATTATTATAATATGAAAACCATCATTGTCCAACATAGGAATAGAAATAATATTTCTAATAAGTACTGTAACATAATAAACATTATTTGAATTGATGGACTTGCCTCTAGGCAGTGCTAAACAATAAGTTTCTACAGCTAATGCAACAACCTTTGCTCCATTTCCTACGCGTAGGACGACTTCATTTTTGTTTAGATGTCTACTTCTGCTTAGTCCCTGCATAGTATTACATATGTGAGAACCACAGCCAGTATCTAATACCCAGGTAGAACTTTGACTTACAGAAAGATTTATTTCAATCATGAAGAAACCTTGATCTAAAGTTGAAGCTTCTTCTGCTTTAAATCTGCAAGATGCTCCTTATAGTTCCTCTTCTAATGACCCTGCTTGTTGGAATGGAAGCATATTCCTTTACTATCATGATCAGACTTCTTATTATCCTTTGCCTTTGCCTTGCCTTAGCTTTATTATTATTATTTTTTTCAAAAGAACCATTATGCCTCTTCCTATTCTTGAAATAATCATCCACGAACCAGACTTGGTCCTTCTTGGATGGGAAGTGACCCTCCGCCATTTTCAATATGTTAAGTAATTCAGGCAAGCTAACATCGACCTTATTTATATGAAAATTCACAATAAATTATGAGAAGGTGTCCGAGAGTGACTGCAAGATCAAATCTTGGCTCAACTCCCCATCCATCACGAACCTAACTATCCAAGTTGTTCAATCAGATTGATCATCTTTAGGATATGAGTATCAACGGTAGTGCCCCCGATCATCCGAAATCGAAAGAGCTCCTTAGCTATATGATATCTTGCAGTCCTATTTTAATCACCATAAAGATCTTTAAGGTGCATCAGTATAGTAGGAGCATCCATCTTTTCATGCTGACGCTAAAGCTCGTTACTTATAGATTCGAGCATGATACATTGAGCCACGATTCCATCATCTTGCTACTTCTTAAAAGTAACAATCTCTTCTTCTGAGGCTTCTTCCATAACAATTGAAGGGACAGACGAATTTAGGACATAAAAAATCTTTTCAGCAGTGAGAACTATTCTCAGATTCCTTAACTAGTCCGTATAATTTTGTCCAGTTAGTTTATTTACATCAAATATGTTATGCAGTGATAGTAAGTTTGACATTTGTAAAATTCTGCATGTGAAAATAGACAACATTTTAGTATACATTCATTTTATCAATTACCAAAATAAATTAGGTATTTATTTAAATTGGTATCAATCACTATTTTCATCAAACTATATTACCCATTTTATATAGTTCAGCAAATTTAGTTAAAGATTTGCTAGTGAAAGTAAGGATCCTATTTTAAATGTATATAGTCTTGTTTGACATAATAAATTATATATAAATAAATAGGTAGAAAACTCTTTGTCAATTATATCAACATATAACTCCTTATATTTTGCCTCTTGAATTATTATGATCATGTGTGACACATCCATATCAAAATTATTCAAGTTAAGTCTGACCTAGCATTTCCATATAAGTAAAGAAAAAAAATATTGTCCTTGTGTGACACAATAAAACAGTAATGTTTAACTCATTTATAGACATAAACTATGTCATAAAACAACATCTCACATAATTAATATAATTCTTGTGTGACACAATAAATGTATATTGATTATTTGATACTCTATCATTTTATTATGATAAAAGGTGACGTTCGATATTTCAAATATCTTTGAACATTACAACTTAATATATTTATTTTGAAGGGTTTGTTATTAATTGTCTCATCTTATTTAGCGTGCATACATACACACACACACACACACAATTAACATGGACATATAGAATACTATATTTTACTTGAATTAATTATGAACTTTTATTCTAGTTTGGTTCACTAAAGCCACCAAGTGAACCAAAAGGTCAAACCTAGGGTGCAAGAACCAAATTTAAATATAACTATTACATTTAAACATGGACTCTATTACAAACGGGTCTTCAAGCGCTCCTTATTTCTTTGCTCCAATTCTTCAAATAATTCTAGCTAACCTATTATAAACTATTTTCATGAAATAAAAATCTTGAGCAGCAGTCAAAAGGGAATTACATAGGAGGGAGATAGAATTATACACAAGAAAAATTAGAAAGACGAGATATGCATATCCCATTTATCAAAACTCATTCATTCATGCATCCACAAAAATAAATCCAATCATATTAGTTAATAGTCTATAATTAATCTCATTTAATATCATATATATATCAATAAATAATATTCATCTTATGAAATTAAACCATTCCATATATGCACTGATATCACTTAATGGACAATTTAAAGTTGCATAAAATGCAATTTTAAGTTTAAAATAACTCTTTATTTTAATTATAAAACCATATAAAATAACCCTTTATTTTAATTTTTAAAATACGCACAAAACCTCAAAAATCAGACAAAATTCGCGAGTTCTAACGCAGCTACGCCAGACCCCCACGTAGCTGCGCCAAAAGCCTAACGTATGTGCATCAACTTGTGACGCAGCTGCGTCGCTACCTACTGCTAGTTACGTAATTTCGCAATTTTGCTATTTTTGACCCCCTTTTTGATCCAAAACTTAATTTTTGGTAATTGTTTTCAAAATTCATGATTTTATGCAACATGTATGTCCAATTAAATTATTCTAAATACATACCCTTATATATAGAGAGAATTTAACAATTAATAATTCCCATAAAATTTTGCTCTTGATGCCACTGTTAGTTTGTAATAATCCATGAACATATAATCAAATTGCATAATAACAACGGAAGCGCGGTAAAATAGATTTTAAATTTTTTACTACAAACCATAATCTAGAAACGACCTTTATACGTAATTATTAATTAACAAAGAAGAAGTTAGAGATTATGATTCAACGCTTCCACATGTATGAGTTCAACTCCTTTGTTCTTTGTGTTTTCTTTCAAATCCACTTATTAAATTCCTTTGATCAATGTGCCCAAGTATTTAGCCTCTAGAGGTGATCCACCAAGAAATAATATGAATTCAAAAAGTGGGTGGTGGCAAACCCTAGTTTTTCTCTCTCTTCTAATTCCTTAGATCTAGAAAACTTGTGAGTAGTCTCTCAAATCTTGTGGAAGTATATGTAACCCTTATCTATAATAAAACTCATCTTATTTATAGATATAGTCAAGGAATAGGGTTTTTAAATTAAAACTCATAATCTAATTAGGAACTAATATGAGAGTACTCTTATTAATTAATTCCTAAACCATTTAGGAACTGAATAATAATAAAAGTAATAATAATAATAAGACCCCTCTTATTAATTTATAATTAATATTTTCAAAATACTAAATAATAAATATTAAACTATTTAATTTATTCTATCACCATAGTATGAATTAAATATGCTTAATTTATTATTTAGATTATACCATTTATTTCTTAAATAAATATTTTTCTTTTGTGGTGTGACCTTTTAGGTTCTTCATATTAAACCGGTTGTAGAATAAATTAATTAGAATCATTCTAATCTTATTTATATAAATAAATTAAACCATTTAATTTATTTAATAAATAGTATTTTATTCCACAATAAGGGTAAACCCCCTTAGTGATCAACGACTTTCTAGATAATATAAATTTCAACATTTAATCACAAAAGAACCTATTTCGCAAATAGTTACCGTACAATTCAATCATTTTACCGCACAATGTCCCAATAAAATATAAGACATGGAAATAACTGGCAAGTCTTATTATATTTCATCATATGTATTTCGATTCTTAAATGCATAACTCTAAATAATACAAATTTAAAACTTTTTTCTAATTTCATTTTATCTTGGCCAAGGACTACTGAGTTGTCATTTATCGAATCACATAGGACATTCACTCTTTTTACTAGAAGTGGTAAATTCTTTGTTGATCATTCATTTATCTCCATAAACAACTTATTATACCCGAGCATACCTTTTGATATACCCTAAAAGTCTTAATGGATATGTCAAAGTATAACCAATCATGCGCAAGATACTATGACGATCTCAAGTTCAAGAATCACTTGTACTACTATCACGAAAGGAACACCTATTGACAGGCAAGTAAAACTCTATTAGGTGTTCCTTAAGCGAGTCACATTCAGTGAACTTATTCTCTAATAAGCACCTACATACTTGTTTTAGTATCTCCACACAAATAATTATGAGATCAATTATATTCTTCATAAGAACAAGCATAGTATATACTAATCTATTCGGATTCACTAATCCCTATTTTAGTGATCCCACGATTATGAACAATTTTAGTTTTGACCTATCTTGAATTTAAATCTTATTAGCACGATCATCATCATGATTCTAAAAGTATTGCTAAAAAACTATGGGTTTATCACAATTAATATCAATAATTAAATATGGATAAAGAAAATGCCTTTGTATAATTAACTTTTATTAATAAACGAATAAGATAACAAAGTATATACTATATCACATCAAATATGATTGGTTTGTATGCATACTACTTTTATATTTTTCATCTTTCATTTTGTGATCTCGGAGTGGTTGTTTATTTCGCTCTACGATTCTGCTTGACTTCTTTATTTAACTCTGCTAATTCTTCAACTCAACAATTTTTTAAATCTTTATCTCTGTTCTGTGACCTTGTAGTCTACTTAACGATTCTGCTTGATAATTCTGTTAGACTTCTTCAACTTACTCTACAATCTC
Source organism: Hedera helix (assembly GCA_947179155.2). Lineage (NCBI taxonomy): Eukaryota > Viridiplantae > Streptophyta > Magnoliopsida > Apiales > Araliaceae > Hedera > Hedera helix. Next base: position 3,451,642 of record OX359273.1, read on the forward strand.
AGAGTGGATAAGCCTTCTTCTCTACAATTTCAATCTAGTCTATTATAATTTCTATTTTTATAATTTGAATTAACCTAACAAATTTGATCCCTAAGTTCTTTTACAATATATTTACAACATCTTCTCAATCATAAGGATTGTACAAAATTACTTGTTCATTACAAATATACATTAATAATTTTTTCATATCTTTTGTCATCATTAAATCAAATGCATTCAACTCAAGTGCACTAACAAGTTAAAATATAGAAATGAATTGAAATCAACATTATATAATAACCTTTATTGTATAAATATGTAAAAATAATAATAATAATAAATATCCGAAAGATGTCTATAATCAAACATAAAACATATCAAGGCATAGGAAGTCCTAAACTCTTAACTTGAACTCAAAAAACATCCTCAAGAATTCACTTAGTCAAGGGATCATAAACCATGTTGCTCGTAGAGATATGTTATGGACCACCTTCTTTCGTGCCACAATATTCCTAATGTAGTGAAATTTAATCTCAATATGCTTGACTTTCCATGGTACTTGGGATCCTTAACATAAGATAAAGTAGTCGTATTGTCATAGTTAATGGTGATATGGTCACTCAAATATGATCCAATATGCAGGCGCATGAAAAATCTTCATTACCATATGGTCTCTTGTACTACAAAATAATAGGTAATGTACTTTGACTCCATGGTGGACAACGCAACACATGGTTGTTTCTTGCTTAACCAGTTAAAGGCTACACCACTAAGCAAAAACTTATAACCAGTGGTAGACTTAAGTTCATTTAAGTCCCTAGCCCATTTTACATTATTGTACCCTTGTAAGAGTAGCTCACTGCCTTAATAACACAACATACGGTCTGTGGTGCCTCTCAAGTATCTAAGTATCCTCTTAACTGTCACCCAATGAGCAAATCCAAGATTGCTTTAAAATTGACTAACCATCCTCACTATAAAACTTATGTTAGAGCGTGTACAAATCATTACATACATCAACTTACCAACTATACTAGTATAAGAAACACGAACCATCTACTCTTTTTCTTGATCAGTCTTAGGGAAAAGATCATATCTTAGTTTATGATCCTTCTTAATGGGACTATCAACAAGTTTAGAATTATGCATACGAAAATGCTCTAGAAAAAATATTATATAAATCTCTTGACTTAAAGCTAAAAATCTTTTACAACTATCCTTATGGATCTAAATTTCGAGCACAAATTCAGCCATACCGATGTCCTTCATCTCAAAAATAAATGACAACCACTTTTTAGTGGTGTCAACACTCCCATATCATTTTCAGCTATAAGATGGCATCGGCGTACAAACACAAGATCATGAAGCTTTTATCAACCCGTTTAACATACACACAATGGTCTTCCTTAATCATCATAAACCCATTAGTAATGATGGCTCTATGAAATCTAAAGTACCATTTTCTAAATGATTACTTTAAACCATAATTGGAATATTTGAGCTTACACACTTTGCACTCTTATCTCCTGACTTCAAAGCCAACTGGTTGATCTATATAGATCTCCTTATCTAGTTTTTCATATAGAAATGCAGTTTTAATATCCATATGATAAAGCTCCAAATATAAATGTGTAACAATAGCTAAAATAAGGCGAATGGAACCAATTCTCACAACTGATGAGAATGTTTCATCATAGTCCATACCTTCCTTTAAGGAGAATCTTTTTGCCACTAGACGAGTCTTATACTTGTCGATTAATCCATCCTCCTTGCGTTTAATCTTGAAAACCCATTTGTTTTTAATGGCCTTACAACCAAGCGATAGATCAACCAACTCCTAAAGTTGGTTCTTACCTATCTCATCATTCATAGCATCTTTCCATTCATTACAAGTAGGTGAAGTGAGATCTCTCTTATATATAGCAGGCTCATTATCATCTTTTGGAGCGCACATAAGGGCCTTTTCTTTAAGTAGAAGAAGGGATTCTTCTTTAATTTAAAAAGAAAAATTGAGATACATTTGCACGTTTACTTCGATATAGCTCAAGATTTTGTGAATCAAGTGCCTCGTTAAGCAGTATATCCCTCCTACTATCCTTAGCATCAAAATGATGAGAATCAAATTCCCTCATTCGCTAAAGGATGATGGGATGTCTCCCACTAATTTAGCCATCTTATATAGCTTAAAATCCTTTCTCGTGTCACCCTTACTTGGGAACTCTTTCTTTATGAATTTCATATCTCGCGATTTAATGTCAGTCATTACTCCATCAGGTTATTCGCATATTATCACATAACCCTTTAAGTGTTCAAGATTATAAAGATACACTTCTTTCTTATAGAGTCTAACTTCTAAGTTGTTGGGACAAAATATGCATATTTCATGCCTATTAATGCAGAAAATATAATTACACACAATCATATTACTGTAAAACGTGAAAGTATGACATAAATCATTTTTTGTAAATTTACAATCCCATGAATCATCTTTATACGTTATTATTAATTGAGGAATGTTTAAAATCATACTGTATGAAGACAAATTAACTATTGATTTGATCTTCAAGTTCCAATTCTTTGTTCCTTCGCAGTCCTTCAATTGCACAGATCAAACGCAAGCTACTCAGTGTGTGTAGCACTCCAAAGGTGATCTACCAATAGAATATAGATGAAGAAGTAATTTAAGTTTATGAAAAACCTAAGGTGGCTAGCCCTATTTCTTTCTTTCCTAAGACTATTTAGGTTTCAAAGAATAATGTCGTGGTGTTCACCTTAATCTATTATAAAGTCTCTCCTTATATAGACAAATCCTATTTCATAAACTATTTAGGACTTAGGGTTTTTAATCTAATTCCTAAACTATTTAGGAATTAAATTAATAATAATAATAATAATAATAATAATAATAATAATAATAATAATAATAATAATAATAATAATTCTTATTAATTTATAATTAGCATTTCTTAAATACTGTATTATAAATATTAAGCTATTTAATTTGTTCAATCATGGTACAAATTAAATATACTTGATTTATTATTATTTGAGCTAACTACTTCTAAATCAATATTTCTTTTTTATGATGTGACCATTTAGGTTCAATATTATGCTAGTAGTAAAATAAATAAAATTAGAACTATTCTAATTTTATTTAAATGAAATAAACTTTTTTGTTAGAATCTATATGTATGATTTGATGATATAAAAGTGATAAATGTATATTTGTTCAGTAGCTTTTATAAAGTCCTTATCTGAGATTTATTGTACAAAGACTTAAAATAGTATGATCAAACTTATTAGGTTGATCTTTGAGATGATATTATGTATAGATTGATAGGATCAGATCTATCATAAAGTTACCTTGCCTGTTCGTAAAGTATCTATTGATCGTAGAGTAACTTAAGCTCGTATGGTAGCAGTCAGAATCATCAAGCAAATGCGTAAGCTATCTGAGAAATCGTAGAACAAGTTATGGAGCTGCCTAAGCAATACTGAAGCATAGTAGAGTACCTCTGCCTGAATCGTACTATGAAAGTTGTTAGCAGAGCACTCTAGTGGTTCGTAAAGCAGCGAAAACATCAATGTGTTAAAGTCAAAAAAAAGTCTACTACCGAAAATGTATAACTATATTTGAAATCGTAAAGTTGCTATCAAAGTCGACAATAAAGCTAAAAAAAGCTGTTTAAAAGAAGAAGTTCATAGAGTCTGCTTCAGCATCATGGAGCACAGTTCCTAGAGCAGATTGTAAAACATCCTATTGACTCTAATAAAAAAACATTCGTAGAGATAAGAACGTTGAGTATCCTATATCAGACTCTACGTTCTTCATAAAACTCAACGATCAAACCAAAGCCTGAAGATTGTCAAAACAGTTATAAGTCTGACAAGTACAAAGAATTGTAGGGCTTTAGGATAAAGATTTCAAGGATGTTTTTCACCATTTTTAATTTCAGAAAGGAAGATCAGAAAGTTTATTGTGTAGAGAGTCTGTCACCTCACTTCAGAGGTAGGTGAGAACTACTGACTGATGAAATATGTAAGGTCCAAAAGAAAGTCTATTTTCTACCCCAAAATCAAATGAGCATTAAATGTGCTTTCAGAACATTAAACGCTCTAACGAAACTCTACAACGGAATAATTTTTAAAGAGCTATAAGATCGTATGAGGATTCAAATTCGAAAAACAAATCACATAAATACAAAGATGAATATCTGAAAAAGTTAAACGAAGAAATCTACTCTACGAAAAAAAAAGTACTTGTTCAACGCTGCTAAATACCAGAAGAAGTCAAGCATCATTGCAAAGCTTAGCAGTACCTTAAACTCAATCAACATTCAGTTATGATTCAATTGATCTGTGTGATCATTATACCAAGTCAGAGTGACTTGAAAAGGTCTAAGTGTCCTAGACTAGGTATCTGAATATGCAAGTCTAAGTGACTTGAAAAGGTCTAAGTATCCTAGACTAAGTGTCTGAATATTTCTAGACTAAGTAACTGGAAGGAATCTAAGTGATTAAGTTGTAATATGGTCTGAGAGGCCTTATCCGTAGTGGATATCCTACTTGTTGAAATAGAAGAGTGGAGTATGAGTATTGATACTTGAACCACTTAAAAAATCTTATGTTATTTACTTTAAGCATTTACATTCAGTCATTAACTGTTATAAACTGGTATATTTGTCAGTTGACTTATCTTCACATTCATCAAAGATAGAATCAGGATTTCATTAAAACTTTCAGGGGGATTTTACACTAATATTATGATGTGCTAAATTAATTAAACCAATTAATTATCTGGTAATTGATCTATTAAATGAACAAAAGTTTTTAAATATCTATTCAACCCCCCTTCTATATCTTTATTGTGTCTTTGGGAACCAACAAGTGGTATCAAAGCTTATTCTCACAAACATAAAGCCTAAACACTTTGAGGTGATCGTATAACACATACTAATATGGATTCTAAGCTTAGCGGTGAAAATGAATTACCCTTCCTTAATACAAGAAAATCTAATAACGGGGATGTTCATCTGTAGGAAGATCTTGATGACATAAATATATATCTGAATGATGCCAGAACTAGTGGTCCATACATTCAAAAAGAACTAATTTCCATCGGTGATGATACAAATAAAATAATGCTCAATCACAGAGTTGAAAGGTCATGGAGTGAAACAGAAAGTTACTCTAGCTCATATTCAAGTAATGAAGAAGAATCTCATATGGACAAACTAAGTCTAATGGCTATAGAAGAAAAGTCAAATAAATCCACTGATCATTAAGAAGTTGACATAAGTGAGGTATTTAATTTTAACTCTCCTAATATAGATATTGATGATCTCAGAATTGCTTTACAAGATATAACTAAAGATCTGCATAAATATATGAAATCATTTAGAATTTTTTCAAAGGACTATTCCCTTCTTCAAAAGGTAAAAGAGAAAGCTCTTGTAGAGTTGGATACTGCTTTACAAAGAACTGTCTCTTTTGCCAACCTTAAGGATGAGAATACTCACTTGAGAAAAATGACTGAAATAAATGCTCAAATAGAGTTAACTCTAACCTTTAAGATAGAGGATTTAGATAAGATAATTTTTTTATGGAATCATTCTTCTATATTTATGGATTCGTTAATTGAAAGGCAGAGGTCTGTCTGTAACAAGTTAGGATTAGGATTTGAAGATTCTTCCTCAGTTTTAAATATGATTCATAACAATAATGAGGCATGTAAGTTAAATAAAGACATTATATTTGTGAAATTCACAAAGACCCCTGGGTCAATTATTCAAAGAAGTTCAAAATCTACATATCAGATTGTTGTTCTCAAAAACAAAAGGTCACATACTAGTCTTGATTTTGTAAAATTGAAGAGTAAGTCAAAGTCTACAATCATGACTAGAAAAATTATAGAGTTAAGTAAAACTCACTCTACGATTCGACCAAGAATAAATAGTAAAACTAACTTTTACTCTACGAAACCAAAAAATCCTAGAACAGTTTGGTGGCAGAAGAAATTCAAGTAAAAAAAAATAATTGGATATAAGAATCGAACACAAGAGTTTCAAGTAAGAAAATTCAACGATATTAAATCATCCATACATAGTGATAAATGTTATATATGTCATGATGTTGAAATGTGTTATAATGATTATTATCCATCAGTTTATAGAAAACCCAAAGTAAAGCAGATTTGGGTACCTAAATGCACTAACATAAAAGGACCCATGCTAGTCTGGGCACCAAAATAAAGAATGACTCATTTTGTAGGCACCTAGCTCCACTGGATATGTTCGGTATCTGAATAGTGGATGTTCAAGGCAGATGACAAGAAATAAGGCTCTTCTGTCAAACTTCATAGAAAAAAATGGTCCAGCTGTTATCTTGGGACATAATAATTCAGGAAAAAAAAAAGGCTATGGTTATATTAGAAATAGAGTAGTATCTTTCAGCAAGGTTGTCTATGTTAATGGTTTGAAACACAACCTGCTAAGCATTAGTGAACTATGTGATAAAGGTTATCAAGTTATCTTCCTCAACAATCATTATGAAGTCAGAATTCTTAAAAGCAACTCCTTAAAGCTGACTGGATCGAGAGAAGAAAATATCTATATAGTAAATCTTGTTAAGCTGAGTTCATTAAAAATAGATTGCTTCTTTGCTAAAGCCCCAGAAGATGTGAGATGGTTGTGACACAAAAGATTATCTCATCTAAACTTCAAAAGCATGTCAAAGCTTGTCTCCAAAGACCTTGTTATAGGTTTGCCAAAGCTAAGTTATGTCAAAGAAACACCATGCAAGGCATGTCAATTAGGAAAGCAAATAAGGAGTTCGTTAAAAAAAAAAGCACTTACTTCAAATGTGAGGCATTTGCAGCTGTTGCATATGAATTTATTTGGGCCAATATCAATTGTTAGTCTTGGAGGTAAAAGATACTCACTAGTCGTGGTCGATGACTACACCAGATACACATGGGTATTCTTCTTAAGCTCTAAAGACTAAACCAACAGTCAACTAATCAGATTATTCAAACTGGTCATGAATGAACAAGGTGAAAAGATCAAAGTAATTAAAAATGATCATGGAAAAGAATTTGATCTTTCTAAGATGGATCAATTCTATGAAGATAATGGAATTTAACATAATTTCTCAGCTCCGATAACTCCACAACAAAATAGAGTAGCTGAAAGACAGAACAGAACTTTGATTGAAGTAAGAAGAACACTTCTAGCAGCTACTCATCTCCCTGAATACTTTTGGGCAGAAGTTGTCAACACTGCTTGCTACACTCAGAATAAATCATTAATTCACTCTACGCTCAAGAAAATACCTTACGAGTTATGAAAAGGAAGAAAGCTGAACATTAGTTACTTTCATGTTTTTGGTTGTTCGTGTTACATCCTAAACAATGGCAAGAGATACTTAACAAAGTTTCAGCCCAAGTCAGACAAATGAATATTTCTTAAATACTCTATGAACAGCAAAGCATATAAATTGTTCAATAAAAAAATCATTTAGCATTGAAGTTTCCATTTATATAACCTTCGATGAATCTGACTCAAGAAATCTGAAGAAAGTTGTATAGTCTGATAAAGTCGTAGAAGTGGATCCTTCGATCGCAAAGCAGGATAGTTCTACGATTACAGAAGCTGAAGTCACAGAGTCAGATCCAATAATTGTAGTACCAGATCAAGAAATCGTTGAACAATTAATTCCTAAAAAGAATACTGTACAAAATATTGAAGTTGATCTAGAAAAAAAATCTTGAAGAATTTAGACAAGAAGGCAGAATGACATATGTTCCAATTGAGAAAATATGGGCAAGAGATCACACTCAAGATCTAATCATTGAAGATCCAAATGCTATGGTCAAAACAAGGTCAACCTCTCAAAACGAGTGTTTTTACCTAAGCTTCCTATCTCAGATGGAACCGAAGAAAATTGAAGAAGCCATGAAAGATTCGATCTGGATTGAAGCTAAGCAAGAAGATCTGAATCAATTTGAAGGAAGCAAGGTTTGGAGGATAGTTTCAAGACCAAACGATCATCCTGTTATTGGTACCAAATGGGTTTTTAGAAACAAGATGGATGGATATGGTGTAATAACTATAAAAAAGTAAGGCTGGTAGCCAAAGGCTATTCTCAGAAAGAAGGAATCGACTATGATGAGAAATTTGCTCTTATTGCCATATTAAAAGAAATCAGAATGTTTCTAGCTTAAGCAACCTTCATGAAATTCAAAGTCTTTTAAATGGATGTCAAGAGTTCATTCCAAAATGGTGAACTTCAAGAAGAAGTCTACGTTGAACAGCCCCCGGGTTTTAGTAATCAATCTCATTTAAATTATGTCTACAGATTAGATAAAGCACTCCACAGTTTGAAATAAGTACCTAGAGAATTGTATGAAACATTCACTTCTTTCTAAATTGAAAATGGATTCACTAAAGGTAAAGTAGACACAACATTATTTCTAAGAAAGCATAAAGATAAGATTCTATTAGTACAAATCTATGTAGATAATATTAATATTTGTTCTACTAACAAGAAATTATGTGAGAGATTTGCTAAACTAATGCAGAGTAAATTTGGAATAAGCATGATGGGGGAGCTGAACTTTTTTCTTGGACTGCAAGTAAATCTTACTAAAGAAGGAATCTTTATAAACCAGACCAAATACATCAAAGATCTACTTAATAAGTATGGCATGAAATCTGAAACTCCCATGAAAACTCCTATGGCCTCTGCAACCAAGCTAGATAAAGATGAATATGATAAAAGTATTGATATAACTCAATACAGAGGTATGATAAAATCTCTCATGTACTTAACTACCAATATACCAGATATTATGTTCTCCACATGTATGTGTGCTAGATTTCAAGCTAATCTTAAAGAAACTCACTTAGTGATCATAAAAAAGATTTTCAGGTATCTCAAGGGCACTCCATATTTAGGACTATGGTATCCCGATGAGTCTCTCTTTGATCTGATGAGTTATTCAGATGCAGATTTTGCAGGATGCAAGATGGACAGAAAAAACACTAGTGGTTTATGTCAATTGTTAGGGAATAGACTTGTCTCATGATTTAGCAAGAAATAACATTAAATTTAAACTTCAACTGTAGAAGTTGAGTACATTGCTGCTGGTAGTTGATGTGCTCAAATTTTATGGACGAAGAATCAGCTGGCTGACTATGGGTTTGATTCAAAATATATCCCTATATTTTGTGATAATATAAGTGTTATATCAATTACTCATAATCCTCTCATGCATTCTAGAACCAAGCATATAGAGATCATGTACAAAATGGAAATATTGCACTACACTTTGTTACAACTGAAAATCAACTTGCTAATGTGTTTACTAAACCATTAGATGAATCTAGGTTTAATAAGATGATCAGTGAGTTAGGTATATTAAATTTACATACCTAATACTATGTTTTTGGAAGTTTCTAATTATACAGGTGAAAATCATAGGATGGACGATTAAGTAAAGAACCATCGTAAAATGATTCGAATATCAAAATTAAGTCGAGAACTAAAGGAAATCGTAGAACGATATTTTACTTTACGAATAAGCTGAAGCGATTACTTTATGGCAAGTGTAGTTCACGCTCATTAAAATCAAGTGAAGGCCAAAAGTTACTATACAAAAGTTACTAAGTACATATTTGAAGGGACGTGTAAGTCAATCGACTATCTAGACCTGTCCCACTTAGCCAAATTTATGGGGAAGTAATAGGAATAAAATCAAAATTTTCCATCTAACTCTTATTGTTTTTTTATTGTAAAATTAATTTGCTTCAAAAGCTTTCTAAACCTCAGAGCGTTCAAAACCCTAGTTTTTCTCAAAAAATGTCAAAAATCCTAACTTTTTTTTTCCAGTAACATTCAATGGCAAACTCTCAAGTTATCAATAGAAATTAAGTATGCTTCGACAAGTTTGATGACTCCGAGAGAAAATTCAGACATTCTGAAGCTGATTTAAGATGTCGAATTTACTGAATGTTTGGAGTCCAACAATCAAATCTATTCCAACCTGGTGAAGGAATTTTATTTGAATGTTGTAAATATAAATGGCATCATTGTCACCAAAGTCAAAAGAACTACTACGCAATTAAGACCCTCTGAAATTAATTCTTTCTTAGGATCTTTTAATCAAGGCATTACATCTTTTGATGAGATCAATATAGAAGAGAGAATGCAAATAATGGGCTATCAGAAGAAGTCTCAACTTAAGGGGATTAAGAAAAAGGACTTTTCTTAGGAATACGAATTTCTTACTGACATCATCGGCAAATGTATTTTATGCAAAGACACTACTTATCATACAGTCAGTGAACTGCAAATGAAGTTTATGACTACTATTGTTCAGAAGACAGAAATCAACTTTGGAGCCATTTTCATTAGTTGGCTAATCAAGTGGATTGAAGATACTGAACTATAGAATGCTATAAGCAAATCAATTCCTAAAATGCTCTAGGGAAGATTTGTGAGCATTATTCTGAAGAAATGATTAAAAGTCAAGATAAGGAATGAAGAAGGAAAACCTCTAAATGTCAACAAAAGGATTATTCCCAGATTGTTTGAAGACTAGAAGAAGAACCTAAGGAAGTGTCAAGAAGTCCAAGAAATCAGAAAGTGCAAGTACATCCATTGTGCGTGAAAGTCAAAAAACTTCTAAGATCAAGGGAAATATCAAGATTGATGAAATAGAAGAGAAAAGTTCTCAAGATCGTAGAGCTCTGAACTCTACTAATGTACAATTATTGAAGAAAAAGAATGTCTCTCAGGATTCTCTGAAGAAATCTTATAATTCTGTGAAAAGTTTTAAACAAAAATTTTACAGGTTCTTTCCAAGAAGAAAGAGTGAAAGAATTTGTCAACAGAAAAAAAAAAGCCTATGAAAAATCAAAAAATTCTCAAGTCATTGAGCTTGTTACTGATGATGAAGAGACTTCAAAGGTGGATGAGTCAGAGTCACTGTCAATTGAAGAATCTCAGACTGGAATAACTGATGATCCAACAGATTAAGGATGGACAGAAGATAAATCAATGCAAATCTCCAGTTCAAGGATGGACAAAGGGAAAAAGAAGGAGTCAAAAGTTGCAGAGAAGAAGAAAAGAGTGAGAAGAGAGACGAAAAATGCTGCTGGGGGGGAGAGACCCAATGAAAGTCAAGTATCTTTTCCTTCACTCACATTTATTGAAGTAGGAATCTAGAGATACATTGTACTGAAAAGGATAGTTTCGACAAATCCAGATGAGTTAAAGATGAACAGAAGTACCACACTCTAAGATGCTCAAAGTGAACAAATGTTATACGTTTTGCCTATATTCTCACAACTGAAAGCAATAAGTTTGAAAGATCAGAGCTTCATCAGTTGGACTTACTCCAATTTTCCAAATCTCAACTTGATAGCTCAGGATTTTCTAAGGGTTTTATCTTATGCAACTCTGCTAATATGCAATTTGCCCTTCTACCTAGACTATCGAAGATGTGAAGTGATCTTTATCTTATATCTATATTGCTTTTCATTTGTTCCTTCATTTTTTAATTCTGATGAAGATTTTGTAGAGTTAATCTCTATGAATGTTGAGCAACCTAAAACTCCCATTTGCTTTTATGAAGATTATCCCATATTTTTTAATTCTAAAGATATTTCTTCCTCATCTCAAAATTTACACCCTCGTGTTCCTCAAGGCATTAATCAAGAGCTTAAAGCGGATTCTGTTGAACTCTACAAAGGTTTGAATGAAATTTTATTTGTACAATTAGTTATCTACACAGATAAGATCCATCATTCAAAGAATAACTTATCGTCTACACAATGATGACAAAAAGGGGTGAGAAGGAGAATAAGTAAGGGAGAGAATGAAAGAGATGGGAGAAGGAGCCAAGGCAAACAAGTAGGGGGAGAATGAGGAGAAGCCAAACCAAGTAAGAAAGCAGGAGAAGCCAAATCAAGCAAGCAAATAAATTATCTTATGTTTTGATGTGTTTTTTTGAACTATTTTTTAATTATTATTGCTATGAATAAAAAGATCATTTTGTACTAACAATACAGTGACTTATTATATTTTAAGTCATAATTTAAATTCAAATAAATGCATTAATGAATTGACAGTTATTATGTTATTGGTTTTGTCATCATCAAATAGAGGAGATTGTTAGAATCTATATATATGATTTGATGATACAAAATTGATTAATGTATATTTGTTTAGTAGCTTTTGTAAAGTCCTAATCTGATATTTAAGGCACAAGGACTTAGAATAACATGATCAAACTTGTTAGGTTGATCTTTGAGTTGATATTATATATAGATTGATAGGATCAGATCTATCGTAAAGTTACTCTGCCAATGCGTAAAGTATCTTGAGCTTATAGGGCAGCTGTCAGAATCATCAAGCAAATGTGTAAGCTATCTGAGCAATCGTAGAATAAGTTATAGAACTGCCTAACCAATACTGAAACATAGTAAAGTACCTCTGCCTGAATCGTAATATGAAAGTTATTAGCAGAGCACTCTAGTAGTTCGTAAAGCAACAAAAACATCAATGTGTTAGAGTCAGAAACAAACTACTGTTAGAAATGTAAAGCTGTATTCGAAATCGTAAAGTTGCTATCAGAGTTGACACCAAAGCTTGAATAGCTGTTTAAAAGAAGAAGTTTACAAATTCTGCTTCAGCATTATAGAGCACAGTTCGTAAAGCATATCATAGAACATCTTACTGACTCAAATAAAAATATTCGTAGAGATAAGAACGTTGAGTATCCTATATCAGACTTTACGTTCTTCATCAAACTCAACAATCAAACCAAAGCTTGAAGATAGTGTCAGAACAGTTATAAGTATAACAAGTACAAAGAATTGCATAGCTTCAGAATAAAGATTTAAAGGATGTTTATCACCATCTTCAAATTCAGAAAGGAAGATAAAAAATGTTGTTATACAAGGAGTCTGCCACCTCACCTCAGAAGTAGGTGAGAACTATTGAATGATGGAATATGCTACGTCTAAAAGAAAGTCTACTTTCTACCTCAAAGTCAAAAGAGCATTAAATACACTTTCAGAACATTAAATGCTACAATGAAACTCTTCAACGAAATAATTTTTGAAGAGCTATAAGATCGTATGAGGATTAAAATCCAAAAAATGAATCACACAAGTACAAAGCTTAATCTCTGGAAAAGTTAAACGAAGAAATCTACTCTACAAAAACAAGAAGAAGAAAAAGTACTTGTTCAATGCTACTAAGTACGAGAAGAAGTCAAGCATCATTGCAAAGCTTAGCAGCACCTTAAACTCAATCAGCATTCAGTTGTGATTCACTTGATATGTGTGATCATTATACCAAGTCAGAGTGACTTAAAGAGGTCTATGTGTCCTGGACTAGGTGTCCGAATTTCCAAGTCTAAGTGACTTGAAGAGGTCTAAGTGTCCTAAACTAAGTGTCTGAATATTTCTAGACTAAATGACTCGAACGAATCTAAATGATTCAGTTGTAATATGGTCTGAAAGACCTTATCCTTATTGGATACCCTACTTGTTAAAGTAGAAGAGTGGATTAGGAGCATTGATACTCCAAACCACTTAAAATATCTTATGTTATTTACTTTAAGCATTTACATTATGTCATTAACTGTTATAAATTGTTATATCTGTTAATGACTTATCTTCACATTCATCAAAGATATAATTTGGATTTCATTAAAACTTTAAGGGGGATTTTACACTAATATTTCAATGTGCTAAATTAATTAAACCAATTAATTATCTAGTAATTGATCTATTAAATGAACAAAAGTTTTTAAAGATCTATTCAACCCCCCCCCCCTCCTAGATTTTTATTGTACTTCTGGGAACTAACAGTTTTTAATTTTTGTATAAATAAAATATTCTACATAATGAGTGACACCTCTTAGCATATCATGACTATCCAGATAATATGAAATCAACAGTTAATCAAAAACAACCTATTTAGTAAATAGTTACCATACAATTAAATTCTTCTGCCACACAATGTCCCAAATCAAATATAAAGCATGAAATTATCTGTCAAGTTTCATTTGTTTGATTATATGCATTTCAATTATCAGAAGCACAACTCTAGTTAATGTAATTAAAAGCTCATTTCTAATTTTCATTCAACCCTTGCTAGAAATTTCTGAGTTGTCACTCATCGAATCACATCGAATATTCTCTCCCTTTACTAAAAGTAGTAGATCATTTGTTAATCATTCACCTACCTCCATGTACATTGTTATACCTGAACATACCCTTTCATATACCCAATGAGTCTTAAGAAATATGATAAAGTTTAAATCAGAATACACAAGGTACTATGATGATCTCAAGTCCAATAATCACTTGTACTACTATCACTATAGGAACTCCTATTGATAGGTATCAAAACTCTATTAGGTGTTCGTTTAAATGAGACACGTTCAGTGAACTTATTCTTTAATAATCACCTACATACTTGCTTTAGTCTCTCCACATAAATGATTATTCGATCTCAACCATTCTCTTTAAAAGAGCAAGTATAATATGTACTAATCTGTCTAGATTCACCAACCCCATAATAGTGATCCTATGATTAGGAATATTCTAGTTTTGGGCTAGCTAGATTTTAGATCTTATTAGCATAATCTCATCATGATTCTAAAAGCATTGCTCCAAACTACGAGTTTATCATAATAATTAATTATAACAATTAAACATGGATAAATAAATGTATTTAAATAAATAAATAAAAAATTATTAATAAATGAATAAGATTATAAATTAAATGCTTTATCATATCAAATGTGATTGACTTGAGGGCATACTATTTTCACTGTCAACCCCCGTGGTCTTAAATAATCTAGAGTTGGTTTTTGGCCATCCCAATACTCACTTGGTGTATAAGTAACTAATTTACTAGGCATGCGATTAAGGATGTGGGCAGCAATCATAAGTGCATCTCCCTAAAAATTAATTGAGAGGTCAACTTGTAACGACCCCGAAATTCGACCCACTTTATTACCTTAAATTTCATATTTGTTAAACGTTATTTCCTTAACGTTCGAATTTCGGTTCGTTAATATTCTTTAATTACCTTATTTAAACCCTTAATTGATCCATTTTCTGATTTTAAAATCATCAATTACCAAATTTTCGGTATAATTTTTTTCTTTTTCTCACTTTTCTTAATCATTGTATTAAAACATTTGGATATTAGAATCCTTACATCGTGATCCTAGTCCCTAGATCGCAACCTTTACTTTTTCTTTCTATTACGAGCGTCATAATGCTAACATTCAAAATCTAATGTTATTTATTTTCATACAAATATTCCTTGTTGTAACATTCGTAATCGAAAATATAATAATTTCTATCGTAACAATTATCTTGAACAATCGCGGTTCATAATTGAACTTTTATCATATCCGTACTCAACTTATATATATACATACAGCTCATCACAGTAAAATTAACAAATTTCTCACAGTGAATCATAATGTTGAAAATATAGCAATTACGTTTCCAACCTTCTAGGTAATTCATCTCTATCATATCTGATATTCTTGAAAGTTATTTCTTTCCTGCAAAAATATTTATTAAGCAAGTAATGAGCACAATGGCTCAGCAAGTTCAACAGTTAACACATTTCATGTTTCACGTAACACATACCTTAACATGCTCGGTGTGTGTCATATATCACGTGTTGTGCTTCTACTATAGCAATATATCTCACATTATTGCACAAAGTCCACATCGTTGTCATATTAGCCACATATCACATAACACATAATTTATATGCATTTAAACAAGTATTTACGTATCATAACAGGCAATAATTAATATTAAAGGACTGAAGAACTTGCCTGTATTGTGGAATCCAACTATTAAATTGGTAGTTTAAAACCCTTCCTCGTACAACCTATGGCCATAAAATAATCAAATAATTATTATTTATCCTCTTATGATATTAATTTAATTAATTAATATCATCTCTAGACCAATTATTAAATAATATGGTTAATTAAGTTAACTCCGTTCCTTAATATATTCATTTAACTTAATATCCAACACCTTTAATACGGACAACTCGGCTTATCGAAAAAATTTAACATATTTGGTTGTCCGAAAATTTTATTTAACCTTTTTCTAACTTTTAAACTTAATAGATTAATATTTAAAATATTTAAATATTAATCTCCAATATTTAATATTTTTACAAAAATATTAAATTCAATGCCCAAACAGTATTTCTATATTTTTAGTATTTTTCTATAATTTTCCATAATTTTTAAACATTTT
Organism: Hedera helix; assembly: GCA_947179155.2. Classification (NCBI taxonomy): domain Eukaryota; kingdom Viridiplantae; phylum Streptophyta; class Magnoliopsida; order Apiales; family Araliaceae; genus Hedera; species Hedera helix. Next base: position 3,467,934 of record OX359273.1, read on the forward strand.
TTAAACATTTATTTCATCAAAAACTAATTTTTGGGGGCATTTTGGTAATTTTCGCGCCCTTAGGGACATAACCGGAATTTTCCGGAAAGCCCAGGGATATTTCCGTAATTGGCCGAGGGTCAGAGACACGTTCAATATTAGCCGGAAAGGCCAGGGGCACGTCCGTAAATTCACCCCCGCGTGCCGGTCGCGCATAGCGCGCGGCTCCCCTCTCGCCGACGCCAAACGGCGTCGTTCCAGAACCCTCCGCGCATGGCGCGGCTGAATCTTCCGCGCGACCAAAACAGTGTCGTTTATATGCGCGCTTTAGAAAAAAAATTGGCCGTTACGCAATGCGCGGGCAACCATTTTTCCTTTCTTCTTCCTGGTGCCGTAACAGTGCACCACCCTTCCATAATTCTTCCATTTTGCTCAAAATTTTCCCAACAAAATAACTCCAAAAATCACATAATTCATACATAAATATCCAAAAATTATTTGGAATCATTATTCTAATTATTTACAATTTTTCCACAAAATTAATTTATTACCAAAAACATATAATAAATCATATAATTTAATATTAAACCTTCCAAGACTTGTAAATTTTCCTCTTGATGACACCAAACTCCTCTCTTGATGGCCATGGTGTGTACGGTCGGAGATGATGGCATGGTGGTGGCGTCGGGTGGAGCAAGGAAGGAAAAAAGAGAGTTTTATTTTGTTGGTTTTTGTTTTTGGTTTATTTCTTTTTTTATCTCCCTTCCTTTTATAATCAAGGCAACTTAACATTTTTGCTTTTAAAAAAATTCCACCGACTTATTCTTTCTCTTGAATGTTCCGGATTTTTCAAAAAAATCACTTACAAATATAATTTAAATACATTATGTAATTACTTTGTGTAATAAATATTTTATATAATATATATAAAATATTTATTTTAATTCACCAAAAATCATAATATGATTTATAAATAATATTTATACCATTTTGGGTACTTTACTTGACAAATTTTGTACACGCATAATAACATGCATGTATTTATTTGAGGTAATTTATACATCCAAAAATCATAAAATAATTCATATAATATATAAAAATTATTTTTCGTAATTTTTCACTTCATTACTTGGACATCATGTTACACTAACATGTTCACGTTTCTGTAATATTATCTCTCATAAAAGTCATAATAATTTCATTATACATAAACATAATTTTTAATAATCTAAAACCTTTCTTTTTCCTCATTTATTTTCATTTCTTTACATTTCACATTAATTTCTTTATATATAAATTATATAATTTAATATTATATAATTTATATAATTACATTCTCCTATTAAATAATTTCTTAAATTCCTCCATAATTATTAATTAATTATATAATCAATAATTATACATTCATTAACTCTCTCATTATTTTAATACTCTTATATAAATTATATAATTATCCTTATATAATTTATATAATTATAATTTCCTTTATACATCACTTTAATTTTCTTATATAAATTATACAATTTATTATTATATAATTTATATAATTACATTTCTTCTCAATCAATTTCTAAATTTTCACCATAATTCTTAATTAAATCTAAAATCAATAATTACAATTTTTATTAACTTCCTCATTCGCTTTTCATTTAAAATTGGATTAATTTAATTATTAATCCTTTAATTTCCAAAATTAATGAAATCTATAATTATCAATTAAACATTCACATTTATATATATACAAATGTATATATATATATATATATATATATATATATATATATATATATATATCTAAATCATATATTTCACATTACCACATAACACCATTTAATTTCTGTGCCTCCACAACCATTTCTAAATATCAATAATTTCATCAAAGTTTCTCTTATTTTCCATAAGTTGTTTTTGAACAATTTATTTATTCTTTAATTATTTCTATTCAATCACCACTTGTTATCATCTTTATACCGATTTAATTTACTAATTAAATTCTTTCACTCACTTTAAATCACATATAATTCACCAATAATTTAACAAACTTGATAATTCTGTTAATTAATTTCTTATTTAATTTTATTAAGGAAATTCAAAAATTCGGGTTCTCACACAACTTGCGCCATCATCGATCTAACCATCTCTAATAACATATAATTCCTTATTTCTACAACACCATTATTGCGAAGTACTAGGAGTCGTTAGTTTTCTGATAATACCTTTTTCCTCATAGAGCCCTTTAAATTGCCTAAATAAATATTATCGGCCATAATCGGTCCTAATAACCTTTATGGATCTATCTATTTGATTATCAACTTCTGCAATGAAATGTTTAAAGCAGTCTATTGCTTCCGAATTTTGAGAAATCAAATAAACATATCCATATCGCGAATAATCATTTATAAAAGTGATGAAATATTTACAGCCGTGTCATGCTCTAACATTCATTTGACCACAAATGTCTGAATGAACTAGCTCTAAAACATTAGTAACCCTCATTACCTTCCCAAATGGTTTTTGTTTTTCCTTCCCTACTAAACAAGGTTCACATACTGGTAAGTTGACTTTAACGAATGAGCCTAAAAGGCCTTTTCAACCTATCTTGGCCAATATGATCTAATCTAGCATGTCATTTTAGTGATTCATTATAAATATCATCATGAGAAGCAACATAAGAAAAATGGGATTCACCTTTATTCAAAACATAAAAACCATCTTATAAAGTTCTATATCCTACAAAATTATTCTAAAAGTAAATAAACACGCTACTCCTATCATGCTTGGTTACTCCTGTATCAATAATCCATGAAGGATCAGATTAAGCAAGAAAAATATTTAAACACAAAGTATTCGCCGCAATAAAGAAATTTAAATTCTACATTTTTCTGCTTAGTGCATTGACTAGCAAAATGACCAACCGGCAGCTATAGCAAGTTATATTCTTTTTTCCTACACTTTTTCCCCTACGACGCTTAGCATTACCCTTCTACTTTGGTGCCTCAGCCTTAACCTGATTGTTGCCTTTAACTTGTCTCTTACGCTTATTGTTTGCATTGCGCAGACCAGCTTGAGTTATGAAGATAAAGCTAAAATCATTAGCACCACACTCAAGCTCAAGATGTCTCTTAAGATCAACAAGAGTTTTGATACTATAATTATGTATCATAGTCGTCATGAAAGGTTCCCAAGCATTAGGCAAAGACATAAGCACAACTTGAATCTGTTGCTCTTCGATAAGGGTTGTGCTAACAACATTGAGCTCGCGAATCATGGCTAACATTACTTAAATGTGCCCTACCATAGTGTGTTTGGGATCCTTCTTGTAGCAGTTCAACTTTTAATTAAGCTCACACACCCTAGTAGTAATAGTCCCTATAGGATTTCTTAAGCATATCCCATATTTCCTTTATAGTTTTATAGGATTCAAATTTGGTAATAAGGTCATTGTGCATGCTACTTAACATGGTAAAACTCACATAATGATCCTTTTTAACCCACTCATCATAGGTTTGTTTGTATCGACAATGTTGTGCAGTGGTGCCCTCCTCAGGCAATTCCATAGCAGTGATTAAAGTTTCTAGCACATCTAACTCATTAAACATATATTGAATTTTCTTCAATTAAATGTAATAAATTTTATCATCCAATTTTTCATCTTTGTTAAGGTCAGCAATCACATTTTTAGAGGTCATTTCACTGCAATAAGGTTGCACAAAATATGAATATTAACATACACATAAAATTTTTGTCATTAAAGCGTAATTAATCACAATTATTTAGCTCGTGGAAAGAAATCAAAAAATCGCTAAGCTCATAATCAATATCATTCTATGTCATAAGATAAATAATATTGATTAATTTATTTTTATATGACAAAAAATCCATATAGCCCATTACAACAAAACTAAGGACGGGGATTGATAATTTAATTGTATTTTGGGAGGTAAAATCAATTAATTGAAGAATAAGTAAAAAATTACATTCTCTTACAAGGCTTCGATATAAACATATCAATACCATAACTTTACATCAATGATTACTATTGCTTCAATCCTTTAATAATGTAACGACCCCGAAATTCGACCAATTTAATTACCTTAATTTTCATATTTATGAAACATTATTTTCCTTACGTCCAAATTTCGGTTCGTTAATAAATCTTTCGTCACCTAAATTGATCCATTATTTAATTTCAAAATCATCAATTACCAAATTTTCGGTATAATTTTTTTCTTTTTCTCAATTCAATCGTTGTATTAAGATATTTGGATATTTAAAATCCTTACATTTGGATCCTAGTCCCATGGATCGCAACCTTTACTTTTTCTTTTCTTTCTGTAACCAGTATCATAAAACTTGATATTCAAAACTTAATATTGTTCATATCCATACCAATTTATTCCTGATTTCATAATCCATAATTAAGTCATTTAGTAATCTCTATCACAACCTCTATCTAGTATAATCAAAGTTCAAAATTTGACTTTACATATCCTGTCTGAGTTCAACATATATGTACATACAAATTATCAATATACACTTACTAACTGTATTCACATTAAATTATGTTATTGAAACATAACAATAACATTCACAACCTTCTGTGATTATCCATCTTTATATCATCTGACACATTTGAGATTTATTTATTTCCTGCAAAATATATATTAAGCAAGTAATGAGCACAACGGCTCAGCAAGTTCAACAGTTATACGTCACGTAGCACATACCTTATCATGTTTGGTGTGTGTCATACATCATGTGCTGGTGCTTCTACTATAGCAATATATCTCATATATATTCATATCGTTGCACAAAATACACATTGTGGTCATATTAATCACGTATCACGTAACACATAATTTGTTTGCAGTCAAAACAAGAATTACATTTCATAACATTCCAATATTTAACATAAAAGAGACTGAAGAACTTGCCTGGCGTCCAGTTATTTAAATTGTTAGCTCAAACCCTTAACTCGATCAACCTATGATCATAAAATAATCAAATAATAATTATTCATCTCTTTATGATATTAATTTATTTAATTAATATCATCTCCGGACTAATTTTCAATCTATACGGTTAATTATATTAACATCGTCCCCTAATATATTCATTTAACTTAATATCAAATACATTTACTACGGACAAGCCGGCTCATCAGGTAAATTTTAGCATATTCGGTTGTCCGAATTTTATTTAATCATTTTCTAACTTGTAACCTTATTAGATTAATATTTAAACATTTAAATATTAATCCCCAATATTTAATATTTAATCAAAAATATTAAATTTAATGCCCAAATATCATTTCTATATTTTTAGTATTTTTTTATAATTTTCTATGATTTTTAAATAATTTTTAAACATTTATTTCTTTAAAAATCACTTTCTAGGGGCATTTTGGTAATTTCCGCGCCCTTAAGGACATAACCGGAATTTTTCGAAAAGTCCAGGGGCATTTCCGTCATTATAGCAACGTTAGGGACACGCTCGGTATTAATGGAATTGACCAGGGGCAGAATCGTAAATCTGGCAAAACCACGGCCGCGCATGGCGCGCGCCGACCTTCGCCGCACAGCCTACGCCAAACGACGTCGTTTGGCGTGGCCAAATCTGCTGCCGCGCATTGCGCGGCTGCCCCCTCAGCGCCCCATCAAAACGACGCCGTTTTGACCTGGCGTTAGGAAAAAAATAGGCCGCCGCGCATTGCGCGGGCGGCCTTTTCTCTCTCATCCATTCAGCCGAAACAGTAGCTACAACATGCAAAATTATACACTTTTGCTCGAATTTTTCCCAACCAAATTGCTCCAAACATTGTATAATTCATAGATATATATCTAAAAATTATTTAGAATAATTATATTAATTATTTTCTAATTTTCCAACAAATTAAATTACCACCAAAATATTAAAATAAATTACAAAACAATTTATTTATACCTTCTAAAGCTCTTGAGTTTCATCCTTGAAGCTTGTTTCTTACTTGGTGGTGCTTTATTCCGGTGGTTATGGTGGCATGGTGGTGGCGTCGGGTGGAGAGAGGAGTAAAAGAGAGAGAGTTTGCTTGGTTTTGTTTTTTATTTCTTTCCTTTTTCTTCATTTTTTTTCTTTTCTCTCACTCTCATATATATATAACATAAGTGTAATGAAATATTTTTAACAATTCCGTGAAGTCCACCGCCTCACCATTTCTCGAAATTTCCGAATTCAAGCATACAAAATTTTTATTTATTACATTACGTTATTATATCGTGTAATAAATATTTTATATAATATATATAAAATATTTATTTTAATTCACTAAAAATCATCATTTGATTTATAAATAATTTTAATACTTTATTTGAGTATTTTACTTGACAAATTTTGTACACGCATAACGCCATGCATGTAATTAAATGAGGTAATTTATACTTCCAAAAATCATAAAATAATTCATATGACTTATAAAAATTATTTTTCATAATTTTTCACTTCGTTACTTGGACAACATGTTACATTAACATGTTCACATTTCTGAAATATTATTTTTCATAAAAGTCATAATAATTTCATTATACATAAATATAATTTTTAATAAATTAAATCCTTCCTTTTTCCTCATTTAATTTAATTTCTTTACATTTCTCATTAATTTCTTTATATATAAATTATATAATTTAATATTATATAATTTATATATTTACATTCTTCTTCCTTAAATAATTTCTTAATTTCCTCCAACCTTATTCCATTTAATCACCTTATATAAATTTCATAATTATTCTTATATAATCTATATAATTATTATTTTCTTTATACCTTATTTTAATTTCCTTATATAAATTATATAATTTATTATTATATAATTTATATAATTACCTTTCCTTCTCAATTAATTTCTAACTTCTTCCAAAATTCTTGATAAAATCTAAAATTCAATAATTTCAATTTTACTTAATTTCCTCATTAACTTTTATCTTACTTTGGATTACTTTAATTATTAATCCCTTAATTCTCATAATTAGTGAAATTTATAATTATCAATTAAACATAACACACATATATATAACAATGTATATATATAAATATATACATATTTAATTCATGTCTTTCACATTATCACATATCCTCATTTAAAATCATACTTTCTGTATTTTCACAATATTTTAATTGTACAATTTATTGTATCCTTACCTGACATTCTTTTATTTCTCATAAATTGTTTTTAAACAATTTATTTACATTTCAATTATTTTAATTTCAACACAATTCATCATAATCTCTGCACAGATTTAATTTACCAATTAAATCACATCACATACCTTAAATCACATAATATAATAATTAATTTAACAACCTTGATAATTTTATCAATTAAATTCTCATTTAATATTATTAAAGAAATCCTGGAAATTCGGATCTTCACAAATAAAATTCAGAATGTTGCACTTATCTTTTCATAATTATTTTATCTCAGGTCTATATCACAAAGTGAGAACCCGTCTCTAAAAATAATTAAATATCAACCCTTTTTGGACCATTTAAAACATCATCCAATAACAAATAAGGGGTATGTGCATAGACAAGCCCACCACAACTCTCACTAGGAAGCCAGATGTATATGGTTAAGTTCTAAGGGGATGAACACAACAAATATGCGTAGCAATCATAATATTTACACATAAATACACAACAATAAATGTGGGAAAATATTCAAAATTGACCAAATATTTTTCTGACATTATGTATAAATGTGAATATGATACACTAACTTTTCTCAATTTTTCAAAAAAATCTCTATTTAATACAATTAGTTTTTAATTAAATAATAATTGAAAACAAAATACTTTAAGCCTCGAAAATAAAAAAAAATCTCAATACCCTAAGGTGGAGAACTTATAAATATGCTTTTGAACTTTCAAAAAATAATTTTTGGACAATTTTTAAAGCACTTTATTCATCTAAAAAAAATTTATAAAAATATTTTTCATTACTAAAAAAATTTAGAAAAGTAATTACAGTGACCAAAAAGTAAAATTTCTTATGAAAAAAATATTTGAAAAAAGTGCCCAGAAGTAGGCATATGGGCCCCACACACCACTTGGCACGAATGGGTGACACGTTGTAGCATTTTTTGGGGGGGATGGAATCATGTTGACGTCATCTTCGTCTTCTTCTTCAACAAACCAGAAGCAAAATTATAATTTAGTAAATTTTTTTTTAAAAAAAAACTATAATTAATTCTACATGTGTATAAACACTACAAATTTTACATGCTTAAAATCATGGTGACATGTACTATTTTATTATGTAAAGAAAACATAATTTTGACTTTTGTAAAAAACATACTTTTATTTTAAAAAATGAATTAGGGTTTGAATTTTCTCTCAAAATACAAATCTGAATGCAACAAAATTTTGCAGGTGTCTTAACATGTATTTGGATTAAAACATATTGAATTTTTAGCCTCTAATATGTGCTCTAGCATATTATGCCATTACTGTCCTATTTCAAACTTTCTAGCGATTAAAAGAAATGGCATAACATTTGTGCGAGATTAAATATAGCATGGCTCCAATACCAATGTTAAATTAAAAGAAAGCTAATACGTAAACACATAAACTTACATATTAGTCGGTTAGTGTTAGGTTATGTATTTACTAGCACAAATGGGCTACCTATATTGGGCTTTATCCCCATAGTCTATTAGGCCTAGTACGCTCACATAAGACTCCTATGTCCAATAAGCTTACACTCGCCGCCTTGCTACTTAAGGTACTAACTAGCTACCATATTCAATACTAATTTGTATAGTAATTACCTTTTTAATAAGATCTCTACTATACAATTCATAATAAGAATTGTAATCCTATCAAGAAAGTCGGACTACTATAAATACAATGAAAACAATAGAGGTATGAGAACCAAAATTCTAGCCTATTATATACCTTTTACCACTATTATTAACACATCTTGAAGCCTATTCTTACTCTCACACCAGAGGTATCCCCCGGCAGCCCAAGCCGTCAAGTACTTTCTAGTAGTTCTTTTTGTGCAAATTCACATTCAAGCCAGTGGTTGAACGTGTAGAAAAATTAAAACGTTAACATTGGCGTTAGAAGAAAGGCCTTCTAGTATTTAGTAAAGTTTTTTTTCAACCACTATTTACAAAAACTTATATGGCAGCATCATTACTGTCACCATGTCACCACAATAATTTCCATAAAGAAACTCATTCGCAGTACGTCAACCAATATACATTGACAGACATCGTCATTTTCAAAAAGTATAGGATAGAAGAAAAGCTCTTCAATTTTAGCACGAAGAGCTTGACAAGTAATTTACGAATCTAATAAGAGCCAAAGATAGCCTGTTATGCAAAAATAGAACACCTTCCCGATCAGGACGCTATGATTCTCACCACACTCGCAAGTCTTCTTCCTTTGATAAAAGAACCAGCACTCAATCATCTAACTTAGACAGACACAAAAAAAAAAGAATGAGATCTCCTTCACAACATAAGAGTGATGGCCAATTGCTGAAGACTACGCCAAAGTCGCAATAGATTTTTAGGAGAAATATCTCTCCAAATATCCTTTAAAGGGCGTACCGGAGTCAAAAGCAACAAATCCTATACATCTCCTCTCACTAAGTATCTTGATAAAGTTAGGATTGATAAATCCCTCAAAGTCCTGAACTTGGAGACATATGATGGAACAGGTGATCTTTATGATCATATTTATTCTTACGAACATTTAATGCATTTCTATGGTCATAATGTTGCAGGAATGTGTCATCTTTCTATCTCTACCTTAAAGACAACTGCTAAGGAATGGTTGGTCACACTTTCTTCTCATTTTATCGGCTCATGGGAAGAACTAAAAGAACAATTCCACACACGCTTTGACAGCAAAAAAAAATGAAAAGTGAATGATTTCACTAATTCAGGTGAGGCAGAAATTAAACGAATCACCCCTTTATGTCTTCGGCAATGCTCATGTCTCAATAGTATAAGGCAAAAGAGTATAAAACAAAAGGTGCAGTTAACACCATGAAGTCAAGAACATACTATAGAGACTTTGAATTATCCCCCTCCGATAGATCTTTCGTTAATTTTAAAATCCTTTACAACTTATTTTTATTTAATTTTTTTAAAAAAAAAGCTTCAAAAGATTAGGAGGTGTTGGTTTATAAAAATTCATAGACACATAATCAAATTGCATAAAATAGCAGAAGTATGGTAAAATCAAATTTAAAAAATTTACAAACTATAATTCAGGATCGAACTTTATGCGCAACTATTAATTAATAAAGAAGAAGTTATTGAATTATACCCATGTAAAACTCAAAGTTTCAACGGATACAAGTTTAACTCCAAGTTCTTCACGTTCTCCTTGAATTTCATCGATTAGATTCCAATGATCAACATTAGCCACCCAAGTGTTTGGCCTCTATAGGTGATCCACCAAGGAATAACAATAATTCAAGAAGTGGGTGATGGCAAATCCTAATTTTCTCTCTCTAGAGAATATATGAGTACTCTCCCAAAACTTGTGAAAGTGTATATGTGTAACCTTAATCCATAATAATACTTCTCTTATTTATAAATTTAGTAAACCCTCCTCACACCTTTAGGAGTAGGGTTTTTAATTAAACTCCCAATCTAATTAGGAACTTAAATAATTTAATATAATAATTATAATTCCTAAACCATTTAGGAACTTAATTATCAATTATGACAGTACCTTATTAATTAATTTCTAAACCATTTAGGAACTAAATAATAATGATAATAGTAATAATAATAATAATAATAATAATAAGACTCCTCTTATTAATTTATAATTAGTATTTCTAAAATACTAAATAATAAATATTAAGCTATTTAATTTATTCTATTCCCATAGTATAAATTAAATATACTTAATTCATTATTTCAATTATATCATTTACTTCTTAAATAATTATTTTTCTTTTGCGGTGTGACCCTTTAGGTTCTCCATATTAAATCGGTTACAGAATAAATTAATTAGAATTATTTTAATCTTATTTATATAAATAAATTAAACTATTTAATTTATTTAAATAAATAATATTTATTCCATAATAAGAGTAAGCTCCCTTAGTGATCAACGACTTTTTAGATAATATAGATTTTAACATTTAATCAAAAAATATCATATTCAGCGAATAATTATCGTACAATTCAATCCTTCTACATCACAACGTCCCAATCAAATTTAAGACATAGTATAACTGTCAAGTGTTAAGTCTTATTTTATTTTATTACATGCATTTCGATCCTTAAATGAATAACTCTAATTAATGTAAATTAGAAACTACTTTCTAATTTGCATTCTGCCTTGGCCAATAACTACTGAGTTGTCATTTATTGAATCACATAGGACATTCTCTTCTTTTACTAGAAGTGGTAGATTCTTTGTTGATCATTTACCTTTCTCCATGTATGACTTATTATATCCGATCACACCCTTTGATACACCCTAAAGGTTTTAAGGAATATGTCAAAATATAATTCATCATACACAAGATACTATGATGATCTCAAGCCCAAGGATCACTTGTACTACTATCACAAATGAAACTCCTATTGACAGGTAAATAAGACTCCATTATGTGTTCCTTGAGCGAGTCACGTTCAGTAAACTTATTCTTTAATAAGCACCTACATACTTGCTTTAGTGTCTCTACACAAATAATTATGAGATTAATCATCCTCTTCATAAAAGCAAGCATAATATGTACTAATCTATCCGGATTTACTAATCCCCATTTTAGTGATCCCATGATTAGGAACAATTTTAGTTTTGAGCTATCTTGAATTTAGATCTCATTAGCATGATCATCATCATGATTTTAAAAGCATTGCTCAACAATTATGGGTTTATCAAAATTAATATTATCCATTAAATATGGATAAAGAAAATGTCTTTGTATAAATAAACTTTCATAAATAAATGAGTAAGATTACAAAGTACATGCTACATCATATCAAATATGATTGGCTTGTGTGCATACTACTTTCAATCTCCCACTTGCACAAAAGTTAATCGTCGTGGTATCTAATACCCATCTTTTCTAAGTGGCGATCAAACTGCTTTTGAGTTAAAACTTTAGTAAATGGATCTACTATGTTGTCAAGAGAGTCGACATGCTCCAAGGTGACATCTCCTCTTTCAAAGATTTTTCTAATCAAATGAAACTGTCACAACACGTGTTTGGATTTCTAATGAGACCTGGGTTCCTTGGCTTGTGCAACAGCTCCCGTGTTATCACAAAATAAAGGCACTGGTCCTTAAATGATAAGAACCACTCCAAGTTCTATAATGAACTTCTTCATCCAAACAGCTTCCTTTGTAGTTTCACTTGCAGATATGTACTCTGCCTCTGTCATTGAATCAGCAACTATTTGTTGTTTAGAACTTTTCCAACTCACTGTGCCACCATTTAGGGCAAACACATAACCTGAAACAGATTTACTATCATCTCGATCAGTTTGAAAACTTGAGTCTGTATAGCCTTCTAGTTTCAAATCAGACCCACCATAGATAAGAAATGTATTATTAGTTCTTCTTAAGTACTTAAGGATACTTTTCACTACCTTTCAGTGTTCTTCTCCAAGATTATACTGATATCTGCTTATTACATTAATTGCATGAGCAACATCAGGTCTTGTACATATCATCCCGTACATGACAGATCCAATTACTGAAGCATAAGGAATCTTACTTATACGGTCTCTCTCTTCAGGTGTCTTTGGGGCCTGCATCTTCGAGAGATGTATTCTAGGACCCATCAGTATGAGCTCTTTCTTAGAATCTTCCATGCTTAACTTCTTTAGCATAGAATCAATGTATGTTCCTTGGGACAAGCCAAGCATCCTTTTAGATCTATCTCGATAGATCTTTATCCCCAAAATATAGGATGTTTCTCCCAAGTTCTTCATGAAGAAATGTTTAGATAACCAAATCTTGATCAACTGTAGCATTGGAACATCATTCCCTATTAGTAATATATCATCAACATATAATACTAGGAATGTGACAGCGCTCCCACTAACCTTCTTGAACACACATGGTTCATCCTCATTTTATATAAAATCAAACTCTTTTATTATCTCATTAAAACGAATGTTCCATATTTGAGAAGCTTTTTTCAATCCATAGATATATAGTTGTAGCTTACAGACTTAATTTGTACCAACCTTTGAAATAAATCCCTCTGGTTGTATCAAAAATACATCCTCTTCTAGTTTCCCATTGAGGAAGGCCGTTTTCACATCCATTTGCCAAATCTCATAGTCATGAAAGCTGCAATTGCAAGCAAAATCCGAATGGACTTAAGCATTGCTACTGGTGAGAAGGCTATGTCATAGTCAACACTTTGTCTTTGTCTAAAACCTTTTGCAACCAGTCGGCTCTTATAGGTCTCTACCTTGTTGTCTGCTCTAGTCTTTCTCTTAAAGACTCATTTGCACCCAATAGGCTTAATGCCCTCAGGTGGAGTTACCAAAGTCCATACTTGATTCTCATACATGGAGTTCAGCTCTGATTTCATAGCTGCTAGCCATTTCTCTGAGTCTTTACTACTTTGCAACCAGTCGAGCCTTATAGGTCTCTACCTTGTCGTCTGCTCTAGTCTTTCTCTTAAAGACCCATTTGCACCCAATAGGCTTAATGCCCTCAGGTGGAGTAACCAAAGTCCATACTTCGTTCTCATACATGGAATTCATCTCAGATTTCATGGCTGTTAGCCATTTCTTTGAGTCTTTACTACTCATTACCTCTTCATAAGTCCATGGATCATCATTATCTATGATGCGTACCTCATCATCATCTTCTATGATGAATCCATACCTTTCAGTTATCTTTAGTACTCTTCCAGATTTACGAATAGGTTGTGGTACATTGTGTTGTGTTACTTGGTTAGGTACCTCACTTTGACCCATAGTGCTTTGTGGTTATTAAAATTCTTCAAGGTCTATTTTGCTCTCACTAACCTCTTCAAGGATAAACTCATTTTCCAAGAAGAAAGCATGTTTCGCAACAAACACCTTTTGATCAGTTCGATGATAGAAATAATATCCTAAACTTTCTTTAGGATATCCCACAAATTTGTACTTGTCGGATCGTGTCTCTAGCTTATCATTCTCAAACCTTTTGACATAAGCTAGATAACCCCAAATCTTAACATGTTTAATACTTGGTTTCCTCCCTGTCCACAACTCATATGGACTCTTTGGGACGGATTTAGAAGGTATCTTTTTAAGTAGATATGCAGTCATTTCTAGGGCATAACCCCAGAATGAAACTTGAAGATCGGTAAAACTCATCAAGGAACGAACCATGTCCAACAATGTTCGATTTCTCCTTTCAGATACATCATTCAATTGTGAAGTACCTAGTGGAGTCCATTGTGAGATTATTGTTGGTTTGTAAAAATTCATAGACATACAATCAAATTGCATAAAATAGCGAAAGCATGGTAAAATCAAATTTAAAAAATTATAAACCATAATCTATGATCGACCTTTATGCGTAACTATTAATTAATAAAGAAGAAGTTAGAGAATTATACCCTTGTAAAACTCAAAACTTCAACGGGTACAAGTTCTACTCCAAGTCTTTTGCATTCTCCTACAATTTCACTGATTAGATTCCAATGATAAACGTTAGCCACCCAAATGTTTGGCATCTAGAGGTGATCCACCAAGGAATAATAATAATTCAAGAAGTGGGTGATGGCAAACCTTAGTTTTCTCTCTCTAGAGAATATTTGAGTACTCTCCCAAAATTTGTGTAAGTGTATGCGTGTAATCTCAATTCATAATAACACTTCTCTTATTTATAGATTTAGTAAACCCTCCTAACACCTTTAGGAATAGGGTTTTTAATTAAACTACTAATCTAATGAGGAACTTAATTAATTTAATATAATAATTATAATTCATAAACTATTTAGGAACTTAAATATCAATTATGAGGGTACTTTTATTAATTAATTTCTAAACCATTTAGAAACTAAATAATAATGATAATAGTAATAATAATAATAATAATAATAATAATAATAATAATAATAATAATAATAATAATAATAATAATAATAAATAATAATAATAATAATAATAATAATAATAATAATAATAATAATAATAATAATAATAATAATAATAATAATAATACGACTCCTCTTGTTAATTTATAACTAGTATTTCTAAAATACTAAATAATACATATTAAGTTATTTAATTTATTATATCCCTATAGTATAAATTAAAAATACTTAATTCATTATTATAATTATGTCATTTACTTCTTAAATAGATATTTTTCTTTACCATTTAGGTTTTTCATATTAAACCGATTATAGAATAAATTAATTAGAACTATGCTAATCTTATTTATATAAATAAATTAAACTATTTAATTTATTTAAATAAATAATATTTATTCCATAATAAGGGTAAGCCCCTTAGCGATCAATGACTTTTTAGATAATATAGATTTCAATATTTAATCACAAAAGAACATATTCAGCAAATAGTTACCATACAATTTAATCCTTTTACCTCACAACGTCTTAATCAAATATAAGACATGGTATAACTGTCAAATCTTATTTTATTTCATTATATGCATTGCGATCCTCAAATGAATAACTCTAATTAATGTAAATTAGAAACTACTTTCTAATTTTATTCTGTTTTAGCCAAAGACTACTGAGTTGTCATTTATCGAATCGCATAGGACATTCTCTTCTTTTACTAGAAATGATAAATTATTTGTTAATCATTCACCTATCTCCATGTATGACTCATTATATCCGATCATACCCTTTGATACACCCTAAAGGTTTTAAGGAATATGTCAAAACATAATTCATCATACACAAGATATTATGATGATCTCAAGCCCAAGGATCACTTGTACTACTATCACAAAAGGAACTCCAATTGATAGGCACGTAAAACTCCATTAGGTGTTCTTTGAGCGAGTCACGTTCAGTGAACTTATTCTCTAATAAGTACTTATATACTTGCTTTAGTGTCTCTACACAAATGATTACGAGATCAATCCTCCTCTTCATAAGAGCAAGCATAATATGTACTAATCTATTCGCATACACTAATCCCCATTTTAGTGAGCCCACGATTAGGAACAATTTTAGTTTTTAGCTATCTTGAATTTATATCTCATTAGCATGATCATCATCATAATTTTAAAAGCATTACTCAATAACTATGGGTTTATCACAATTAATAGCATCTATTAAATATGGATAAAGAAAATTCCTTTGAATAAATAAACTTTTATTAATAAATGAATAAAATTACAAAGTATATGCTGTTAGGGTTTCGACACAATGAAAGCAGCGGAATTTAAAAAAAATTCCGAAACCCTAAGACAGGATCCAAGCGAAAATAAATTAATCAGTGGTTTAGATTATTTTACCAATTATCCGAGATGGACAAGAGACGATGGAATTCTGGAACGGCTTCGAATCTTCAACGCAATCCAGCGACTGCGTCTCTACGGTATCCACACGAACGCTCCGCGAACCGTCACACGATCTATAGCGAAAGGGATCTGCGGTACTAGCCACCAAGATCAGAATTTCTGAACTATTTTTCTCTCTAGCCTCTTTCTGAAAGCGGCTAGGGTTTTTAGTTTTTTTCCTTACGTAATTTTAGACTACTGATATATCATATATATAGTAGTTAATAGGAATTAACCAAAACCTAATTTAATTAGAAAAATAAAATTCGAATTTATATATATTATATTTTAATTAAGTTTTACTTAATTAATATACATATATACAAATTATCCTATTAATTTAAATTCGTAATTTTAAATACGATCAATTATATTGATATATTTAAAATACTTACAATTTAAATTAATTCCCTTTTAAATACGTTCTAAGTGTGTGACCCAATAGGTTATTATTATGTTGACAATAATTTTAAAATCATATTATAAAATTATAAACAGCGAGCGGCATCTAGTAATGCATCACTGCTACTCAAATAATAATAAGATCGGTGATTCGATACAACCTTTTCGTGACCAATGTTTCAAAGTAATTTAATCCTTTTAACCTTGACATCCTAGATTAAACTCGAGACATGGAAAGTGTCATACTCTTCATAATTTAATCTGAGTTTTCTTGATCAATGAGTAGACTATATGAAACAAATCACTATTTGAGCATGGTCATGCATTTCATAGTCCTACTCAATCAAGAGGCCTATGGATATCACCCCTAATATATAGGAGGGTTAAATTCTATCTAGATCACTCATATTCCTCACACGATTCATGATGTACCCAATAATCACCTTTATTGTCCACCCTATTAAAGGTGACCTCTGATGATATCAAAGTACACAAATTCTCGTGTAATAATATAGTGACTTCAGGTCGGAGGATCATTACATTATTATCACTATGAGAATTTCTTATGACACTTTGCATAATGCTCCATGTAGAATTCTTATGGTGGGTATGTCCAGTACATTGTTCTCTAACATGTACCTATGCATTGACTCAAATATCACATATATTTATGACCAATGAGATTTGGCCATCAGTCAATCCACATACTAGTCTCAATGCATCATTGTTGTCCCATTAACAATGATACTCGACTAGGGACATTTAAGAGCAATGATACTAATTGTAATTATATAATCTCATGTTCAAGTCACATACTTGAAGCTATATAATTCGTATCACTATTCTAAGGACTTTTATTATGCTAACATTTATATAACGCAGTAAATGAAATCATAATAAAATAATCCATTTATGCAATCAAATATAATATCAAAAAAATGTTAAGTAATTACATCAAATAATTAGTTTCTAGGGCATCAACTCTAACAATCTCTCACTTGCACTAGAGCCAATCATTCATGTCTCTAATACCCATGGAACTAGTGTGACCTTCGTGCTTCGGCTGTGACAAAGCCTTAGGCAGTGGATCTGCAACATTATTATCTGTTGGCACTCTGCATATATGTACATCTCCTCTATTAATAATCTCACGGATGAGATGGTACCGCCTAAGTATATGCTTGGATCGTTGGTGAGATCTGGGTTCCTTAGCCTGTGCAATGGCTTTATCATTATCACAGTATAACTCAACTGGATCAACAATGGTTGGAACAACACCAAGTTCAGTGACGAACTTTTTAATCCATACAGCCTCCTTGGCTGCACTAGAAGCAGCAATATACTCAGCCTCCGTTGTAGAATTAGCTACTGTCTCTTGCTTCGAACTTTTCCAGCTAACAGCACCACCATTAATGCAAAACACAAAACCTGACTGAGACTTATAGTCATCACTGTCAATCTGGAAACTAGCATATGTGTAACCCTTTACTACCAGTTCATCTTCACCTCCATATACCAAGACTGAATCCTTAGTCCTTTTCAGGTACTTGAGGATATTCTTGACTGTTGTCCAGTGACCTTCACCTGGATTCGACTGGTATCTGCTCGTCATGCTCAAAACATACGAAATATCTGGACGAGTACATATCATTGCATACATGATAGATCCAATTGCCGAAGCATAAGGGATCTTTCTCATACGCTCCTCATCATCTTGTGATTTAGGACATTGGGCCTTTGAGATCTTTACACCATGAGTCATAGATAAGTGTCCTCGTTTTACCTCTTGCATGCTGAACCGTTTCAGCACTTTATCAATATATGTACTTTGACTTAGGCCAAGCATTTTTCTCGATCTATCTCGATAGATCTTGATACCTAAAATGTAGGTTGCATCGTCCAAATCTTTCATGGAGAAACATTTTCCTAACCATGTTTTTACAGCCTGTAAGGAAGGAACGTCATTCTCAATAATTAATATGTCATCTACATATAATACCAGGAATACAATCTGACTCCCACTAACCTTCTTATATACACAAGGTTCATCTTCATTTTTTATAAAGCCAAACTCTTTGACTGCTTCATCAAATCGAAGATTCCAACTCCGAGAGGCTTGCTTCAATCCATAAATGGATCGCTGCAGCTTACATACTTTTTCAGCATCCTTTGGAGTGACAAAACCCTCAGGTTGTGTCATGTACACATCCTCAAGGAGATTTACGTTAAGAAAAGCAGTTTTGACATCCATCTGCCAGATTTCGTAATCATAAAAAGCTGCAATAGCAAGTAAGATCCTGATGGATTTAACCATTGCCACTGAAGAGAAAGTTTCATCATAGTCAACACCTTGAACTTGTTTGAAACCTTTTGCTACCAGTCGGCCTTTATAGGTTTGTACATTACCATCCATGTCAGTTTTCTTCTTGAAAACCCATTTGCACCCGATTGGTTAACCCATTCAGGTGGATCAACCAAAGTTCATACTTGGTTAGTATACATGGAGTCCATCTCAGATTTCATGGCTTCAAGCCATCTCTCAGAATCTGGTCCATTCATAGCTTCTTGGTAGGAAGCAGGCTCATCCTGATCTATAAGCATCACATCGCCGTTTTGAGTCACAAGAAATCCATAATATCTCTCAGGCTCTTAGCGTGTCCTACTAGATCTACGAATGCCTTGTGTAATTTGAGCAGGTTCACTTTCCACAATATCTTGTGGTTCTTGCTCATGTTCCAACTCAGGTTCAATGATATTTTGTGATTCACGAATTTCTTCGAGTTCTACTTTCCTCCCACTGTTTCCTTTAGAGACAAATTCTCTTTCTAGAAAAATACCAGTTCGAGCAACAACCACTTTGTTCTTAGAAGGTTTGTAGAAATAATACCATTTTGTTTCCTTAGGGTATCCCACAAAATTACATTTGTCAGATTTAGGTCCGAGCTTGTCAGAAGCCAGACGTTTTACAAACGCCTCGCAACCCTAAATCTTCATGAATGATATACTAGGACGTTTCCCAGTCCACATCTCATATGGTGTCTTTTGAACCGTTTTTGCAGGAACACGGTTAAGTGTGAATGCAGCTGTTTCTAGGGCATGACCCCATAAGCTTATTGGAAGATATGCATGACTCATCATTGATCGTACCATGTCCAACAAGGTGCGATTCCTCCTCTCAGACACACCATTCCATTGTGGTGTTCCAGGTGGAGTGAGTTGTGATATAATACCACACTCCTTTAGAAGGTCATCAAAATCTTGGCTTAAGTATTCACCACCTCGATCGGATCGAAGGGCTTTTATGCTTTTGTCAAATTGGTTTTGAACTTCATTCTTGAATTCCTTGAACTTTTCTAAGGATTCGAATTTGTGTCTCATAAGATACACATATCCATATCTACTGAAGTCATCAGTAAATGTAATGAAGTAATAGAACCTACCTCTTGCTAATGAACTCATGGGTCCACATACATCACTATGTATAAGTCCCAATACATCACTAGCCCGTTCACTATGACCAGTGAAAGGGGCTTTAGTCATCTTACTTAATAAACAAGACTCGCATTTCTCATATGATTCAAAATCAAATGAATCCAAAAATCCATCTTTATGGAGTTTGGATATGCGTTTCTCATTTATATGGCCTAAACGATAGTGCCAGAGATATGTCGGATTTGAATCATTTGATTTAAATCGTTTTGTATTTATGTTATAGATAGGCATCTCTAAAGCAAGAATATAAAGACCATTAAACAATTGTGCAACACCATACCATATTTCATTTAAGTAAAACGAACAACTGTTGTTCTTTATTAAAAACGAAAAACCTTTCTTGTCCAAACAAGAAACAGAAATAATGTTTTTGCTCATAGCAGGCACAAAATAACAATCATCTAACTCTAATACTAGCCCAGTGGGCAAAGATAAATGATAAGTTCCTACGGCTAGTGCAACAACTTTTGCTCCATTCCCAACTCGTAGGTCAACTTCTCATTTCGCCAAAGTCCTACTCCTTCGGAGTTCCTGCACATTAACACAAATGTGAGAACCACATCCAATATCTAATACCCATGATGTAGAAGTAGATAAATTGACTTCTATCACATATATACCTGAATCAGAAGTCGTACTTCCTTTCTTTTTCTTGAGTTTTTCCAGATATGCATGACAATTCCTCTTCCAGTTTCCAGGTTTTCCACAGAAGTGACAATCACTCTCTTTAGTTACCCCACCTTTAGGTTTTAAAGCTTGTTTGTTTTTGAAATTGTGCTTGGCACCAGATTTAGATCCTATCTTCTTCTTGCCTTTCCCTTTTCCACCATCATTATGGGATCGGGTCCTGCCTTTTTCATGTTGTTCTCGGCAGTTCTTAACATGCTCAACAACTCAGTAAGTGGTTTCGTAATTTCATTCATGAGGTAATTCATGGAAAATTGCGAGTAGCTGTTGTTCAAAGATTGCAAAACTAGATCAGTTTGGGCTTCTGCAGTAATCAAAAAACACAACCTAGCAAGGTACTCAATAACCCAATCATTTTCAGAACATGTGGACCAACTGGATCACGTTCACCCATCTTGCAGTGATACAATGTTTTGCTTGTATCGTACCTTTCCTGTCGAGCATGCCCTGCGAACAATATCTTGAGGTGCTCGATCATCTCATAAGCGTCCATTAACTCATGCTGCTTCTGAAGCTCAGAGTTCATAGTTGCTAGCATGAGACAACTCACGTCCAGAGTATCATCCTGATGCTTCTTATAAGCATTATGCTCTGCATGTGGTGCAGTGTTAGCTGGTGCTGCAGGAATGGGCTCATCAAGGACATAGAGCTTGCGCTCTTATTTGAGGACAATCCTCAAGTTCCTATGTCAATCTAGGAAATTAATTCCACTCAGCTTTTCCTTCTCAAGGACTGATCGTAGTGAAAGACTATTTATGTTGTTGGTTGCCATTGATATCTACAATTTATAAGTGCAAAAATAATAAGTCAAATTGCAGAGTTTTGATATTATGTAATTGATAATAGTACATTTCAAAATATACCTCCCACTATTTTAATCAAATTAATAGCCCTCACCATTAATTCGGAAAGCATTTTCTATTAAATCTTTGTAGTGAGCTAAGATCCATATTTCATTACGCTTTAAGTTAGTTTTGGCTAATCTCTTAAAACATAATTATTTAAGTAGACAACCATTTGTCAATTATATCATATATAACTCTTAGATAGTTTGGTGAACAACATTTGTTCTAGTCCATCTAATAGTACCTGTCAAACTCTATGCCTCTAAGTCCACAATCCTATTGAGATAACTTAGTTAAGTCGGGCCCAATGATTTTAACATTTTGGATATCACAATTATCCTATCGCATCTTACCAAGATAAATGGGGTACTTTGCTTTGGCAAACCTACATTCATCGATCAAGGTCTTGATGAGTGTCATTCATTGGAAGGCATCTGATTTAGACTTAATCATTTTATGAGGGATTTTATTAATTAATTTAGATCTCACCAATTTTAATCTTATTAAGCATGCATGTTATTAATCATAGCATATCGTATACAAGCATAAATAAAGTGCAAAAAATTAAACGTGTCACAGTTATGGCCCAACCCTATGTCAATCATTTCAAGCTAATGAAAAGATTGAAGGTTAGTCTAAGGTGGTAAAAGGTCTTCAAAATAGTAGCTTCATAGGACCTTCCTCGTACACGTGTGTCTCCTATCCATCATCATTTTGTCATCTTGATTAAACTTGTACATTACATGTTATAAAGAAACCTCTCGAGTTACATTCGAGGGGATTTAGATGAGAAGAGAATATTACATTAGAATTTATAGAAAGGCACGACATGCAAGCCGTATTTCAAAAACCAAAAACCATTAATCCTATGGGTCAAAAAGGCCATAACTGTGCACCATGCATATCACAATAAGCACATAACACAATTTATATCATTTAAAGAAAATTATAAATAATATTTGGGGTCACGACCATCGTGCGCTACGACGGGGGGGTCCAAGGGGGGGACTCCCCCCTGGCGGTGGTCTCGTTTAATCATATTAAACCGAGTCTTCATACTTCTAATCCAATTAGAACAAAAGTTGTATTGTTCTTCCACCTTATAAGATACGATTAACAGAAACCATATACATGTATATATTTCAGATTTCCAGAATACGCATACATGTAAAATATCATATATTTAAATTCAGATCGGTAAACATGCATCAACATATATCATATATATCAAGTACAATTAAATCACATAATCTGAATTAATCATTTCGCAAGTAGCTCTGATACCACTATTAGGGTTTC
Source organism: Hedera helix (assembly GCA_947179155.2). Lineage (NCBI taxonomy): Eukaryota > Viridiplantae > Streptophyta > Magnoliopsida > Apiales > Araliaceae > Hedera > Hedera helix. The sequence continues at coordinate 3,491,143 of OX359273.1, forward strand.
GACACAGTGAAAGCAACGGAATTTAAATTTTTTTTCGAAACCCTAAGACAGGATCCAAGCGAAAACAGATTAATCAGAGGTTTATATTATTTTACCAATTATTCGAGATGGACAAGAGACGATGGAATTCTGGAACGGCTTCGAATCTTCAACGCAATCCAGCGACTGCGTCTCTACGGTATCCACACGAACGCTCCGCGAACCATCACACGATCTGCAGCGAAAGGGATCTGCGGTACTAGCCACCAAGATCAGAATTTCTGAACTATTTTTCTCTCTAGCCTCTTTCTGAAAGCGACTAGGGTTTGTGGTTTTTTTCCTTACGTAATTTTAGACTACTGATATATCATATATATAGTAGTTAATAGGAATTAACCAAAACCTAATTTAATTAGAAAAATAAATTTTGAATTTATATATATTATATTTTAATTAAGTCTTACTTAATTAATATACATATATACAAATTATCCTATTAATTTAAATTCGTAATTTTAAATACGATCAATCATATTGATATATTAAAATACTTACAATTTAAATTAATTCCCTTTTAAATACGTTCTAAGTGTGTGAACCAATAGGTTATTATTATGTTGACAATAATTTTAAAATCATATTATAAAATTATAAACAGCGAGCGGCATCTAGTAATGCATCGCTGCTACTCAAATAATAATAAAATCGGTGATTCGATACAACCTTTTCGTGACCAATGTTTCAAAGTAATTTAATCCTTTTAACCTTGACATCCTAGATTAAACTCGAGACATGGAAAGTGTCATACTCTTCATAATTTAATCTGAGTTTTCTTGATCAATGAGTAGACTATATGAAACAAATCACTATTTGAGCATGGTCATGCATTTCATAGTCCTACTCAATCAAGAGGCATATGGATATCACCCCTAATATATAGGAGGGTTAAATTCCATCTAGATCACTCATATTCCTCACACGATTCATGATGTACCCAATAATCACCATTATTTTCCACCCTATTAAAGGTGACATTTGATGATATCAAAGTACACAAATTCTCGTGTAATAATATAGTGACTTCAGGTCGGAGGATCATTACATTATTGTCACTATGAGAATTTCTTATGACACTTTGCATAATGCTCCGTGTAGAATTCTCATGGTGGGTCTGTCCAGTACATTGTTCTCTAACATGTACCTATGCATTGACTCAAATATCACATATATTTATGACCAATGAGATTTGGCCATCAGTCAATCCACATACTAATCTCAATGCATCATTGTTGTCCCATTAACAATGATACTCGACTAGGGACATTTAAGAGCAATGATACTAATTGTAATTATATAATCTCATGTTCAAGTCACATACTTGAAGCTATATAATTCGTATCACTATTCTAAGGACTTTTATTATGCTGACATTTATATAACGCAGTAAATGAAATCATAATAAAATAATCCATTTATCCTATCAAATATAATATCAAAAAAATGTTTAGCAATTACATCAAATAATTAGCCTCTAGGGCATCAACTCTAACATATGCTACATCATATTAAATATGATTAGCTTGTGTGCATTCTACTTTCAATCTCCCACATACACTAAAGTCAATCGCCATGGTATCTAATATCCATCATCTATAAGTGACGATCAAACTGTTTTTGAGTTAAAACTTTAGTAAATGGATCTGCTATGTTGTCAAGAGAGTCGACGCGCTCCAAGATGATATCTCATCTTTCAATGATTTCTTTAATCATACAAAAGTGCTACAACAAATGTTTGGATTTCAGATGAGACCTAGGTTCCATGGCGAATTAAACTCTTTTAATGCGATGAACCATTATAAATTTTGTAATGAACTTGTTGAACCAAACAATCACCTTTGTAGTTTCACTTACAGTTAATTACTATGTCTTTGTCAGTAAATCAACAACTCTTTGCTATTTGGAACTTTTTCAATTCAATGCACCACCATTTAAGGTAATCATATAACCTGAAATGGATATTTTGTTGTTTTGGTTAGTTTGAAAAAGCTTGAGTCTATTAAGCTCTCTAGTTTTATATCAGACCCATCATTAGAAACTCTTTTCTAATATTATTCTCCAAAATTGAACTGATAACTGCTTATCATACATAAGTAATACCAGGTCTATATCAACGAATCAATGTACGTTCCTTGGGTCAAGCCAAGCATCCTTTAGGATCTATCTCTATAGACCTTTATCCTTAATAGAATGTTAGGATGCTTCTCCCAAGTTCTTGAAGGAGAAGTTTTTAGACGACCACATCTTTACTGATTGTAGCATCAGTATGTCATTCCTTATCGGTATTATATCACCATATAATACTAAGAATGTTATAGTGCTCCCACTATCCTTTGTACATACTTGGTACATCATCGTCTTTAATAAAATCAAACTCCTTTGATTATCTCATCAAAACGGATGTTCCAACTTTGAGAAATTTGCTTCAATCCATAATTAGATTGTTGTAGCTTTCATACTTGATTTACTTTATCTATATGAAGACAAATCCTCTTGGTTGTATCATACATACATCCTTTTGTATAGTAAGCTACAACTGCAAGTAAAATCCAAATTGATATATGCATTTTCACTAGTGAAAAGTTTCATTTTGGTCAACTCATTGACCTTGTTTGAAATCTTTTTACCACTAGTCAGGTCTTATAGGTCTCCACATTGTTATCTGCTTTAGTCTTTCTCCAAAGACCCATTTCGGATTTTATAATCATCAGTCCTTTCTCTAAGTCTTTACAACTCATTGCCTCTTTGTAAGTCTGTGGATCATCATCATTTATGATGCGTACCACAACATTATCTTCTATGATGAATCCATACCTATCAGATATCTTCGGTACTCGTCCAGATTTACGAATAGATTGTGATACATTAGGTTATGTTACTTGGTTTGATACCTCACTTTGACCCATAGTGTTTTGTGATTCTTGAACTTCTTCAAGGTCTATCTTATTCCCACTGACCCCTTCGAGGTTTAACTCATTTTTCAAGAAAGTAGCATATTTTGCAACAAACACCTTTTGCTCAGTAGGGTAATAGATATAATACCCTGCAGTTTCTTTAGGGTATCTCACAAATTTACACTTATCAGATCTTGTCCGTAGCTTATCATGCTCAAACCTTTTGACATAAGCTGGACAACCCCAAATCTTAACATACTTAATATTAGGTTTCCTTCCTGTCCATACTTCATATGGAGTCTTGGGAACGAATTTAGAAGGTATTTTATTAAGTAAATATGCAGTCATTTCTAGGGCATTGTTCGCCTTTTTCCGTTCAGAAAATACTTCACGCAAGTGCACGTGGTTTAAGTGTAGTATAAGGCTAACAAGGTATCGTTCCCACGAGGAATTATAAATTAAGCATTGAATTACTAGTAAATAATTGAAATAACATCAATTGAATTTAGTGGATTAAAAATATTGTTAAGTAATGAAGTTAATTTCAACAATTAAATTACTTAAAACTAAATTCTCTAGAATTAAAGACGTTTAGGGTTTACAACTTAATCATTTGTCATCGACTGAACCAAGTTATCACTATGAAGTTAAAATACACGCACTGGATTGCTAATTGAGAACTCTTTAAAAACTAAATAATATCTTTCGATTATTATTCAGCAAATCTTCTCCAATTCTACCGATTATGGAATAGATTGAAGAAGAACATCTCTTTTAAACCAACAACCTATATTTCTATGATTGCTGAGTTTAAAAAGATAGTAAGCTTCAGTTCTCTACCAATTACATGTGGCAATTGAGTATATTTCTATCTCAATCACAATTTACATTAACAAATAAGTCCACATGCTACCATGCAAGGGTCTAATTTCATACATAATCTCTCAATTCTATATGAAATACCAAGTTAAATCACTAGCCAAGTAATTAGAAACAACAATCAGTCATGGTAGTCAAACCCACGTGTATATAACAAGCACAGGTAATAACTTGCTTCAGTTTATACAGATAATTACATTGCAAACCCTAAACAATAGAATTAGCTCATGTTCAATCTAAGAAAATATACACAAGAGTGAATTCTAGCCATAATAAATTGATAATAATTGAAGTACAAGAGTTCAGAGATAAACTAAATATATATTCTTGCCCTTCTCGCACCCATACTGAATTTCTTCCGTCAACTGCAGATTTCCTTCTCTTCGCTCAGTTCGCTCCGTGTATCTTTTTCTCTTGCTCTCTGCGTGTCTATTGTATATCTCCCCTTTTTGTTATTTATCTGACTTTCCTTTTGTTCTTTTCAAATCCCCCGCTGCTTCGCATGTTAACCGCCCAAAACTGACTTAGCAACTGCTCAGCATCGTGGGAGAAATCAGTCAATTGAACGTGACGCAGCTGCTTCACCCATCACGGCATTGAAATTGCCTCACGCAGCTGCTTCACCCTTAACGCAGCTGTGTTGAAATCGCCTGACGCAGCTGCTTCAAAAGTCACGCAGCTGCGTTGAAGTCACGCAGCTGCTTCAATATCTCACGCAGCTGCGTCTGAACATTCTGGAAAAGACTGCTTCTTTGACGCAGCTGCTTCACTTTGTGACGCAGCTGCGTGAACCTAGCTTCAAAATTACTGAAATGCCCTTGCAAGCTATTTTCCATGCAAACCTGAAACAAATGCACAAAAATGCATAAAATTGAAATAAAAACGCTTAAGAACTACAATATATAAGTTAAGAAGCGAATATTTTGAGGTATAAAATCGACTCAACAAGCATAACCCCAGAATAAAACTAGAAGATCGGTAAAACTCGTCATGGAAAGAACCATGTCCAACAATGTTCGATTACTCCTTTCAGATACACCATTCAATTGTAGAGTACCTGGTGGAGTCCATTGTGAGATTATACTATTTTCTTTGAGATAATTGAGAAACATATTGCTTAAATATTCACCATTTCGACCCGATCGAAAAATCTTAATACTCTTGCCAGTTTGTTTCTCTACTTCACTTCTAAATTCTTTGAACATTTCAAATGATTCAGACTTGTATTTCATCAAATACATATATCCAAATCTTGAATGATCATCAGTGAAAGTGAAAAAATATGAATACCCTCCTCGTGCATATGTTATCATAGGTCCACATACATCTGTGTGTACCAACTCTAACAACACAGTAACTCTTTCTCCTTTTCATAGTTTGTTCAATTTGTAATATATTTTCGTGTAAGTCAAGTAAGTAAAGCTCATTCAGTAAATTGTCAATACTATATAAAACATTATTTTTATAAATAGAACAAGTATTGTTCTTTATTATAATTTCAAAATCATCCTTGTCCAACATAGGAATAGAAATAATGTTTCTAATAAGTACTGGAACATAATAATAATTATTTAAACTAATGGACTTGCCCATAGGCAATACTAAACAATAAGTTCATACGGCTAATGCAGCAACCTTTGCTCCATTCCCCACGCGCACAATGTAATGACCTAGAATTTTCACGTCATTATTAATTAAATTATTAATTTAATTTTTAATGAGTTAGTTTTACGAGATTATTTAAATCTTTTTATGTGATTAACTAATTTCGTGATTAAATGATTATGTGATTAAATGATAGCGTTAATTAAAGGGAGTCACTAATAGTTTAATTAAATTAGTGAACAAATCCTAAAGTTTTAAAATCAATAGAATTGATAAGTTGTCATTAATTAAATATTCAATTAAATTAAGTAACCAATCATTGGGTTATATTTAATGGCTAATGTTAAATTAATGGATTTGATTAAATAATTGTCCAAGTCATTTAATAAGAGTCCATTAGGTATTAAATGAAGTCCAAAGCATGAGCCCACTTGGAATTAATTGTGTAATTTATTATTTATTAAAAGAGTTAACACGTGATACTCTTTTAGGACACAAATCCCCAAACCTGCCGTGGAATAGGAGGAGAGAGAATAGCTAATTGAGTGTATGGGTTGCTGGGCAGTTAAGTTAGTATATTGTCCCAAATCAGATATGAGCCGGCATGGGGTCCTTTACTGTTAAACGGCTAATCTAATATATTATCTTTGCGTGTGTGTATAATCTGTCGAGCTCAGTCAGCGACCCTACTCTTCCGAGTACAACCTAAAGTGGTGATTTTTGGGTATCGCTGAAAGATGGGTTGGTAAAGTTTTCACATAAACCTCAGTAACCAACGGGTAATGATTTCCTATAAATAGAGACCATGTTTTCTCTTGGAAAAGCTTGCTGAGTTATTCAATACTGATGCAAGAGAGTCATTGTGAGCTCCAAATTATAAAGGGAGTGTAGTGAGTGAGAGATATAGCAAGGAAGCTATCGGGAAGTTGTGAGTAAAGTATCCAGTGGTGGTAATGGTGAAGTAGATATCCTCGGATTACATCACCTACTTCGAGAGAAGAAAAAGAACAGCAACTAGGAACCCATTTCGTTTCAAACCAGCTTTAAGGTATAAATAATTTTGTTTAATATCTTAAGGAAGTTAGTTATTGTTTCATATTATGTTAAAATGGTTTTTTGTGGTTACTTGCTGTTAGGAGGAATTTGTTATGAAGAACCATAACGAGTCCAATATATATAAGTTGTATAATGAATATGAAGTAGTCTGTGTTCATGTCAACCTATTAAAGAAACTAGTAGAATCACCAAGTAATGATAAACTGTCTAAAAGAATCAGAAGGGTACATATGTTCACTATTGTGTTTAAAACTAAAATCTGAGAGCCTTCGGTTATCGTAGAGTGGCCTCGGCCAGAGCCTTCGGCTATCGTAGAGTGGCCTGCGTTAGAACCTTCGGCCATCATAGAGTGGCCTCGGTCAGAGCCTTCGGCTATTGTAGAGTGGCCTCGGTCAGAGCCTTCGGCTATCGTAGAGTGGCCTCGGCCAGAGCCTTCGGCTATCATAGAGTGGCCTCAGCCAGAGCCTTCGACTATCATAGTGTAGCCTCGGCCAGATCTCAACCATTACAGAGTAGTCGTAGGGTAAGATCACTCCGGTCGTAGAACTGCTTTTGATCGTCGACTAAGTTGCTGAGGCAGACCATTTGATTCATAGACTAAGTCTGCTAAGGCAGACTGTACAAATCGTTGAGTGACTATTCACACGACGATAGGAGGACATAAAACTTTTGATTTTGATTATCAATGACAATCCAAAATAAATAAGATTTATCTTTTAATTAATTGTCATTTAATTAACCATTAAATAATAAGTAAAGATAAATAATTAATTAATTATTATTTAATTAATGGTAAATAATAATTAAAGAAAAATAAGATTTTAGAAGTCATTAATTATTATGTATTTAATAAGTAATAACTAAAGGTAGTTAATTAATTACTATTTAACTAAGAACAAATGGTAATTAAATAAATAAGAGTTAATTAAATAAAACGTACTTAATAACTCACTAATTCTGCAATTGGATTAAATTGTTTAAAGGTTCCTTAAATGTTTAATACTTAAGATGAATACTCATAAGTTATTAAATCATTAACATAAGTGTGTTTACGTTGGGATAATGTTAGTATGTCGAATGATGTGAATTATGTGTCAAACTTATTTGATAAGTTCATAGTAAGCGTACAAACATGCCATTATACACAGTACTAATTGTTAGACCGACTTGATTAATGTTAGGTCCTTCAAAGCCATTTAATTAAAGTTAGGTTGTTGTAGCTGAGCAGACAGGCAAGTTTCCTAACTTCGAACTTTATTTTGCACAAGTTCCTTATCTCTAAACTCATTTCATTGAGTAAGTTATTTATTTAAGCTTGAATTATAATTCCAAGCATGCTTTAAGTGGTTTAAATTACTTTACAATTATTCCACGTCGATGTTGTTGTTATTCGCACTTGGTGCACTTGATCTTATTAAGTCTTTGACTTGTACTTTATTTAACGTTCTATTGTTTAAAAAACTGTTCAAAGTAGGTCTAAACCATTGTTCGGCTAGACATTTATGTTAAAGATTTTAAAAGCTATCCAAATCATTGAAGATGCGGATTCTTGGACTATTATGAACACCTCCCTATTACGAGGGAGTACCCTGTATCTAATATCAGGTACAAAACACGGAAATTAAATGTTATGCATACACATATTGTACTGAGGCTGATCCCCTCTCGGGTACATATTTCTGGCAGTAATCATTGGGTCAACCTGCTATTGACTCCAATGGATGTTTATAGTTCATAGTCTATTTGACTATCTTGATTCTAAAAGCAAATCATTATTACTGCTTATGTTATTCATATTGTTGAATTGTTTCAGCTATTCCCTTTCATTCATGATATATTGTTTCCTTTATCACTTAAACTTGTTGAGCAAACTAGTTGCTCACCCTTGCTATATGATGAACCTTATTGTAGTGGAACCCGAGCCTTCTGGAAAGAACAAGGGTAAGGGAAAGATGAAGTGATAGACTTCAAGAGACAGTCTTTAGTTTATTCGTCTGGCTAAAATTGCTTGTTTTGTGATGTAAACCCTAAGTACTTTATTAAGGGTATTTATGTACTTTTGTGTAAGATTATCGTATCTTGGGACTAGTAACACCTTTTGAATGAACAACATATGTTTATTATTCCGCATTTAGTTATTGTATGTTGTTTAGAGGTGGATGTTTATATTGGATCGTGATGACCGGATCTGGGTATTTGAGACCCGAATTTGGGAGCGTCACAACTTTGTTCACCATTAAGATCTTTATGGTGTAGCAGTATAGTAGGAGCATCCATTTTTTTGTTCTGACACTGAAGCTCGTTAGTCATGGATGCGAGCATGATACATTGAGTCACAATTGCATCATCTTGCCACTTCTTAAAAGTAGCAACTTCTTCCTCAGAGGCATTTACTACAATAATTGCAGGGACAGGCGAATTTATGACATAAGAAAGCTTTTAAGCAGTGAGAACAATTCTCAAATTCCTTAACCAGACTGTATAATTCAGTCCAGTCAGTTTGTTAACATCAAGTGTGCTACGCAATGATAGTAAGTTTGACATTTGTAAAATTCTGCATGTGAAAAATATACAATATTTTAGCATACATTCATTTTATTAATTACCAAAATAAATTAGGTCTTTATTTAAATTAGTATTTCCCACTATTTTTATCAAACTATATTACCCTCCTTATATAGTTCGGCAAATCTAGTTAAAGATTTGCTAGTGAGAATAAGGATCTTATTTCAAATATATATAGCCTTGTGTGACACAACAAACTATATATAAATAAATAGGTAGACAACTCTTTGTCAATTACATCAACATGTAGCTCCTTTTATTTTACCTTTTAGATTATTATGATCATATGTGACACATCCAAATCAAAATTATTCAAGTTAAGTTTGACCTAGCATTTCCATATAAGTGAAGAGAAAAACACTGTCCTTGTGTGACACAACAAAACGACATTGTTCAATTCTTTTAGAAGCATAATATGTGGTAAAATATCTCAAAAAATTAATATAAACCTTGTGTGATACAACAAACTTATAATAATTATTTGATACTCTATCGTTTTACCATACTAGAAGACGACGTTCGATATTCTAAATATCTTTGAACGTTACAACTTAATATAATTTACCTTAAGGGGTTTGTTATTAATTGTCTCATCTTGTTTAGTGTGCATGCACATATATATATAATACTATATTCTATTTGAATTAATTATGGACTTTTATTCTAATTTTGTTCACTAGAGCCACCAAGTGAACCAAAAGGTCAAACCTAGGGTGCAAGAATAAATAATATTAAATATAACTATTACATTTAAATTCGGGCTCCATTACAAACGGGTCTTCATGCGCTCCTTGTTTATTTGCTCTAATTCTTCGAAATAATTCTAACTAATCATATTACAAATTATTTACAATAAATAGAAACCTATATCAACAGTCAATGAAAAGTACATAGGAGGGAGATAGAATTTATATTAAAAAAATTAGAAAAAAGTGAGGTACGCAGACCCTATTAATAAAACTCATTCATTCATGTATTTAATTAAAATTAAATCCAATCATATTGGTCAATAGGCAATAATCAATCTCATTTATTATCATATATATCAACATATATATTAATAAATAATATTCATCACATGAATTAAATAAATCATCTCATATATGTATTGGTATCATTTAATAGGTAATTAAAGTTGCATGAAATTTAATTTCATGTTTAAAATAAACCTTTTATTTTAATTATAAAATTATTTAAAAAATAAATTATTTATTTTTATTATTTTAAAATTACCCAAAATAAACTCTTTTATTTTGAAATTTTAAAATCTGTATAAAATTACCAAATTATTTGGTTAATTAATATATATATACACCAAGAGGGCGGAAGCGGAAGCAGATAGAGAAAGGCCATGAGAACAGGAGGTCGACTACTCACAGATCATACTCATATACAAAACATAGATTTCATGATGCAAGGGGAAGTAAGGGATAGGGACCGCACAGTTGAATATATATTTAAAACATGCAAATGTTCTGGCCAACAGATGTCAGTCCAATGATATGTAATTAACAAATAAGTTTACTACAAGAACTTTTATTAATTGAAAACAAGTACAGGATTGATTCAAGAAATAAGAAGGGAAAATAAGAAGAGAAACCAAAGATTTGTCAGAGAAGGAACTCTGAGTCTTTACAAGTTTCTTACTAAAATTCTATCTTAGGGTTCGCAGTCTGCTGAACCAAATAACTGAGCATTCCTTTTATAGAAATAAGGAAACACTATTTACATGATTGCTGAAATTTACTATTACAGAAACAGACGCTTAACTTTTACAAAAGTAGAATTATTACAGACACTTTATTATTCATGAACAGTGACTTTCTTTTACTATTTATCTGCTTTCGGTGAAAAAGCAGCAACTTTCGACTGAGTGGACTGCTGTTTTTGTCCTGAGGCAATTGAAAGAGGGCCCAGTATTATTGGATGCTGGACAGAGTGCGCGGGCACTGAATGACTGGGGGCCCCACAACATTAGATGTGAGGACCCGAATTTTCGGATTTCCTTGATAAAATTAAATAAGAATTTAATTAACAGAATTATTAAGGTTGTTTAAATCATCTGTGATATTTTATGTGATTTAAGTTATGTGATGAGATTTAATTGGTAAATTAAATCGGTACAAAGATGGTGATGAATTGTGTTGAATTAACATAATTGAAAGTAAATAAATTGTTTAAAAATAATTTATGAATAATAAAAGAAATTTCATGATACAATAAAATTGTACATTAAATGATGATAAAGGTATAGAAATAATTACTATTTAAATAGTGTTACATGGTAATGTAAGATTTATGATATATTTGTATATATATGTGTACATGGTTAATGGTTATAATTCATTGATTATAGAAATTAAGGGATTAATAATTAATTTAATCCGGAAGTTAAATAAAAGTGAATGAGGAAATTAGTAAAATTATAATTATTGATTTTGGAATTTATCAAGAATTTTGGAGGAAGTTTAGAAATTAATTGAGAAGAAAAGTAATTATATAAATTATATAATATAAATTATATAAATTATATAATATAAATTATATGATTTATATAAGGAAATTAAAGTAAGATATGAAGAAAATAATAATTATATAAATTATATAAGAATAATTATATAATTTATATAAGAGGATTAAATTAATTAGAGAATTAATAAATGTATAATTTTGGGTTATATAATTAATTGATAATTATGGAGGAAATTAAGAAATTATTCAAGAAAGGAGAATGTAAATACGTAAATTATATTATATTAAATTATATAATTTATATATATAAAGAAGTTAATGTAAATAGTAAGAAAATGGGAAATAAATGAGGAAAATGAAGGTTTTAATTTATTAAAAATTATATTTATGTATAATAGAATTATTATGATTTTTATGAGAAATAATATTTTGGAAATGTGAACATGTTAGTGTAACATGTTGTCCAATTAACAAAGTGAAAAATTATGAAAAATAATTTTTATAAGTTATACGAAATTTTTATGAATTTTGGAGGTATAAATTACTTCATATAATTACATGCATGTTATTATGCGTGTACAAAATTTGTCAAGTAAAGTACCCAAAAAGGGTATTAATATTATTTATAAATCATGTTATGATTTTTGGTAAATTAAAATAAATATTTTATAAATATTATATAAAATATTTATTACACAAAAATAATTACGTAATGTATTTAAATTAAAATTTTGCATGCTATTTTCTTGAAAAATCCGGAAGTTTCACATGGCATGCAAAGTCGGTGGAAAAGTTTAAGGATGTAAAAACCTTTGACTATAAAAGGAAGGAAAAGAATAAGAAAAAGAGAAAGGAGAAAGAAAAAAAGAAATAAAAACGCAACAAAACTCTCTCTCAATATATTTTCTCTCTCACCGCCACTTTCTACCACCATCACCATGCACCACCACTACCGAGAAGGATGGGAGAGTTTGGTGCTATCAAGTGGAAGAGAAAGCTTCCAAAGAAGGATTTCTAAGCTCTTTAGAAGGTATAAATATTTTTATTTAAATTAATTTATGTAATTATTGTGATAATTAAATTGTGTGGAAAATTAGAAATTAATTAAGATAATTATTCTAAATAATTTATGGATGTGTATTTATGAGTTTTATGATTTTTGGTGTAAGTTTATTCTGAAATTTTGGTATAAAAATGGTTTAATTGGAAAAAAGTTGGTACACTGCTGCAAAAAGAAGAAGAAGAAGAAATAAAAAGGCTACCGCGCATGGCGCGGTGGCCATTTTTTTTCCAGAGCAGGCTCGAAACGGCGTCGTTTTGTGGTGCATCTGGGGTGGTCCGCGCCATGCGCGACGACCAAAATCCAACAGGCCGAACGACGTCGTTTAGACAGGCGGAAGTTTCTGGAACAGGCCTGCGAACGACGTCGTTTTGGAGCGTCCAGGGATGGTCCACGAGATGCGCGGCCGCGTTTTTGGAGAGGAAATTACGAAAATGCCCCTGGTCTTTTCCGTAAATACCAAGCGTGTCCTAGACGCGCGAAAATTACGGATATGCCCCTTCCTTTTTGGGAAATACCAAATGTGTCCCTAAGGGCACGAAAATTACCAAAATGCCCCCAGAAAATAGTTTTTAATTAAATAAATGTTTTAAAATTTTTTAAAAATTATAGAAAAATACTAAAAATATAGAAATGATATTTGGGCATTAAATTTAATATTTTTGTAAAAATATTAAATATTGGGGATTAATATTTAAATATATTAAATATTAATCTAATAAGGTTACCATTTAGAAAATGATTAAATGAAAATTTCGGACAACCAAATATGCTAAATTGTATTCGATGAGTCGGGTTGTCCGTATTGAAGGATATTGATATTAAGTTATATAAATATATTAAGGAACGAGGTTAATTTAATTAACCATATTATTTAATAATTGGTCCAGAGATGATATTAATTAATTAAATTAATATCATAAGAGGATAAATAATTATTATTTGATTATTTTATGATCATAGGTTGATCGAGTAAAGGGTATGAACTACCAATTTAATAGTTGGATTTCCAGGCAAGTTCTTCAGTCCTATAATGTTAAATGTTGTCTGTTATGATATATTAATACTTGTTAAATGCATATAAATTATGTGTTATGTGATCTGTGGATAATATGACAATTATGTGTACTTTGTGCAATGATGTGAGAAATATTGCTATAGTAGAAGTACAAGCACATGATGTATGACACACACCGAGCATGTTAAGATATGTGCTACGTGAAGCATAAACTGTTGAACTTGCTGAGCCATTGTGCTCATTACTTGCTTAAAATAAACTTTTGTAGGTAAAGAAATAAATTTCAGGAATATCAGGATATATGAGGGTTATGCTATGACACCAATTAATGGTATAGTCTACTTATTCAATGTTTTGGTAGAATAAAATATTGTGAATGCAATTGACAAAGTTTATAATAGTATTGTGTATGCTATGGATATCATAAATATTGATTGGGTGAATAGAGTTTATTTGTGTATTATTGATAATCATGTATTCTGATTATTACAGAATATATCCAGATTGGTCAAGTAAAGTTAAATGATATATGGTAATGATTCAAGATTGTTGTAGTGGCAAAGAGGAAGATATATTTCATTATGGATTATGAAACCGCGAATAATTATATGGATATAAATAATATTAAATTTTAAATGTTGAGTTTTACGATATTTGTAACAAACATGAAAGAATAAGTAAAGGTTGCGATCCAGGGACGAGGATCGAGATACAAAGTCTTAAATGATCAAATATTTAATACAATGATTGAGAAAAAAAATTTATACCAAAAAATTAGTAATTGATGATTTTAAAATCAATTAATGGATGAAATAAGATGATTAAAGATTTATTAACGGACCGAAATTTGGACGTTATGAAGATAAGGTATAATAAATACAAAATTTAAGGGAATAAAGTTGGTCGAATTTTGGGATCGTTACATTAGATGCTGGTTGTCTGGGAAATGTTGACTGGAAACTGGCGCGGACCAAAAATGACTAAAGGCTCACGGGAGCTAGTCAGACAAAAGGATCATGAGCATCTTGAAGATCAATGGTGTCATAAGGATCCTAATTAACACTGGAAGATGACTGTTGGGTTGATTTGGAAGAGGAAGATGAAAAGTCTTCTTATTTAAGGGAGCTTACTCTGGCCTGAAGGGCTTGAGCTAATAATTTCAACTCATCACGAGAACAATTTTTAACTTGTGAAACATTAAGAGAACCAGAAGGGCTAGGATACTCTTGTTTGACTTTGAGTTTACTGGAAGAGCCTTGGGCAGGAATTGACTTAATATGAGTGATTGGAGAAGGAGGGAATTCCTTCTGAACTTGAGAGACAATTCTATTAACATCAAATTTGTCCCACCATTTAATAAAGAAGATCCGGGTAACTACTGGGAGTTGAACTGCTGGAAGGTTATACTGCCATTTAAGAATCCACGGAATCTTATATTTACTAACAAATCTAAGCAGTATTGGGACACCTTCTAACTTAGGATTGAATGGGGATTTATTACTATAATTATTGACTTGTGCCAGAAGGAGATCTGGGAAGATAGCTTAAATTAGGCCATATCTGGACAACTAAAAGGTAAACCAGATGGGAATTTGTGGTCAAACCGAATAAACGACGAATGACTCATAGAGGCATTTTGGTAAAAAATTATTTTGTGCCAAGCTTCTACGTAATCATAATAATTAAAGTATCATTCATCAGGGGTTAACATAGCATTACTGGGATCAGTAAAAGGACAAAGATCAGAAGGGTGATTTGATCCTTGTTGGTTGAGACCTTTCAGATTTTGCCAATCAGAAAGAGAGATGACTTGTTTAATATAGAGAGAATGGAAGATAATTTTAGTAGTATGATTCCTATCAAAAATAGGTTTGAAGGCAACTGACTCTGTTTGAATAAGGATATCCTTATAAAAGGATAATGACTTATGAGGATTGAAAGGGATAAAATGCCAACCAGGGGGAAAAACTGGGAAGCAAGTTTGACTGGGTCATTTTTAGGGTTCATGGAAGGTTCAATGTAGAATAAGTTGACTTCATAATTGAGAATATATTCAGCTTTTGGCATGGGCTGGACAGACTTTTGGATTTGGCTCTAGGTTTGAGAGGCAAAAAGATCAAAAGGCTGGGGTTGACTAGCAAGGGCTGAAGTATAGTGTTTAGGGATTTGGCCTAAAACCTGAAATTGAGTTGAGGGAGGACGAACAGGATAACTTGGGTGGGGAACAGGAACAAGGGCTCCTATAATTTTACTGGGCTGTCCGGAGACAGGAAGTTTACTAGACTGACTAGAAACATGTTGTTTATCACGATCACGCTCAATTTTCTTTTTGTCACTCGTGATGGGGTACCTGTTTGAATAAACTCTCTGGTTAGAAAGTCTGGGATTGAATTGTTACTACCTTTAATGTACTCAATATCAAAATCAAAAATAGATAAAATAGCTTGCCATCTAGCAAATGTTTGCTTAGAAGCAATATGTTCAACATCTTTTTCTAAAATATATTTTGCTGATTTACAATCAATCCTTACTAAAAAAAATTGATTTAATAAATCACTTTGAAATTTATTGATGCATAAAATTAGAGATAAAATCTCTTTTTTAATAGTTGAATTGTTTATCTAGGTTGGATTCCAGGCATGGGAATAAAAGCAAACTAGTTGTTCAGAAGAAGTAGGTGTTAATTTTTGTTTGAGAATTCCTCTAAGGCTAATATCAAAGACATCGGTTTCAACAATTTTGAAAGTTGTAGGGTTGGCTATGCCAAGGCAAGAAAGAGATCTGACATGATTTTTAACTTGTCGGATGACAGAAGTATGAACATCGGTCCAAGGTGGAGGATTATTTTGTAAACGTTCAAAGAACGGTTTACAGACAATTCGCAGATTTTTGTAAAATTCACCGATATAGTTAAGGGAACCTAAAAATCTTTGAAGATGGGTTTTATCTGTGATGACATCTGGAAATTTATTAGCAAACTGTATAGCTCTATCAACGGGGAGTATTTGTCCGTATTGAATATTGTGACCAAGAAATTTAACTTTAGGTTGGAAAAGACTGCATTTTGACTGGGATAGAACTAATCCATTTGATTGAACAGTTCTAAAGAATGAATTAAGATGTTTCCAATGTTCTTCAATGGAATTAGAAAAAATAAGAACATTGTCAATATAAATTATAGCAAAATGACTAAATGGGTTTAGAATATCATTCATGATATTCTGGAATTCACTAGGGGCATTCTTAAGGCCAAAGGCCATTACTTTCCATTTGTAATGTCCAAAGGGTGTAGTGAATGCTGTCTTATACCTATCCTTTTCATGAATTTGAATTTGCCAAAATCCACTCTTAAGGTCAAATTTACTAAAGACAACTGCTTGACTCAATCTACCAATTAAATTTTTTTATTAGGTAATGGATACCTAATCCATTCTAAAACCTTGTTTAAAGGTTTGTAATTGATAACTAACCTGGAGACTCCACGTTCTATTTCAGCATTTTTATTAATATAAAAAGCTTGGCAAGACCAGGGTGACTTACTCTTTCTAATTAATCCCTTACTAAGTAAATCATCAATTTCTTTTTTACAAAATTCCATTTGTTCTTGATTCATTTTTATAGGTCTAGCCTTAGTGGGAATTAAAGACTTTTTGAATTCCTTAGCATAAGGTAGCCTAACAATATGCTTTCTCTTGTGCCAAAAAGCATGAGATAAATCAGAACAAACATTTTTACTTAAAAGATCTTGAAAATCTTTAATTTTACTCTAGAGTTTGGGATTTTGTAATTGGTCTTCAATTCTTTTATATTTAATCTCATCCTTTAAATAATTTAAATGCTGGGTTATGCTATTTAAAATATTTAAAGTACTAAAGATTGATTGTTCTTGAATAGCTTTTAGGTTTATTTCTTTAGGTTCAGTTATGAAGCTAAAGGTGACTTGGTGACCTAGATGGGTGCTATTTAATCCTTTAGTAGTAGTACTGAATGGGAATAATAAATATATAAACGGTAAGCCTAAAATTATTTTATCAGTCATGTTTCTTATTAAAACAAATGATGTTTTAAAACAAACATTATCTTGACAAATATGGACTTTAGGCAACTGATATTTTATTTTCATTTGACTACCATTAGCTGAACTAAGTCGAGCACTGGTTTTTCATAAAACCTAGTTGGAACTAGTCCTTCTTGGATACAGTTTAAATCAGCACCTGTATCAACTAAGGCTGGGAGTCTTAGCTGAAAAGTTTTATCTATAACTATGGTTATATTAATATGTCATTTTTGAATAGTAATTTCTTTTAACATTTTTAAAGAATTACCTTGTTCAATAAGTTGAGCTTGGTGATTTGAAGTTTCAGGTTCTTCTTCATAAGAAGGTTTTGCTTCATCAGTATCGCTATCAGAGGATTCATGGAGAGCAATATTATTATTGGCTTTAATAGTTTCAATTTCTTGTTTGAGTAGAGAAATTGCTTTTTTCAAATTTTTCACTTCAATATGTAGTTCAGGTAAAGTAATTTCTTTGATTGGATTTTTGAATTTCTCAAGGGTTTTATTGTGGCTAATAATAGGTTTTTCTTTAACCTTATTAATTTTATTAATAGGGTTATCTTTTATTAATAAATCTTTTAACTGTTTGGTATATTGTTTCTTTAATTTCGGATCAGTGATTTTACTGATTAATTCAATTAGTAGATTTTGTTCTTCTTCATTAGCTGTAAGAACGTTAACTTTATTGATAACATTTAATCTTTTATTACAGTAATTATCAATACATCCTAAAGTGACGTCTGGGGAATGGTTGCTATGACTATTGATACTAGAATTATCAGAAGAATCAGAAAATTCAGTTTCAGAATTATCATTACTAGACTAATTTTCTATTCGCATTAATTCTAATATTTGTTCAGTATTTTCGTTAGATATTTTTAATTGGTTAAGTTTTTCTTTTACTTTACATTCATTTTTATAATGACCGGGTTTGCCACAATTATGAAAAATAAATTTACTTTTATCAAATTTTATATAACTTTTCTTTTAGTTTGAGAAGAAGATTTTTTATAAGATTTTCTCTTGTAATGTGACTGATTTTTATTTTTATAATAATCATCTTTATTTTGATAACTTTTATGTCTTTTTCGAGATTGGTATTTATCTTTTTTATAATGTTTAATATGTTTTCTTCGTGAAGGGGCAACAGGTGGTAAACCATATTGTTCACAAAATGTTCCCAATTCATATTTTGCTTTATTTTTGTCTTTATTAGCTTGTTTATTGAGCTTAAAATCTATGCACATTTTAAGGCCTATTTTTTGAATTTGGCTTATAATATCACCATAGGTTAAAATTTTAAAATCAATATGACCTAGGTCTTTGCTAAACTCATCACGGATCTTATGGGCAAAAGGAGGAGGTAGACCATTTATGAATTTTTCTTTCCAAAATGGTTCATTACTATCACTACATAACATAACTCTGGAAGTGAAAACATCCTTATACCAGGGAAATCACTTAGGGTAGGACAAGATAAATTACTCAATTGCTCATGTATCCTATATATGATATTACTAGGGGTACCAATAAAATATTTAATTATTGTATAAATCAAAGTGTTAACTCCATCAGGGAGTTCTAAACCAAGGTCATCCAGAATATGGTTTCTTGCTTGGTCAATTTGGACTGCATGAATAACACTATTCCTAGACTCTTCGGTGAAATGTTTGTCCCACCAAGATCTAAGGACTCCAGTAAATCCATTAATAAGTAATTCAACTATTCAGATTGTCCTAAGGTAGGGTAATTAGTTAAATAACTATTAGCTAACATAGACATGTGGTTTAATTTATTTAATAAATTCTATTCACTTAATCCATCAATATTCCACTCGTAAATCTTATTAGCAAAGACAGAAAATTGATTATCTAGATTTCTTTCTTCAAATTGTAAGTCTGGAGGGGTTGGTCTAGTATACCAATTTTTTGTTGTACCAGTAGGATTAGGGGTTCTAAAAGTTAATTTACTAAACTGATTAATAGTTTCATTTAACTCAGAATCAGAGGAAATAGTAGTACTAAGACTATGGTCTAAATCCTAATCGATGACTGCTAAAAGTTTAGGTTCACTAGATTCAGGTTTATCAAGTTTTTTAAATAATTTATCAAGAGTTTTAGCAAGTTCTTGATCAGTAGAGGGTAAACCTAATCCACTTCTCTTTTTAGGGAAATTGATTAAAGGTTTTTCAGTTTTACTGGTTTGGAGTTTTTCATCAAATTTTTCTTCAATTTTGTCTAACTGTTTACCTATGGATGTCAGGTACTGGTTAGTAAAATTGTTTTGTTCAATAATAGTTTTGTTATTACCTTCCGGCTCTTTAAAAGGGCTGGCAATAACATGAGTATCTTTAACAGTGATGACTATGGATTCTAAGGGTGGATGAGTGGAGGAGACTGTAGTCTTATCTTCTTTGGTCCATTTGTGTTTAGTTATAACATTACATTTTTCATAATAATTGTCATACCATTTGTAAAATGTAATATTTATCTTTTCTTTATTTATAAATTTTTTCCATTTTCTAACTATTTTCTCACGTTCTAGCTCAGGATGGTTGGCTCTAAAAAGGTGTCTTTTAGGCCTATTTTCCATAGAATTAAAATCACTGATTAAAAAATGTTCATTAATTTTGAAATATTTTTTCATCATACGAAGTTGATGATGGACAGGTTTAGTTTCAAAATCAGACTGATCGAGTAGGAGATAAATTATGTTCATCATCTTCCTTAGGTTGGTTAACTGGTTCAAATTTGGTATAGCAAGGTTGACTAGTTTGACCTTTAGAATAAATACCTTTTAATTTGATATCTTGCATAGTCGTTTTACTTAATAAATCAGAATCTCTTCTAGACTGAGTTGACTAACTAGTAATATCTTCAATAATTAGAGGGTTACGTCTAAGTATCGAATCATCAAAACTTATTCTGACTGTACCATCTAAGTATTGTTTTATATTATCAAGATTCATAGTATTACTAGTGACTGGTCGCTGAGGGACTTCATTTTCTAATATCCACTGACTGGGGAGATTTACATCTCTCCAAATGAGGGTCTTTAGAACTTGGATATTAGCGTCACTAGTACTGCTTTGAATTAAAACAGTTTTATCTTTTGGGCTTTTGTTTAAAACTTTAACATTTAAATTTGTTTTCATTGTTTTATAATAAATTCTGTATATTAAAGCTAAGGCTTGGGATCCTTCAATCATTTGAGTGATTTCACCTGCAGTTTTAATATTCAGAGTTAAAGTTTTAGTAAATGGGGGTCACTTAGGCTTAATGAAAAATCTGAAAAGCAATTGAAATGGACTGGACCATTATGCAAACTAAATTTCATTATTCCTAAGATACTTGGGTGATAATTTAAGTATCTAGCATCTCTAAGACACAACAAAATACTTAAATTAATACCTTTAATACTCAAAGGGTTAATAGCAACTTGGATTAATCCGATATGGATAAAGTTGTAGCCCTTTTTTCCTATGTTTTTTAATAACTTCTGGAGTTAGTAAACTACAAGTTTCGTTAATAGCATAAATTTTCTCAACAGTTTTGACACTATAGTCTGACTTGAAATTATCTAAGAAAGTTGACTGGTAGATTTCCTTTGGGGAAATACTGAGGATATTCCAGTTTCTTAGGTCTTGACTGATATTCTTATAACTATGTTCTTGTGAGTATCCGAATTTTCAGGATTTCTTTAATAATATCAAATGAGAATTTAATTGATAAAATTATCAAGGTTGTTAAATAAATTATTATTTTATGTGATTTAAAGTGAGTGAAGGAATTTAATTGATAAATTAAATCGGTATAAAGATGATGACAAATGGTGATTGAATAGAAATAATTAAAGAATAAATAAATTGTTTAAAAATAATTTATGGAAAATAAGAGAAACTTTAATGAAATTATTGATATTTAGAAATTGTTTTGAAGGTACAGAAATTAAATGATGTTATGTGGTAATGTGAAATGTATGAATTAGATATGTATATATATACATTTGTGTGTGTGTGTGTGTGTATATATATATATATATATAAATGTATATTTTAAGTGATAATTATAAATGTAATTATAAATGTTATTAATTATGGAAGTAAAAGGATTAATAATTAAATTAATCCAATTTTAAATGAAAAACGAATGAGGAAGTTAATAAAATTATACTTATTGATTTTTGATTTAAGTAAAAATTATGGTGAAAATTTAGAAAAATTATTGAGAAGAAATGTAATTATATAAATTATATAATAATAAATTATATAATTTATATAAGAAAATTAAAGTGATGTTTAAAGGAAATTATAATTATATAAATTATATAAGGATAAATTATATAATTTATATAAGAGAATTAAAATAATGAGAGAGTTAATAAATGTGAAATTATTGATTAATTGATAATTATGGAGGAATTTAAGAAATTATTTAAGAAATGAGAATGTAAATATATAAATTATATAATATTAAATTATATAATTTATATATAAAGAAATTATTGTAAATATTAAAGAAATTGAATAATAAATAAGAAAAAGGAATGTTTTAAGTTATTAAAAATTATATTTATGTATAATGGAATTATTATGACTTTTATGAAAAATAATATTTCGGAAACGTGAACATGTTAATGTAACATGTTGTCCAAGTAACGGAGTGAAAAATTATGAAAAATAATTTTTATAAGTTATATGAATTATTTTATGATTTTTGGAGGTATAAATTATCTCAAATAAATGCATGCATGTCATTATGTGTGTACAAAATTTGTCAAGTAAAGTACCCAAAAAGGGTATAAATATTATTTATAAATCATATTATGATTTTTGGTGAATTAAAATAAATATTTTATATACATTATATAAAATATTTATTACACGTAATAACTACGTAATATATTTAAATTAAAAATTTTGTATGTTATTTTCTTGAAAAATCTGGAAGTTTCATGCAAAGTCGGTGGAATTTTTTTATGTGCTAACGTGGGGGGTAGCTATGGGTATTTAAAAAGAAAAAGAAACAAAGAAAAGGATACAAAAAGAAAAACAACATAAAAAGGAAAAAATAAACAACTCTCCCTCTCTTCCACTACCACCGAAGCCATCAACCATCACCGCCACCTTAGCCACTATGGAGAGAATTATTGATGCTATCAAGAGGAAGAAAAGCTTCAAAGGAAAGCATTAGAAGGTATAAAACGAATTTTATTTGGTTTATTTTTATATTTATGGTGATAAATTAATTTTATGGAAAATTAGAAAATAATTAGAATAATGATTCCAAATAATTTTTGGATATATATGTGTGAATTACATGATTTTTAGAGTTTTTTGTGGGAAAAATTTGATCAAAAATAGAAATTTTTGGCTAAGTTGGTGCACTATTGCGGGAAAGAAACTGAAGAAGAAGAAGGGCTGCCGCGCAAATGCGCAGCAGCCATTTTTTTTCCAGGTGCGGGTATTAAACGGCGCCATTTTGGGGCGCGAAAGTTCGGTCGTCCGCGCAATGCGCGGCTGTCACGAACAGCGACAGGAAACGACGTCGTTTTGGCGTCGGCAACAAATGGGCCGCGCGCAATACACGGTCGGCAACGCTGGAAATTACCAGCGTGCCCCTGCCCTTTTCAAGAAATACCGAACATGTCCCTTAGCCTAAGAAATTACGATTTTGCCCCCTGTCTTTCCGAAAAATACCGAATGAGTCCCTAAAGCCACCGAAATTACGAAAATACCCCTGGACTTTTCGGGAAATTCCGGTTATGTCCCTAAGGGCGCGGAAATTACCAAAATGCCCCAGAAAGTGATTTTAATTAAATAAATGTTTAAAAATTATTTTAAAATTCTAGAAAATTATAGAAAAATACTAAAAATATAGAAATGATGTTTGGACATTAAATTTAATATTTTTGTAAAAATATTAAATATTGGTGATTAATATTTAAATATTTTAAATATTAATCTAATGAGTTTAAAAGTTAGAAAATGATTAAATAAAATTTTTGGGACAACCAGATATGTTAAAATTTGTCCAATGAGTCGGGTTGTCCGTAACAAAGGTATTTGATATTAAGTTAAATTAATATAGTAAAGGATGAGGTTAATATAAATAACCATATAAAGTGATAATTGGCCTGATACCTTAAAATAAGCCGTCGGGTGGAGTTATTTACGTTATAGATGATATTAATTAATTAAATTAATATCATAAGAGGATAAATAATTATTAGTTGATTATTTTATGATCATAGGTTGATCGAGTTAAGGGTTTGAGCTATCCATTTAAAAAATTGGACGACAGGCAAGTTCTTCAGCCCTTTTATGTTAAATGTTGGACTGTTATGATATGTAATTCTTGTTCTAAATGCATACAAATTATGTGTTATGTGATACGTGATTAATATGACCACCATGTATGCTTTGTGCAACGATATGAATATATATATATATGAGATATATTGCTCAAGTAGAAGCACAACACGTAATGTATGACACACACAGAGCATGTTAAGCTATGTGCTACGTGAAGCATAAACTGTTCAACTTGCTGAGCCGTTGTGCTCATTACTTGCTTAAAATAAACTTTTGCAGGTAAGAAAAGAATTTCACAAATATTAGATTATATAGAGACGGATTTTCCAAAAAGGTTGTGAACGTTAGTATTAAATGTTTATATTATGATTCAATATGGATGATTTGTCAAGGTGACATTAATATTTTGTATACTTGTAAATTTGGTACAGATAGGACGAGTAGAATTAAAATATGAATTTTGATTGTCTAATGTAGTTGGTATGAAAGAGATTATTTTATGTTGAATTATGAATTAGGATACAAAGAATATTTGTACAGACATGAATGATATTAAAATTTGAATGTCGAGCTTTATGATACAAGAAAGAAAGAAAAAGTAAAGGTTGCGATCCAGGGACTAGGATCCAGATGTAAGGATTTTAAATATTCAAATATTTAAATACAAAGATTGAATGGAGAAAAAGAAAAAAAAATTATATCGAAAATTTGTAGTTGATGATAATAATGTCAATAAATGAATTAATTAAGGTGAATGAGGATTTATTAACGAACCGAAATTTGGACGTAAGGTAAATAATGTATAATAAATACAAAATTTAAAGGAATAAAGTTGGTCGAATTTCGGGGTCGTTTCAGTTCTTCTTGGTTGACTATGTCTGGGATAGAAGACAGGTTTGATCTGGAACTGACTGAAGAATTAGATCTGAACATGCGATTCATATTTTGAATAATTGTTCTCAAGGCACAAACTACTATCTGCAAAGAGGTTGTCGCGATTGGCGAACAAAAGGACACATAGACTGGGTATGATCTAACTAATGAATTGAAATAATTGACTGACAAAATATCTTAAGGCCACATTAATCTCCTGCAAACTACTAGATCTAAGACACATACCAACTTACCTAGCAGACACAGACCGTGAACTATGTTACCAAAACCGTGGGTGCTGTTTGGTGTTTTTTAAATTCGGCAGTGACACTTATTTTGGGACAACCTGTAATATCCCAGATATTTTCAAGATTTTAAATAATATCTTAATTGATTTTATTAAAGGTTAATGTTTAAAACCTAGAATTTGAGAAGTAAGATGTGTAGAAAATGGGTGAACATTTTTTTTAACATAATTTATTTGTTAGAAATTAAATGTGGGAATATTTTAATGATGCATGTAGAGAATTTATTAAGGAAATAAATTCAATTGAGAAGTGAAGGTAATTATATTAATTCGTATATACCTACAGTGTGATGGTTAGCCAAATAAGAGGATGAGTAAGTTAATACTCAATTAAGCTAATAAATTAATTAGTTTAAATGTGAAGTAAGAAGGAAAGTCATGTAATATAATTAATTGAGTTAATTATAGGAGTCATGAATTAAAGTTGTAATTAATAAGTAGAGAAGTTAGAATATTGCCTAGAATGACAATATTAAGAAGTTAATTAATTAAGTAATTAACTTAATTAATAAGTTGTTGTATGTGTTAGCTCAATATGAGAATAATCCGTGAAGGTGGGTAATTAAATATTAAGCCCAAGTGTTATGTTAATTAATAGTCCAAGAGGTAATTAATATAAGACCAATTAAATAATATTGGCAAGTATTGTATATAATGTGGTGGTAGTCCAATTAAATTAATTACCTAACCTAAGTTATAAAGATGTGTAAGTTGTGTTGGGTAGCCCAAATAATTAAATAAGGGAGCCCAATGCAAAATAAACTAGTAGCCCAAATATTGAGTCCAAATTTAAAAGTCAAATATTGGTCAATATGTTGGGAGAATAAATTCAAGTATTGTTAAGTGTAGAGAATTAACTAATGTAGGGTTAATTGAACAACCCTAGTTGGTAGATAAGAGAGAGCATTAACCAAACATTGGTTAATTGCTAGAGAAAGGAAAGTGGTGATGAGAATTAACTATGGATGAGTTAATTATGTAACCCAAAGTGGTAGAATTAATTATAGCAAATCTAATTGGATTATATTATAAGTCCAATTGAGTTATTAAACTAGGTCAAATTAATTAACCTAGTAGTTCATATAATTTAATTTGAACATTGATTTATGTAATAATTAACCAAGCCCAATGCTTGTTTTAATTAAATGTAACATAGGGTATTTAATATTAGCCCAATGTAGTAAATAAATTGAGCCCAAACAAATTAAATGAATGAGCCCAACTTATTTAATTCCTAAGTCCAAAGTGGAGCCCAATAGGAAGTCAAAATGTTGGTCAACATTTATATATATAAGTATATATATATATATATATATATATATATATATATATATATATATATAGATGTATAAATGTATATTTAAGCTATAAAAATAAAGCAAAAATAGGGGATTAAACCCCATTTTGCTGAGATTTAGTGGTCCCCACAAGGGGGTGGCTTGATTTTCTTGGTTGCTTCACTTGTACACAATATCAAAGTGGTTCACCAACCCTAGTCAATCACCTAGTCATTCAAGTGGTCAATCAATCCAATAGTAAGCATAATTAACTCCTAATTTGACTGTGTTAGTTGATTAGTAGGAGTTGATGGTGATTAAGGGAGTGCTATATATAGAGAAGAGGGAAAGAGCTAGCAAATGTTAGTCATTTGCTAGATAGTTCAAGTGTTGTAGAGAGAGAAGCTCTAGAGAAAAATAAGAGCTACTTTGTGAGATTGATGATCCACCATGGAAAAATGTTGGAGGATGATCAAGGTGGAGTCACAAGCCAAGATCATGTCAAGAGGAAGGATAGCATCCATGTATAAAAGGTTAAAAAGTGCTCTAAACTTTATTTAGTTCATTTTTATAGTCTATATATGATTTGAACGGTTAAAATGTATTTTTAACCGATCAAAAGTTATTTTGATGATCTAGAAGTCTAAATCTATGATATATAGGTAGATTCATGGTTTGATAGGTTTAAATCATGTATTGGTATGCGTGGTATGCAAATAAATGGAAGAAAATTCCATATTGTGATTACCGGTAAAACCCTAGGTGGTTCGATCTTTAAATTTCGTGTCAAACGTTTTCAAAAATGTGATTGAACCATGAAATGTTGTAAAACAATAAGTTAGGAAGACAACAACACTTAGTTGGTGTCATTTGGATGTGTAGAGTTTATTTTATTCAAGTTTGAACCATTAAAACCAATGAGTTGTGATTTTAGTTTTCACTTTGTCCTTGTGAGCAGTTTTTAGTCCACTTACGTTTGGAATTTGGATTTGTAATCTAAAGATAAATTGTAGAGGGGGAAATTCTGATGAGAATGGACTCAAGAATCACCTCAAAATGTTTTAAAATGAAGAAGTTATGGCTGTCGGAGCGTCGGAGGGTCGAGCAGTCAAAAAGTTGACTTTCGGACCAACTGGCCGAGCGCACCTGCGCTCGGTGTGGGCGCAGCTGCGCCCAAGCAATCTGCCAAAGCAGATTTTTATGCTCCGGGTCGGGTCGGGTCGGTCCGGGTCAGGTCGGGTCGGTCCGGGTCGAGTTTTCTTTGAAAAATTAAGTTGAAATAAGTGTAAAATGAATGTGTTTGGTTATTAAACCAATATTTATGAAATCCATTAATGATTAATTGGTAACTAAATGTTTAAAATAAAGACTAAAGTTAACACAATTAAGAAGTTAACTATTGATATTATTTGATGTGTATTTAAAATATTATTAAATAATTAATAACATTAGTAAGTGATTAAAATATTATTAAATGGTTAATAATATTAATGCGTGATTAAAATATTATTAAATGGTTAATAATATTAATGTGTGATTAAAATATTATTAAATGGTTAATAATATTAATATGTGATTAAAATATTATTAAATGGTTAATAATATTAACAAGTGATTAAAATATTATTAAATGGTTAATAATATTAACAAGTGATTAAAATATTATTAAATGATTAATAATATTAATGAGTGATTAAAATATTATTAAATGGTTAATAATATTAATGAGTGATTAAAATATTATTAAATAATTAATAATATTAATATATGATTAAAATATTATTAAATGATTAATAATATTAATAAGTGAGTAAAATATTATTAAATGGTTAATAATATTAATGAGTGATTAAAATATTATTAAATGGTTAATAATATTAATGAGTGGATAAAATATTATTAAATGGTTAATAATATTAAAGAGTGATTAAAATATTATTAAATGGTTAATAATATTAATGAGTGATTAAAATATTATTAAATGGTTAATAATATTAATACGTGATTAAAATATTATTAAATGATTAATAATATTAATAAGTGATTAAAATATTATTAAATGATTAATAATATTAATGAGAGATTAAAATATTATTAAATGGTTAATAATATTAATGAGTGATTAAAATATTATTAAATGGTTAATAATATTAACGAGTGATTAAAATATTATTAAATGGTTAATAATAATAAGGAATTAAAATATTATTAAATAATTAATAATATTAATAAGTTGGTTAAGTTTACCGACATGTCCAACTAGTTTTGTTGGGCTAGGATTTTTGTCCGGAACTTAAGGGTTCGTTTATCGGACAACTAAAGAGTTAATAGTTTGAAGTTAAAGTCTTAAGTTAAGACTAATTAAAAGTCCTAGTAGCTAATGATTATGTCAATTTGTTATATAAATTGTAGGTTGAGCAAATGACGCAAATAAGCGTAAATGGTAGAAGCGACCAGGCAAGTTTTTCAGAACTTGCTCCTATGTGCCTTAACATGCTATGATGTGATATTAAATTGTTAATAGAAAGATATTGATGATAATTGTGATATGCATGAGGTATGATTAAATGTAAAATATGAAGCATGAAATGCTAGATGTTATATGTGATGCATGAGCAGTATGACATAAACTGAAATGCATAAAAAGCATGATGTAAGTATAAATTGCAGAGTATATGTGAAGCATGCAATGTGTTATGTGTAACTGTTAAACTTGCTGAGCCGTCGTGCTCACTCTTGCTTAAAACAAATATTTTCAGATAGTGCAAGTTAGTTGAAGTTCTCGATAAAGATCAAGGAACAGGAAAGCATATTACTTTCACTAAAGATCTAAATGTCTATTGTAGATATCAGTCCGAATTGGACAGGTAAATGATTGTGTAGTGTAATACTTAGTTGGTATATTATATGAGTGTTAAATACTCAATTTGATTGTAATAGAATGTCGTATCATGTATGATATTGAGACATACTAGGAATGTATAAAGATTGCGATTCTGGAATAGAAAGAGAAGTTGTAAAATTGTAAATAAATGATTATTTAGCAATTATAATATTGTTGTAATTCATGAACAATAAGGAAAATGTAGTACTCGTGTTGAACCGGATCCGAGGTTAAAGTAACCCGGATTTGGGGTCGTCACAAGTTGGTATCAGAGCTGATAGGTTAAAAACCTTAGGTAAGAGTACCTTAGGTTATAACCGTGTAGAAGATAAGTAAAATGATAAATGAATAAACTCCGGAAGAGTTTAAGTTATTAAAGATGAATTTGGAAAATTCATAGAGAGAAGATTATCCAAAGATGGATTTAAGAAGATATAAGAGAGATGAAAAAGGTCATGTTGTACCTAATTTGAATAAATGATAGAAAAATATCTTATGATAAGATTTTGAGAAGCATAAAGAAAATGCTAATGAGATCATGAAATGATCTAGAGGAATGAACTCGTAATGAGGCAGATGTGCTAAAATATGAATGGAGAGAATTCGTATTCAGGTAAGAAAAATTAGAGGTTTGTGGGTTTTTAAATTAAACACTCATATTAGTGACTGAGTTGTATGATTTCTTGTATGGGCGGGAAATTTATGCTTGGTTTTAGAACCGCTTAGCTTCCTATATTAATATAGTGGTTGAGTTGAACGAACCCTTGTATGGGCGGGAGCTATGATATGTCAGCGAACCAATTTGGGAGATGCTGCTGCGAAACTTGCACGATCAGTGTGTATCGAAGAAGAAAGATATGCACTGGTGGCACGTGTTTCCTTACAGTGTTGAACAGTTGGGAAACTGATGTATTTGTTCTTGGTTTAACGACCGCTTGACTTCCTATATTGATTAGTGGCCGAGTTGACCAATTTCTTGTATGGGCAGGAGATTGTGTTTGGTTTGACGACCACTTAGCTTTCTATAGTGATAATCGATTGAAACCTGGTGTCGTGCTATTCGTTATATGTGTGTTGAGAAGGTGATTCTTTTCTCATGTGTATAACGGATAGATAGAGGATGTTAAGATAAGTTCATGTTCTAAGAACTGACACGTATGGTAAGTTCGTGACTCATAATTGTATGGTGGAACCCCTCAGCGAATGGGCGACTTTGGCCTGACTAGGACAAGCTCCTCAAACCATATGATTGTGGTAAGTTCCTGAACCCAAATACGTGGTAAGTTTGATGAACAGTGGGTATGAATAGAGTTAAGTAGTCAGGTTAAGGCTATACTAGATATAGTTATTAAGCTGGAAAAGAATGTGGAGGAAAAATTTGAGGTGTTTTGAGGTTTTAGGATATTCCAAATCTTCTAGCTATGCTAGATTTTGAAATTCTTAAAATCGTGCTAAATTCGCACTTTTGTGCTTTTGAAAAGACAAATGAATTTTCTTGTTTTATTATTAAGTCGCAGTAACACGAGGTGTGGAGAAGTCCATCGTTACTTGTGATGAGATGATAAACGATGGAGTCATAAATGCAGAGTAACCTAGTGTTGGATGTATTTTTAAGCCCACTATGGTATGATGTAATATGACAAAGTCATAAAATAATTTTCAGTATTTTGAAACGTTTAAAAAGAGTCTATGCTAATTGTTTCGGCTAGACAAATTGATTTGAAAATATCAAAATGTATTTATAAAATCATCACACGCCATTAAAGCCATGGTGCAGAGATGAAAAAGACGGAATCCTCAACGCACTGTTGCAAAGGTGCGGTATCATGAAGTCCTATAAATGAATTTTAGTTACTTTAACTAATCTGAAATGATTTTTGAGTCGTAATATACGAACAGTTCAATGATGTGAGTCTATGTCATTTATTTTGACTGGACACTTTTGGTCAGAAATGACTCAAGTTTAATTTTCCAATCCAACTTATGCTGGAGCGGAATTTTGTAGTAAGTCTGAGGTGAACAACCCCATAATGGGGGATATGTCAGCGCCATGAATAAAGAACCCGCGAGGGGGCGCCCAAGAGTGGTGGCATGCTGATAGAACAAAATATGGGCTGGTAAATCCAGAGAGTTCAACCCAAATCGAAGTCGTTGTGCACAGCGCTAGAGTACGATAGGCTGATCACCTAGCGTACGAAACCATTGTGGTATGTTTTCAGTCTTTGTGATTGATAAACATTCTCGCAGTATGTTCACAGTCTTTATGACCCCTCAGAATAGTATGAAAGTTTTAATGAATATTTTGATTTTCAATTTATTCTTTTGTAAAATATTGATTTTCAATTTATTCTCCTGCAAGATATTCCATTGTTCTGGAATTGTGAAAAGTATGAACTTCCTAGAAAAGGGTGGTCATAGAATGTGATGAGTGATGATATATATTCAGAGATGAAAATTTGTTAGAAATAAGTATGAGATAATTTCGGGGACGAAATTCTTATAAGAAGGGGTGAATGTAATATCCCAGATATTTTCAAGATTTTAAATAATATCTTAATTGATTTTATTAAAGGTTAATGTTTAAAACCTAGAATTTGAGAAGTAAGATGTGTAGAAAATGGGTGAACATTTTTTTTAACATAATTTATTTGTTAGAAATTAAATGTGGGAATATTTTAATGATGCATGTAGAGAATTTATTAAGGAAATAAATTCAATTGAGAAGTGAAGGTAATTATATTAATTCGTATATACCTACAGTGTGATGGTTAGCCAAATAAGAGGATGAGTAAGTTAATACTCAATTAAACTAATAAATTAATTAGTTTAAATGTGAAGTAAGAAGGAAAGTCATGTAATATAATTAATTGAATTAATTATATGAGTCATGAATTAAAGTTGTAATTAATAAGTAGAGAAGTTAGAATATTGCCTAGAATGACAATATTAAGAAGTTAATTAATTAAGTAATTAACTTAATTAATAAGTTGTTGTATGTGTTAGCTCAATATGAGAATAATCCGTGAAGGTGGGTAATTAAATATTAAGCCCAAGTGTTATGTTAATTAATAGTCCAAGAGGTAATTAATATAAGACCAATTAAATAATATTGGCAAGTATTGTATATAATGTGGTGGTAGTCCAATTAAATTAATTACCTAACCTAAGTTATAAAGATGTGTAAGTTGTGTTGGGTAGCCCAAATAATTAAATAAGGGAGCCCAATGCAAAATAAACTAGTAGCCCAAATATTGAGTCCAAATTTAAAAGTCAAATATTGGTCAATATGTTGGGAGAATAAATTCAAGTATTGTTAAGTGTAGAGAATTAACTAATGTAGGGTTAATTGAACAACCCTAGTTGGTAGATAAGAGAGAGCATTAACCAAACATTGGTTAATTGCTAGAGAAAGGAAAGTGGTGATGAGAATTAACTATGGATGAGTTAATTATGTAACCCAAAGTGGTAGAATTAATTATAGCAAATCTAATTGGATTATATTATAAGTCCAATTGAGTTATTAAACTAGGTCAAATTAATTAACCTAGTAGTTCATATAATTTAATTTGAACATTGATTTATGTAATAATTAACCAAGCCCAATGCTTGTTTTAATTAAATGTAACATAGGGTATTTAATATTAGCCCAATGTAGTAAATAAATTGAGCCCAAACAAATTAAATGAATGAGCCCAACTTATTTAATTCCTAAGTCCAAAGTGGAGCCCAATAGGAAGTCAAAATGTTGGTCAACATTTATATATATAAGTATATATATATATATATATATATATATATATATATATATATATATAGATGTATAAATGTATATTTAAGCTATAAAAATAAAGCAAAAATAGGGGATTAAACCCCATTTTGCTGAGATTTAGTGGTCCCCACAAGGGGGTGGCTTGATTTTCTTGGTTGCTTCACTTGTACACAATATCAAAGTGGTTCACCAACCCTAGTCAATCACCTAGTCATTCAAGTGGTCAATCAATCCAATAGTAAGCATAATTAACTCCTAATTTGACTGTGTTAGTTGATTAGTAGGAGTTGATGGTGATTAAGGGAGTGCTATATATAGAGAAGAGGGAAAGAGCTAGCAAATGTTAGTCATTTGCTAGATAGTTCAAGTGTTGTAGAGAGAGAAGCTCTAGAGAAAAATAAGAGCTACTTTGTGAGATTGATGATCCACCATGGAAAAATGTTGGAGGATGATCAAGGTGGAGTCACAAGCCAAGATCATGTCAAGAGGAAGGATAGCATCCATGTATAAAAGGTTAAAAAGTGCTCTAAACTTTATTTAGTTCATTTTTATAGTCTATATATGATTTGAACGGTTAAAATGTATTTTTAACCGATCAAAAGTTATTTTGATGATCTAGAAGTCTAAATCTATGATATATAGGTAGATTCATGGTTTGATAGGTTTAAATCATGTATTGGTATGCGTGGTATGCAAATAAATGGAAGAAAATTCCATATTGTGATTACCGGTAAAACCCTAGGTGGTTCGATCTTTAAATTTCGTGTCAAACGTTTTCAAAAATGTGATTGAACCATGAAATGTTGTAAAACAATAAGTTAGGAAGACAACAACACTTAGTTGGTGTCATTTGGATGTGTAGAGTTTATTTTATTCAAGTTTGAACCATTAAAACCAATGAGTTGTGATTTTAGTTTTCACTTTGTCCTTGTGAGCAGTTTTTAGTCCACTTACGTTTGGAATTTGGATTTGTAATCTAAAGATAAATTGTAGAGGGGGAAATTCTGATGAGAATGGACTCAAGAATCACCTCAAAATGTTTTAAAATGAAGAAGTTATGGCTGTCGGAGCGTCGGAGGGTCGAGCAGTCAAAAAGTTGACTTTCGGACCAACTGGCCGAGCGCACCTGCGCTCGGTGTGGGCGCAGCTGCGCCCAAGCAATCTGCCAAAGCAGATTTTTATGCTCCGGGTCGGGTCGGGTCGGTCCGGGTCAGGTCGGGTCGGTCCGGGTCGAGTTTTCTTTGAAAAATTAAGTTGAAATAAGTGTAAAATGAATGTGTTTGGTTATTAAACCAATATTTATGAAATCCATTAATGATTAATTGGTAACTAAATGTTTAAAATAAAGACTAAAGTTAACACAATTAAGAAGTTAACTATTGATATTATTTGATGTGTATTTAAAATATTATTAAATAATTAATAACATTAGTAAGTGATTAAAATATTATTAAATGGTTAATAATATTAATGCGTGATTAAAATATTATTAAATGGTTAATAATATTAATGTGTGATTAAAATATTATTAAATGGTTAATAATATTAATATGTGATTAAAATATTATTAAATGGTTAATAATATTAACAAGTGATTAAAATATTATTAAATGGTTAATAATATTAACAAGTGATTAAAATATTATTAAATGATTAATAATATTAATGAGTGATTAAAATATTATTAAATGGTTAATAATATTAATGAGTGATTAAAATATTATTAAATAATTAATAATATTAATATGTGATTAAAATATTATTAAATGATTAATAATATTAATAAGTGAGTAAAATATTATTAAATGGTTAATAATATTAATGAGTGATTAAAATATTATTAAATGGTTAATAATATTAATGAGTGAATAAAATATTATTAAATGGTTAATAATATTAAAGAGTGATTAAAATATTATTAAATGGTTAATAATATTAATGAGTGATTAAAATATTATTAAATGGTTAATAATATTAATACGTGATTAAAATATTATTAAATGATTAATAATATTAATAAGTGATTAAAATATTATTAAATGATTAATAATATTAATGAGAGATTAAAATATTATTAAATGGTTAATAATATTAATGAGTGATTAAAATATTATTAAATGGTTAATAATATTAACGAGTGATTAAAATATTATTAAATGGTTAATAATAATAAGGAATTAAAATATTATTAAATAATTAATAATATTAATAAGTTGGTTAAGTTTACCGACATGTCCAACTAGTTTTGTTGGGCTAGGATTTTTGTCCGGAACTTAAGGGTTCGTTTATCGGACAACTAAAGAGTTAATAGTTTGAAGTTAAAGTCTTAAGTTAAGACTAATTAAAAGTCCTGGTAGCTAATGATTATGTCAATTTGTTATATAAATTGTAGGTTGAGCAAATGACGCAAATAAGCGTAAATGGTAGAAGCGACCAGGCAAGTTTTTCAGAACTTGCTCCTATGTGCCTTAACATGCTATGATGTGATATTAAATTGTTAATAGAAAGATATTGATGATAATTGTGATATGCATGAGGTATGATTAAATGTAAAATATGAAGCATGAAATGCTAGATGTTATATGTGATGCATGAGCAGTATGACATAAACTGAAATGCATAAAAAGCATGATGTAAGTATAAATTGCAGAGTATATGTGAAGCATGCAATGTGTTATGTGTAACTGTTAAACTTGCTGAGCCGTCGTGCTCACTCTTGCTTAAAACAAATATTTTCAGATAGTGCAAGTTAGTTGAAGTTCTCGATAAAGATCAAGGAACAGGAAAGCATATTACTTTCACTAAAGATCTAAATGTCTATTGTAGATATCAGTCCGAATTGGACAGGTAAATGATTGTGTAGTGTAATACTTAGTTGGTATATTATATGAGTGTTAAATACTCAATTTGATTGTAATAGAATGTCGTATCATGTATGATATTGAGACATACTAGGAATGTATAAAGATTGCGATTCTGGAATAGAAAGAGAAGTTGTAAAATTGTAAATAAATGATTATTTAGCAATTATAATATTGTTGTAATTCATGAACAATAAGGAAAATGTAGTACTCGTGTTGAACCGGATCCGAGGTTAAAGTAACCCGGATTTGGGGTCGTCACACAACCCATCTATATATATATATATATATATATATATATATATATATATATATATCATCAAAGTAGCTTTTCGGTGTTTGGTTTATATATCATATATATAAAGCAACATGCTTTACTTTGGGCTACTACTTTAGTTCCAATTCGGTAGTCATATAAATATATATAGTCCAAAAAATGGCTACATGCTTTATCAAAAAAACAGTGGTTGCGTAATTGCCGAAAAAATCGAGCACCAATTTCGATATATAAAAGGACACATAGACTGGGTATGATCTAACTAATGAATTGAAATAACTGACAGACAAAATATCTTAAGGCCACATTAATCTCCTGCAAACTACTAGATCTAAGACACATACCAACTTACCTAAGCAGACACAGACCGTGAACCATGTTACCACAACCATGGGTGTTGTTTGGTGTTTTTTAAATTCGGCAGTGACACTTATTTTGGGACAACCCATCTATATATATATATATATATATATATATATATATATATATATATATATATATCATCAAAGTAGCTTTTCGGTGTTTGGTTTATATATCATATATATAAAGCAACATGTTTTACTGTGGGCTGCTACTTTAGTTCCAATTCGGTAGTCATATAAAAATATATATATATATATATATATATATATATATATAGTCCAAAAAATGGCTACATGCTTTATCGGAAAAACAGTGGTTGTGTAATTGTCGAAAAAACCGAGCACCAATTTCGGTATATAAAATAATTAAATTTATATAACAAATTATGCCCAATTAATTATTCTAAATACATATTTATACATATATGAAATTAAAATAATTAATAATTCGCATAAAATTTGGCTCTTAATGTCACTGTTAGTTTATAAAAATTCAAAGACATACACAATCAAATTGCATGAAATAGAAAAAAAATGATAAAATCAAATTTAAAAATTTACAAACTATAATTCAAGATCGACCTTTATGCGCAACTATTAATTAATAAGAAAAAGCTATAGAATTTTACCCTTGTAGAACTCAAAACTTCAACAGGTATAAGTTCAACTCTAAATGTTTTACGTTCTCCTTGAATTTTACCGATTGGATTCCAATAATCAACGTTAGCCACCCAAGTGTTTGGCCTCTAGAGATGATCCACCAAGGAATAATAATAATTCAAGAAGTGGGTGATGGCAAATCCTAATTTTCTCTCTCTAGAGAATATACGAGTACTCTCCCAAAATTTGTAGAAGTGTATGTGTGTAATCTCAATCTATAATAACACTTCTCTAATTTATAGATTTAGTAAACTCTCCTAACACCTTTAGAAATAGGGTTTTTAATTAAACTGCTAATCTAATTAAAAACTTAATTAATTTAATATAATAATTATAATTCCTAGACTATATAGAAACTTAATTATCAATTATGAGAAAACTCTTATTAATTAATTCCTAAACTATTTAGGAACTAAATAATAATGATAATAATAATAATAATAATAATAATAATAATAATAATAATAATAATAATAATAATAATAATAATAATAATAATAATAATAATAATAATAATAATAATAATAATAATAATAATAACAATAATAATAATAATAATAATAATAATAATAATAATAATAATAATAATAATAATAATAATAATAATAATAAGACTCTGTTTATTAATTTATAACTAGTATTTTTAAAATACTAAATAATAAATATTAAGCTATTTAATTTATTCTATCACCATAGTATAAATTAAATATACTTAATTTATTATTACAATTATGCAATCTACTTCTTAAATAAGTATTTTTCTTTTACGGTATGACCCTTTAGGTTCTCCATATTAAACCGGTTATAGAATAAATTAATTAGAACTATTTTAATCTTATTTATATAAATAAGTTAAACTATTTAATTTATTTAAATAAATAAAATTTATTCCATAATAAGGGTAAGTCCCCTTAGCGATCAACGACTTTCCAGATAATATAAATTTCAACATTTAATTACAAAAGAACCTATTCAGCAAATAGTTACCGTATAATTCAATCATTTTACCTCACAACGTCCCAATCAAATATAAGACATGGTATAACTGTCAATTCTTATTTTATTTGATTATATGCATTTCGATCCTCAAATGAATAATTTTAATTAATATAAATTAGAAAGTACTATCTAATTTCATTCTGCCTTGGTCAAGGACTACTAAGTTATCATTTATCAAATTACATAGAACATTCTCGTCTTTTAATAGAAGTGGTAAATTCTTTGTTAATCATTCACCTATCTCTATGTATGACTTATTATATCTAATCATACCCTTTGATAGACCCTAAAGGTTTTAAGAAATATGTCAAAACATAATCCATCATACACAAGATACTTTGATGACCTTAAGTCCAATGATCACTTGTACTACTATCACAAAAGGAACACATATTGACAAGCAAGTAAGACTCCATTAGGTGTTCCTTGAGGGAGTCACGTTCAGTGAACTTATTCTCTAATAAGCACCTACATACTTGCTTTAGTGTATCTACACAAATGATTATAAGATCAATCATCATCTTCATAAGAGCAAGCATAGTATGTCCTAATCTATCCGGATTCACTAATCCTCATTTTAGTGATCCCACAATTAAGAACAATTTTAGTTTTGAGCTATCTTGAATTTAGATTTCATTAGCATGATCATCGCCATGATTCTAAAAGCATTGCTCAACAACTATGGGTTTATCACAATTAATATCATCTATTAAATATGGATAAAGAAAATGCATTTGTATAAATAAACTTTTATTAATAAATGAATAAGATTACAAAGTATATGCTACATTATATTAAATATGATTGGCTTGTGTGTATTCTACTTTCAATTGTACCATTTTCTTTGAGATAATTGAGAAACTCATTGCTTAAGTATTCACCACCTCGATCTGATCGAAGAATCTTAATACTCTTACCAGTTTGTTTCTCTACTTTACTTCTGAATTTTTTGAACTTTTCAAATGATTCAGACTTGTATTTCATCAAATACACATATCCAAATCTTGAATGATCATCAGTGAAAGTGTTAAAATATGAATATCCTTCTCGTGTATTTGTTGTCATAGGTCCATATACATCTGTGTGTATCAACTCTAAGACTCTGTAACTCTTTCTCTTTTTCCACTAAGAGGAGATTTGGTCGTTTTACCCATGAGACAAGATTCACAAGTTGGATATGATTCATAATCAGATAATTCTAAAAGTTCATCTTTATGCAACTTGTTTAATCTAGTTTCATTAATATGATCAAGTCAATAGTACCACATAAAAGTATAATTTATATTATCTCTTTTTATTTTCTTAGTTTGTTCAATTTGTAATATATTTTCATGTAAGTCAAGTAAGTAAATTATATTCAATAAATCACCTTAATTAATTCATTTATTAACATTATTGTCCTCAATTACCAAATTTTCAGTATAAATTTTTCTTTTTCTCAATTCAATCATTGTATTAAAATATTTGGATATTAAAATCTTTATATCGTGATCCTAGTCCCTGGATTGCAACCTTTACTTTTCTTTTCTTTTCTTGTAGCTAATATCATAATGCTCATCATTTAAAATTTACTATTATTTATTATCATACAGATATTCTTTGCTTCATAATTCCTAATTAAACATATAATAGTTTCTATCGTAACCACTATCCTGATCAATCACAGTTCATAATTAAACTTTTATCATATCCAGATTCAACTTATATATACATACAATTTATCACAGTAAATTAACAAATTTCTTACATTGAATTATAATATTAACAATATAACAATCACGTTTCTACCTTCTAGGCAACTCATCTCAAACTTAATCCGATAATCCTGAAATTTATTTCTTTACCCTGCAAAAGTTTATTAAGCAAGTAATGAGCACAACGGCTCAGCAAGTTCAACAGTTTACACTTCACGTAACACATACCTTACATGCTTGGTGTGTGTCATACATCATGTGCTTGTGCTTCTACTATAGCAATATATCTCATATCATTGCAACAAAGTACACATAGTTGTCATATTATCCACGTATCACATAACACATATTTCCTATATATTTGACAAGTTTTCACATATCATAACAGTTAAACATTTAACATAAAAGTACTGAAGAACTTGCCTCGGTTTACGTTCATTACATAACACTTACAAACATCCGGCGTATAGTCTTGTTCGTCAATTAACATTTCTTTGATCTTTATCATTCGTCAAATAACCTCACCTTAACTCTTGATTGATGAATTGATCCAGTTGTGCTCAAGAAACCAAATTCAGAACTCCCTTGGAGAATAACTCACTTGTGATTTCCATTTTTTTTCTCCTTTTTCCCGTAGCTTAAGCTTACAATGAGAGAGATTTTTTTTTATTTGTTTTTTCTTCCTTATCCGCATTCCTCCTCTTCTTTCCTTGTTCATTTATTTCATGTGCCCACTTTCCAGCTTTTGAGTTGGTTGATTTTCATTGGACCACCTTACAAGCTTATTAATTATATAGTGGACTCATTATGCTAACTCACCCATTCTATGATATACATAAGATATAATATATATATATATATATATATATATATATATATATATATATATATATATATATATATATATATATATCACATACTACACACACCTTATATCATCTAGGATAAATTTATATATATATATATACACGGCACACACATATTAATATATTTACATATAATCTTCTTTATTATACATGTATTGTAAATAATATCATTACATGTATTCTAATAAAAATATTATTTAAATCATACATATCTTCGCAAACATTTATAATTCTGTTTCATTAAAAAATGTGTGACTAAATACACAAAAATAAAATTAATTTCACTATAATAATTACTTTAAATAATTTTATTAAATTATACAATTCATATTACACATTTAATTGTGTAATTCATGGCTCATTTTCATAAATTGCTAACAACAATTTATTTATGTATAATATGTATATAAATAATACTTTTAGTGTAATAGATTACACATCAAAATTTAATTGGCTTTCACAATTAGTTTTAAATAACCAAAATAAATTGTACAATTATTGTTGTACAATTACTTATAACTACACACATTTTTCATAAATTGTTTTCAAACAATTTATTTACCTTTTCATTTATTTTAAATCCACACAATTCGTCACCATCTTGATACATATTTAATTTAACAATTAAATTCCTTCACACACTTTAAATTACTTATATCATAAATAATTTAAACAATTTTGATAATTTTATCAATTAAATTCTCATTTAATATTATTAAAGAATTCCTGAAAATTCGGATCATCACATTCTTCCTCCCTTAACAGGATTCCGTCCTCGGAATCATAATTGCCGTAATAATCATACGTATTTTATTTATAGCACATTACTATACCTTTATTTTGATGAATAACAATTTAATCTATAATAATCATATTTTATCTCTTTAATTTCCATAATTCACATGGATTACCACATACTGATCATAACTGTCCAAATATTCAACTCTTAACTCAATTCACAATTTCTTTGATTTATCATTCTCTAAAAATTTCCTTTCTTTAATTATAGTTACCCTTACTCAATCCGCTTATTTCATATTCTCTATTCCACCTTATTGATACTTTACACATTCATCATTCTTTTCTTTAATTCACATAAATCGTCTTCACATTTCATAAATTATTCCTTAATACTTCTATCATTCCACACTAGGTTTTAAATGTTATCCTTTACTTAATTTATCATAATCCGTATTTAAAATTACTCTAAAAATCCTGGGTGTCACATCAACGGTAGTGCCCTCAGTCATCTGAGATCAAAAGAACTTCTTAGATATCTGATATCTAGCAGTCCTACTTTGCTCACCATAAAGATCTTTAAGGTGCAGCAGTATAGTAGGAACATCCATTTTTTCATGCTGACGCTGAAGCTCGTTAGTCATAGATGCGAGCATGATGCATTGAGACACAACTGCATCATCTTGTCACTTCTTAAAAGTAGCAATTTCTTCCTCAAAGGCATTTACTGCAATAGTTGTAGGGACAGGCAAATTTAGGACATAGGAAAGCTTTTAAGCAGTGAGAACAATTCTCAAATTCCTTAACAATTCCGTGTAATTCGGTCCGGTCAATTTGTTAGTATCAAGTATGCTACGCAGTGATAGTGAGTTTGACATTTGTAAAATTTTGCATGTGAAAAATAGACAATATTTTAGCATACATTCATTTTATTAATTACCAAAATAAATTAGGTCTTTATTTAAATTGGTATCTCCCAATATTTTTTATCAAACTATATTACCCTCTATATATAGTTCGGCAAATCTTGCTAGCGAGATAAGGATCCTATCGACATAAGTATAGTCTTGTGTGTGCACAACAAACTATAGTTTATTTAATAAGTAGACAACTCATTGTCAATTACATCAACATGTAACTCGTTGTATTTTGTCTCTTAGATTATTATGATCATGTGTGTACACATCCAAATTAAAATTATCTTAGTTAAGTCAAACCTAGCACTTCTATATAAGTGAAGAGAAAAATGTTGTCCTTGTGTGTGCACAACAAAACAGTAATATTCAATTCCTTTATAAGCATCTAATGTGATAAAACATCTCAAATAATCGATATAAGCCTTGTGTGTGCACAACAAACTTATATTGAGTATTTGATACTCTATCGTTTTATCATGCTAGAAGACGACGTTCGATATTCCAAATATCTATATATATATATATATATATATATATATATATATATATATATATATATATATATATAATACACGTCATATTATTTAACATGCGAAGCATGTTTAGATAATATATAATATAAATAATTAGCATGCACATATAGAATACTATATTCTACTTTAATTGATTATGGATTTTTATTCTAATTTGGTTCACTAGCGCCACCAAGTGAGCTAAAAGGTCAAACCTATGATGTAAGAATAAATTAAATTAAATGTAACTATTACATTTAAATTCGGACTCCATTACAAATGGGTCTTCATGTGCTCCTTGCTTCTTTGCTCCAATTCTTCAAAATAATTCTAACTAATCATATAACAAAACTATTTACAATAAATAGAAACATTGATCAACAGTCAATGAGAAGTACATAGGATGAAGATAGAATTATACATAAGAAAAATTAGAAAGACGAGGTACGCAGACCCCATTTATAAAATTCATTCATTCACGCATCTACAAAATAAATCCAATCATATTGGTCAATAGTCTATAATCAATCTCATTTATTTATCGTATATATCAACATATATATCAATAAATAATATTCATCTAATGAATTAAATAAAATATTTCATATATGTATTGGTATCATGTAATGGGCAATTAAAGTTGCATGAAATTCAATTTCATGTTTAAAATAAACTTTTTATTTTAATTATAAAATTATTTAAAAATAAACTATTTATTTTTAATATTTTAAAAATACTCAAAAAAAAAACTCTTTTATTTTGAAATTTTAAAATATGCACAAAATTACTAAATTGTTTGGTTAATATATATATATATATCATATATATTAATATATCCGAAACACTTGTCCCTCCAATTCGGGTGTATATATATATATATATATAGTACAAAAAAGTGGCTTTGTTTCTTTATCGCATGACACTTATTTCGGGACATGTTATATATATATACACCAACCGAAACAATGCATGCTTTGTTGCCTTCTCAAATTATCCAAAAAACCGTGCGGCAGTGACTTTGTTCGATTTGACTGAAACAGTGTGCTAATTGCTTTGCCGGGTGACACCTATTTTGGGACAGCGTTGCACAAAACCGTGGCTTGCATGTTTCGGTAGTAACAGCCTCATCATGTATTACCAACGTATATATATCATATATATATTATATTACCAAATCGGCAAATAGGTAATTGCCAAAACAGTGGCGTTGATTTCGGTAATAATATATATACATATATATAATCCAAAACCTTTTAATAAAAAATATATATAATTTTGTACAATAATTTATGTCCAATAAATTATTCTAAATACATACTCATACACATATAAAATTAAAACAATTAATAATTCACATAAAGTTTGACTCTTAATGACACTGTTAATTTATAAAAATTTATAGACACGCAATCAAATTACATAAAATAGCGAAAAAATGGTAAAATCAAATTTAAAATTTTTATAAACAATAATTCAGGATCGACCTTTATGCGTAACTATTAATTAATAAAGAAAAAGTTATAGAAT
Source organism: Hedera helix (assembly GCA_947179155.2). Lineage (NCBI taxonomy): Eukaryota > Viridiplantae > Streptophyta > Magnoliopsida > Apiales > Araliaceae > Hedera > Hedera helix. The sequence goes on from OX359273.1 coordinate 3,535,620, forward strand.
TATACCCTTGTAAAACTCAAAGCTTCAACGGGTACAAGTTTAACTCCAAGTCCTTCACGTTCTCCTTGAATTTCACCGATTGAATTCCAATGATCAACGTTAGTCACCCAATTGTTTGGCCTCTAGAGGTGATCCACCAACGAATAATAATAATTCAATAAGTGGGTGATGGCAAACCATAATTTTCTCTCTCTAGAAAATATATGAGTACTCTCCCAAGACTTGTGTAAGTATATGTGTGTAACCTTAATCCATAATAAGACTTATCTTATTTATAAATTTAATAATCTCTCCTAACACCTTTAATAATATGGTTTTTAATTAAACTCTTAATTTAATTAAAAAATTAATTAATTTAATATAATAATTATAATTCTTAAATTATTTAGGAACTTAATTATCAATTATGAAAGTACTCTTATTAATTAATTCCTAAACCATTTAGGAACTAAATAATAATGATAATAGTAATAATAATAATAAGACTCATCTTATTAATTTATAATTAGTATTTTCAGAATACTAAATAATAAATATTAAGTTATTTAATTTATTCTATCCTCATAGTATAAATTAAATATACTTAATTCATTATTACAATTATGCCATTTACTTCTTAAATAATTATTTTTCTTTTGCGGTTTGACTCTTTAGGTTCTCCATATTAAACAAGTTATAGAATAAATTAATTAGAACTATTCTAATCTTATTTATATAAATAAATTAAATTATTTAATTTATTTAAATAAATAATATTTATTCCATAATAAGGATAAGCCCCCTTAATGATCAACGACTTTACAGATAATATAAATTTCAACATTTAATCATAAAAGAATCTATTCAGAGAATAGTTACCGTACAATTCAATTCTTCTACCTTATAACGTCTCAATCAAATATAAGACATGGTAAAACTATCAAATCATATTTTATTTAATTATATGCATTTCGATCCTTAAATGAATAACTCTATTTAATGTAAATCAAAAACTACTTTCTAATTTGCATTCTGCCTCGGCCAATGACTACTGAGTTGTCATTTATCGAATCGTATAGAACATTCTCTTCTTTTACTAGAAGTGGTAGATTATTTGTTGATCATTCACCTATCGTCATGTATAACTTATTATATCCGATCATACCATTTGATACACCCTAAAGGTTTTAAGGAATATGTCAAAACATAATTCATCATACACAAGATGCTATGATGATCTCAAGTCCAAGGATCACTTGTACTACTATCACAAAAGGAACTCCTATTGACAAGTAAGTAAGACTCTATTTGGTGTTCCTTGAGTGAGTCACGTTCAGTGAACTTATTCTCTAATAAGCACATACATACTTGCTTTAGTGTCTCTACACAAATAATTATGAGATCAATCATCCTCTTCATAAAAACAAGTATAATATGTAATAATCTATCCTGATTCACTAATCCCCATTTTAGTGATCCCACGATTAAGAACAATTTTAGTTTTTAGCTATCTTGAATTTAGATCTCATTAGTATGATCATCATCATGATTCTAAAAGCATTGCTCAACAACTATGAATTTATCAGAATTAATATTATCTATAAAATATGGATGAAGAAAATGCATTTGTATAAATAAACTTTTATTAATAAATGAATAAGATTATAAAGTACATGCTACATCATATCAAATATGATTGGCTTGTGTGCATACTACTTTTAGGAGGCACATACATGTTCAGCGTCAAATAAGGTTCAACTCAACATTCTATTGGATATGATTTGGCTGCACAAAGGAGAATATGTAATGTCCTAGAATTTTCATGTCATTATTAATTTAATTTTTAACGAGTTAGTTTTACGAGATTATTTAAATCTTTTTATGTGGTTAATTAAATACGTGATTAAATGATTATGTGATTAATTACTATAATTAATTAAATAGGGTCACTAATATGTTATTAAATTAGTGAACGAACCCTAAAATTTTAATATCAAAATAATTGATAAGTTTCTTATTAATTAAATATTTAATTAAATTGAATATAATGAGTTAATTAAATATAATAAATAAATTAATATGATTATTAATTAATGTAAATAATGTAAAATATTAATAATAATATTTATTAGTCCATTTAGTAATTTAATGCTAATGGGTTAGAGTATTTAATTATTTATTCAATCTAATTATTTATTTAATCTTGGATTGAATAATTAATGTGTAAATTATTAAATTAGCCCAACATGAATCAATTAGTAGCCCAAGTGAAGAATAATAAAATTTGGTAAACTAGTAGCCCAAACAATTTAATAGAAGCCCAATTGGTATTTTAAATAAAGCTCAATACTTGACCAACTTGGAAAATAATTATGTAACTTATTATTTATTTACAAAAAGTGACAAGTGACAATTATTTTGGGACAAAGAAGAGTCCATCAGCCGTGCATGATAGGAGAGGGAGCAAAATGATTTTTGTTTTTTATTTTATTTTTGTAGTACATGAACACCATGCCTCTTTTCACCAACTCTAGTTTTTAGTCCATTTCTTTTGTAAGTATCCATCTAGGTGCATGATGACTTTTAGATATAATTTTTGTATCTAAAATTTTACAAGTATACTTGCATTTGTGGACATTGCATTTCATTATTTTTTCAAGTTCCAAAAGAGAGAGTTTGAGAGAAATAGCTTGCGAGAGTAAATATTTTGAGAGAGCTTGGATTGTTCATGTCTTCAAGTTTCACAACATATTTTGGAAGAAAAATGAATATAGTCATTAAAACAAGGTAATGGTTATTTTAAATGTAGCTTTATTTTTTAAAGAAAGATAAACAATCATGTTAGTATAAACATATTAATATAGTTAGTAATGTGTATTAGTAATATTTATGTCATACTTGAGGTTAAAATGCTTGGTTTGTATTTTGGTATATTTTGTATGCTAAAAACATGTGTTTGGTAGTGTGTAAACAAGTCTCAAAATAATGACCAAAAATATTTTTTATAATATTTAGATTTAATGTTCTAATTTTATAAAACATTAAATCATGAGAAAAACAAAGTTTGAATCACTCAAAATGGAGTTATACACAAAAAGTTATGATTTATGGTAGTTTATGTGATGTAAAAATTTTTATAAAAAAAATGATATTAAATCATGAAAAATTAAATTTTCATGTTATAAATTGATATTAAGTGATTGGTAATTTTTTTGAATTTTTATTGAGGAGTTAAAGCTTACTTGATGGTATAATTTTTATTGAAGTGTATATTGTCGGACACTGTTCACATTCTACTAAAGGAAAAAAAAAAAAAAAAAAAAGGAACTAGCCGCCCAATGCGCGCCAGCTTGTTGGCTGGCAGACGCAGAACCAAATGACGTCGTTTGGCTCAGAAAATTTTTACTCCGCACGTTATGCGCGAAAGCCGTTTGCCGATTATTCAAAACGGCAGCGTTTTGGGCCATTTCTTTTGTTATGCGCAATGCGCGGTAGGAAAATTGATTATTATTTAACCTTAGATAATAATTAAAATTAATTAAATAATTAATTATTATTTAATTGACATTAAATAATAATTAAAGAGGATAAAATTAGTAAACTATTATTTAATTTCCTTAAATTAAATAATAAGTGAGGTTAATTACTTAGTTAATTATTAGTTGATTAATATTAAATTAAGGAAGGTTAAAATTAAATCAATAATTATTTATTATTTAATTATTATTAAATAATAAGTAAGTACAATTAGTTATTATTTATTTTAAATAATAACTAAAGTTAATTAATTAATTTTTATTTAATCAAGATTAAATAGTAATTAAATAGAGATTGAGTTGATAAAATAATTTGAATTTAATTATGCTTTAATTAAACTATTGTAATAAGTTGTTTAAGGGTTTAATAAGTGTCCAACACTTAAGAAAAATATTTTCTAAATTATTAAATTATTAACCTAATTTGATAGAGGGTATAAGGTTAATAATATTATTTTGACTGATGTAAATTATGTGTTAGTACTTATGTGTGGTAAATAAGTTCCTTAGTGAGCGTATAGTTGTGTAAATACGCCGTACTAATTATTAGACCAACTTTATTAATGATTAGGTCTTTCAAAGTCAGTTAGTTAAAGCTAGACATTAATTGTAGCTGAGCAGACAAGCAAATTTCTTATCTCTAAACTCATTTCATTGAGCAATTATTTATTTAAGCTTGAACTGTTATTTCCAAGCATGCTTCAAGTGGTTTAATTACTTTACAATTATTCCACATCGATATTGTTGTTATTCGCATTTGGTGCACTTGATATTGTACAGTCATTGACTTGTACTTATTTATTGTTCTACTGTTTAAAGAACTGTTCAAAGTAGGTCTAAGCCATTGTTCGGCTAGACATTTATGTTAAAGATTTTAAAAGCTATCCAAATCATTGAAGATGCGAATTCTTAGACTATTATGAACACCCCTTTATTATAGGGGAGTACCCTGTATCTAATATCATGTACAAAACACGAAAATTAAATGTTATGCATACACATATTGTACTGAGGCTGATCCCCTCGGGTACATATTTCTGGTAGTAACCATTGGGTCAACCTACTATTGACTCCAGTGGATATTTATAGTTCATAGTCTATTTAACTATCTTGAATCTAAAAGCAAATCATTATTCTTGCTTATGTTATTCATATTGTTGAATTGTTCAGCTATTCCCTTTCATTCACGATATATTGTTTCTTGTGTTATTTAAACTTGTTGAGCAAACTAGTTGCTCACCCTTGCTATATCATGAAACCTTATTGTAGTGCAACCCGAGACTTCTGGAAAGAACAAGGGTAAGGGAAAGATGAAGTGATAGACTTCAGGATGCAGCCTTTTAGTTAATCTAAATTAGTTGTTATCTAATATAAACCCTAAGTACTTTATTTAGGGTATTTGTGTACTTTGGTGTAAGGTTATCGTATCTTGGGACTAGTAACACCTTTTGAATGAACAATATATGTTTATTTTTCCGCATTTAGTTATTTTATGTTGTTTAGGGGTGGATGTTTGTATTGGATTGTGATGACCGAATCTGGGTATTTGAGACCCGAATTTGGGGTCGTATCAGGTTGGTATCAGAGCCGTAGGTTAGAAACATTAGGATTGCGAAACCTAAGTTATAACCTTGGTCGTAAACTCGTATTGAGTGTTAGGAGATCAATCGGGGAGATTTATCAGATGTGGTTTTGATGAATTAGGGAATTCATCGAGTCGAGTCGTACCCAATTAAACATAATTTCATTTCTTTAATGAATATATTTTATTGCCGTACTGATGTTGGTTTTTTTTGTTGTGCTGTAGGATGGCTATAGGCGAGTCTAGCAGAGCTCGAGAGGATGAGGTGTTTACCGATATCCTTGTAGGCACCGAGCAGCTGATCGGGTATGCACCAGTTGCCCCAGTAGCACCAGTAGTAAAATTCGACCCTGAGGAGGACGATAGTAGGGATGTCGCAGAGCCCGTCAGGGGTGGAGTTATGAGGCCCTATAACGAGGATGAGGCCGAATCTGAGGACGAGGAGCAGGAGGAGCTAGCAGAGTACGCTGATGGCATGGGCACTACTGCGAGTTACATTATCGACGAGCTGACTACAGCAAACGCCGAGTTAGAGAATAGGGTTCAGCACCTGGAAGATCAGAATCAGATTCATCAGCAGACCGAGGACCAGTATAGGGACGCAACTTACATGTTCTCTGGTGAGAACATGGAGCTAAAGGAGAGGATGACCGCTTTGTAGGCCAAAATTCAGCAGTTGGAGAGCGTTACACCTTCATTGGGTCCTATTGTGCAGCAGCTTATGATCCAGAATAGTCAGTTGAGGCAGACGGTGGAGAGATTAGACGTTAGGCAGATGGCGAGTTAGACAGTCCTCCAGACCATCAGGGCTGAGCTTGATAGGGAGAGAGCCGCTAGGATCGACACCTTAGAGTATGTTATTGGCACTTTGTCTGATCGACTGAGGCGTCAGGTTATGAGGCACCCTAGGGAGGCGGGTAACAGCAGACGCTGAATTCGTCGCCATACAGTGGAGGAGTTGGCCCAGCAGGCTTTACGCAGGACTATTCGTAGGACTGTTCGCCGCAGCAGGCGGTGATTTATTGTTGTTATCTTATTTGTACCTCGTAGTAGTGAGTCCCACCTTTTGTTTCTATTAGGGACCTTTCAACTGTTGTAAGCCCTTATATTTTGATGTATGCATAAGATGTCAGTTAGACCCCAACTTTTGTTCTGTTAGAGGGGTAGATGGTAGAAAATCCTCACTTTTTGTTCATTGGAGGATAGTCGTTGTTAGGCAACTTGTGCCTTGAGCGTTTATAGAAGTATGCCACTTGTTGAGTCTGTACGAAAACATTGGTATATGAATATAAATGCAGTTATTTTCTTGTTTAAATCAAATGTGCTTGATATGTAGTTTTGAATTTAAATGTTAATTTTGGCTAATATAATGCGAAGAACTATAAACGTAAGTCTAAGATTTGCTATTTAGCAGATCATGCCGAGAGGTAGACCACGCAATCAACGTATCCCAGAGTCAGAGAGTGAGGTTGGGGATCAACCCAATCCTATGAGGATGTTTGCGGAGATGCTGGCGGAAGCCATGCAAGCTAGACCCCCACCAGTGGTAGTACAACCAACACCGCAGCCAGCGCCGCACTTGACAAATTTTAAGGACTTCAAACTGGTTGGACCACCAGAGTTTCAGGGAACTCTAAACCCGATCGAAGCACAGACTTCGATCGAGGAAATGGAGAAGGTGTTCGAGGTCGCTAGGGTGACCAAAGAACAGAAGACTAGTTTCGCTACCTTCATGATGAAGGGGGAGACGAACTACTGGTGGAAGGCCAACAAGGGTCGTGCGGGAGAAGGCGTCATTAACTGGGAACGCTTTAAAGAAATGTTTTTGGAAAACTACTTTCCAGAAAGCATGCAGCAAGAAATGGAGGTGAAATTCCTCGAGTTAAAACAGGGAAGCACGTCTGTGGCCGAGTATACGGCCAAGTTTAATGAGTTGGCATGTAACGACCCCGAAATTCGACCCATATTCTTACTTTAAATTTTGTATTTATTATACATTATCTTCCTTACGTCCAAATTTCGGTTCGTTAATAAATCTTTCATCACCTAAATTGATCTATTATCTAATTTCAATATCATCAATTACCAAATTTTCGGTATAAATTTTTCTTTTTCTTTTAATCATGGCATTAAAATATTTGGATGTTTAAAATCCTTACATTTCTATACTAGTCCCATAGATCGCAACCTTAATTTCTTACTTTCTTTTACACGTATCATATAGCTCGTCATTTAACATTTATTGTTATTTATTTACATATAAATATTTCTTGTTGCATCATTCGTAATCAAACATATAATAATTTCTATTGTACAATTATCCTGATCAATCACAGTTCATAATTGAACTTCTATCATATCCATGTTCAACTTATATATACATACAATTCATCACAGGGATTTAACAAATTTCTCACATTGAATTATAATATTAACAATATAACAACCACGTTTTCTACCTTCTAGGTACTTCATCTCAACTTAATCCGATATTCCTGAAACTTATTTCTTTATCCTGCAAAAGTTTATTTTAAACAAGTAATGAGCACAACGGCTCAGCAAGTTCAACAGTTTATATTTCACGTAGCACATACCTTAACATGTTTGGGGTGTGTCATATATCATGTGCTTGTGCGTCAAATATAGCAATATATCTCATATCGTTGCACAAAGAACACATTGTGGTCATATTAAACACGTATCACATAGCACATAATTTGTATGCATTTAAACAAGTAATTACGTATCATAATAGTTCAATATTTAACATAAAAGGGACTGAAGAACTTGCCTGGCGTCCAGTTATTTAAATTGTTAGTTCAAACCCTTTAACTCGATCAACCTATGATCATAAAATAATCAAATAATAATTATTTAACTCCTTGTGATATTAATTTAATTAATTAATATCATTTCTAGGCCAATTATTAATTTATATGGCCAATTATATTAACCTCGTTCCTTAAAATATTCGTTTAACTTAATATCCACTACCTTCAATACGGACAACCCATCTCATCGGGTAAATTTTAACATATTTGGTTGTCCGAAAAATTTATTTAATCATTTTCTAGCTTGTAACCTTATTAGATTAATATTTAAACATTTAAATATTAATCTCCAATATTTAATATTTAATCAAAAATATTAAATTTAATGCCCAAATATCATTTCTATATTTTTAGTATTTTTCTATATTTTTCTATGATTTTTAAATAATTTTTAAACATTTATTTCAATTAAAACTAAATTCTGGGGGCAATTTAGTAATTTCCGCGGCTTCAGGGACATAACCGGCATTAACAGAAAAGCTCAGGGGCTTATCCGTAATTTTCGCGCCTCTAGGGATACATTCGGTATAATCTGAAAAGCTCAGGGGCAAAACCGTCATTTTCCGAGGCCAGGGACACGCTCGGCATTTGCCAAAAAGTCCAGGGGCACGTCCGTAAATTCCTCCCCGCGTGTCGGCCGCGCATGGTGCCCCTCTCGCCGGCGCCAAACGGCGTCGTTCCTGAACCCTCCGCGCAATGCGCGGATGAATCTTCCGCGCGCCCAAAACGACGCCGTTTTTCACTCGGCGTCCGAAAAAAAATGGCTGCCGCGCAATGCGCGGCAGCCCAGAAATTTTTTTCTGCTTCACCCGAAAACAGTAAGCCAACCAAGAAGAAAATTACACCATTTTCTTCACAATATCCACAACAAGACTACTCCAAAAATCATAAAATTCATAAATATACATCCTAAAATTATTTAGAATAATTATTCTAATTATTTATTAATTTTCCATAAAATTATTCCACCACAAAAAATATCAAAATAATTCAAACAATAAATTTTTTATACCTTCCTCAAGCTAAACCTCCTTTGAAACTTGATCCTTTCTCATCTTTTGATGGTGGTGAAGCTCTCGGTTGGTGGTGGCGGTGGCGATGGTGGCGGTGGGAGTGATGGTGGAAGAGAGAGAGTTTGGTATGCATGTTTTGCTTTTCCTTTTCCCTTTTCTCCTTATTCCCTTCTTTTTGTTTCTTTATATGTAAAACACTTAACAAATTTTGGAATAAAAAAAAACTTTCCACCGACTTATGCATGAAACTTCCGGACTTTTCAGGAAAATTGCTTGCAAAGGTTTAATTTAAATACATTACGTAATTATTACGTGTAATAAATATTTTATATGATGTATATAAAATATTTATTTTAATTCATCAAAAATCATAACATAATTTATAGGTAATATTAATACCTTTTTCGGTATTTTACATGACAAATTTTGTACACACATAACGCCATGCATGTAATTATATGAGGTAATTTTTTACCTCCAAAATTCATAAAATAATTCATAGAACACATAAAAATTATTTTTCATAATTTTTCACTTCATTACTTGGACAACATGTTACATTAACATGTTCACATTTCCGAAATATTATCTTTCATAAAAGTCATAATAATTCCCTTATTCATAAATATAATTTTTAATAACTTAAAACATTCATTTTTCTTATTTATTATTCAATTTCTTTAATATTCATATTAATTTCTTTATATATAAATTATATAATTTAATATTATATAATTTATATAATTACATTCTCTTTTTAAATAATTTCTTAATTTCCTCCAACTTTATTCCATTTAATCGCCTTATATAAATTACATAATTATTCTTATATAATTTATATAATTATTATTTTCTTCATACCTTATTTTAATTTCTTTATATAAATTATATAATTATTATTATATAATTTATATAATTACCTTTCCTTCTCCATTAATTTTCTAAATTTCTTCCAAAATTCTTGATAAACTCTAAAATCGATAACTACGATTTTACAAACTTCCTCATTAACTTTTCATAAATTCTTGGATTAATTTAATTATTAATCCCTTAATTTTCATAATTAATGAAATTTATAATTTTATCAATTAAACATTCACATATATAAATATACATATTTAAATCTTATTTCTCACATTACCGTATAATTTCATTCAAAATCATAATTTCTATACCGTCACAATAATTTTATTGTACAACTTATTGTACCATTACATGTAATTTCTTTTATTCCTTATAAATTGTTTTTAAACAATTTATTTACTTTTTCAATTATTCTAAATCAACACAATTCATCATCATTTCTGCACAGATTTAATTTATCAATTAAATTCCTTCACATACCTTAAACCACATAAAATAATAATTTATTTAACAACCTTGATAATTTTATCAATTAAATTCTCATTTAGTATTATTAAAGAAATCCTGAAAATTCGGATCCTCACATTCTTCCCCCCTTAACAGGATTTCGTCCTCGGAATCATAATTGTCGTACTAATCATACGTATTTTATTTATCGCACATTACTATACATTTATCTTGATGAATAACAATTAATTCCATAATAATCATATTTTATTTCTTTAATATCCGTAACTTACAAAAATAATACCATAATTGTCATAACTATCAGAATATTCCATTCTTATTTCAATTCATAATTCCTTTGTAATATTGCATTTCCCAATTCTCTAAAATTTTATTAATAAAACTTTAACTCATTTCTTGATGTACCTATCAAGATAGTTTCTCATTCTTTGAAAAATTTCTTTTGTTAATCATACCTACCCTTACTCAATCCGCTTACGACATTCTTATATCGCACATCATTCATACTCTGCATATTCATCTTTCTCTTCTTAGTTCATATAATTCTTCTTCATATTCTATAAATTATTCCTCAATATCTTCATCATTCAACATTAGGTTCTAAACGTTAACCTTTACTTAATTCATCGTAATCTTTATTTGGAAATTTCAAAAATCCTGGGTGTCACATTCACCCCTCCTTCGTAAAATTTCGTCCTCGAAATTTCTATGTACTAATATCTCATTCATTACAACATATATAATTCCCTTGCACTCATTCCACATATATTTCTTTCATTCTGTCCTCGTGGTCATTACACATTGCCATTTCTAAACTATCACATTTCCTAGTTACTTTACTTCGCAATTATTACTTTCCTTACCACTCACAATCAAATAATAATAACTCATCCTACCATCCAGTCTTCATAAGAGTAGAGAAAAAAATAAAACTTTTTGTAGTATGCTGAATGAACTTTTATCCCGGTTTAACAGTACTTCACTCCCAGAGTACGTCGTACTGCAAACCACTGACAGTGGGTTAGTCTGTCATTAAAATAAACATTTACCCCGGTTACAGTACTTCACTCCCAGAGTATGTCGTACTGTAAACCCTGACAGTGGATCAGTCTGTCATTAAAGTGATGGATGTTTCACCATACATTGGCACGCCAGATGATCAATCTGCAATGCCTGTGTCTTGCTATGCCAGGTGACCATTCGATCAACCTGCAATAGTCTTAATCTTTTTGTTCATCTCAGCCGTAGAATTCGTTCGAAAATAATTTAATTTGGTATAACTTTCAAAGAATACGAAGTCAATAAATATATTTCAAAATTTGTCTAGCTGAATCAATAGCTCAGACTTATATTTCTTCAACGCTTGTCTAGCTAGACCAATTAGCATAGACTTACTTTTAACAATTTATAACTCGCAGAAATTTTTCTAAAACATTTATCATGTCAAAACTTTTCAAAACGTCTAGCCGAGTCAAATGGCAATGACTTATAGCTTTGACATATTTTTATAAATCAAAATCATTTATGACTTCATGTTACCGCATCATTTTGACAGTCCGTTGAGGATTCCGTCGTTAATAATTCCTACACCATAAACCATACTTTATGGCGTTGAATCATCGTATGACGAAATAGTACCGCACCGTCTCAACAACACGTTGAGCATTCCGTCATTCATCACATCTGCACCGGCTAAAAGGTGCGTGGATGATTCTTTTGAAATACATTTTGATGTAAAAATATTTTTGTCTAGCCGAAACAAGTAGCATAGACCCTTCTTAAATCGCTTAAAAATTTCATTTATATTTTTCAAAGCATACACGTGCCAAAATAACTTGAAGCCAAAAATTTTGAAGTCTAGCAAAGCTAGAAGAGTGGGAATATCCTAAATTCCCTAACATTTTAACATATCTTCCACCTTCGGTTCTTTCACTTAAATATTTAATTTATTGCTAGGACTATTTTCATTTATCACATTAGAATTTCTATCTACTCCAGCTTTTCTATACCCCCGTATAGTTCATCAAACTTGCCACACATTGTGAGTCCAGGAACTTACCACAAGAATATGAGTTTCAAAGCTTGTCCTAGCAATATGTAGTCTAAGAACAAATCAAAGACTATCCATATGCTGAGGGGCTCAAAACATACCATACGATTATGAGTCATGAACTTACCACATGCATGAGTTTTAAGAACTCGTGCCTAAACTTAATATTATATATCTATTACACTGCTAACGCGACTCTAACATTTCAATGATTATCACATAGTAACTAGGTAAACACAAATCCCCCGCCCATACAAAGGATTGTGCAACTCAGTCACCACATGAATCCTCAATTGAAATTTCGTACCCAAGCTTTCTACCCCCTTATCATAACATTTCTGTCATTCATGTCTCATCATTCTCTGAATTCTTCTTGTACTATTTGATAGTACCATATCTCTTTATAACATTAAACTATGCATTTTTGACCATTAACATGTCTCTTTATTATTTCACATTTTCACTTGATCCCATCATGATCTTGCTTTACAATCTACTTCTTTACTCGTTTCCCTTACCTCATGATCGTATCGTAGTACGATCCTTTCGCTGTTCTTGATCATATTATTATGATCTCTTCCTATACGTTTTGGATTACCTTGTCATCTTTATTACTTAAATCAGGTGTCCCCTGATTATCTTTGAGATTCATCTTTGAATTATTTCAATTATTCCTTCAATTAAATTCTTAATTAAACTTATAAATTTTCTCAATTCCCTGCCTTCGTTCAGCTCTTTCTTAACATCTTTATCTCTTCCTTGTAATCTTATCTCTTTAATATTTCCTTTACTTTAATCAATATCTGAAACCTGCATTTATTAATTAACTTACATCTTTCTATTTCAATCCCCCCGTGTTCATCAAACTTATCACGTATTTGGACTCAGGAACTTACCATAATCATATGGTTGAGGAGCTTGTCCTAGTCAGGCCTTAGTCGCCCATTCGCTAAAGGGGCTCCACCATACAATCATGAGTAACGAGCTTATTATACGCCTGGGTTTTCAGAACACGCAACTATCTTTACTCTTTCTTACTTAGGTTATAGCCTAAGGTATCATTTACCTAAGGTTTATAACCTCTAGCTCTGATACCAACTGTAACGACCCCGAAATTCGACCCATATTCTTACTTTAAATTTTGTATTTATTATACATTATCTTCCTTACGTCCAAATTTCGGTTCGTTAATAAATCTTTCATCACCTAAATTGATCTATTATCTAATTTCAATATCATCAATTACCAAATTTTCGGTATAAATTTTTCTTTTTCTTTTAATCATGGCATTAAAATATTTGGATGTTTAAAATCCTTACATTTCTATACTAGTCCCATAGATCGCAACCTTAATTTCTTACTTTCTTTTACACGTATCATATAGCTCGTCATTTAACATTTATTGTTATTTATTTACATATAAATATTTCTTGTTGCATCATTCGTAATCAAACATATAATAATTTCTATTGTACAATTATCCTGATCAATCACAGTTCATAATTGAACTTCTATCATATCCATGTTCAACTTATATATACATACAATTCATCACAGGGATTTAACAAATTTCTCACATTGAATTATAATATTAACAATATAACAACCACGTTTTCTACCTTCTAGGTACTTCATCTCAACTTAATCCGATATTCCTGAAACTTATTTCTTTATCCTGCAAAAGTTTATTTTAAACAAATAATGAGCACAACGGCTCAGCAAGTTCAACAGTTTATATTTCACGTAGCACATACCTTAACATGCTTGGGGTGTGTCATATATCATGTGCTTGTGCGTCAAATATAGCAATATATCTCATATCGTTGCACAAAGAACACATTGTGGTCATATTAAACACGTATCACATAGCACATAATTTGTATGCATTTAAACAAGTAATTACGTATCATAATAGTTCAATATTTAACATAAAAGGGACTGAAGAACTTGCCTGGCGTCCAGTTATTTAAATTGTTAGTTCAAACCCTTTAACTCGATCAACCTATGATCATAAAATAATCAAATAATAATTATTTAACTCCTTGTGATATTAATTTAATTAATTAATATCATTTCTAGCCCAATTATTAATTTATATGGCCAATTATATTAACCTCGTTCCTTAAAATATTCGTTTAACTTAATATCCACTACCTTCAATACGGACAACCCATCTCATCGGGTAAATTTTAACATATTTGGTTGTCCGAAAAATTTATTTAATCATTTTCTAGCTTGTAACCTTATTAGATTAATATTTAAACATTTAACTATTAATCTCCAATATTTAATATTTAATCAAAAATATTAAATTTAATGCCCAAATATCATTTCTATATTTTTAGTATTTTTCTATAATTTTCTATGATTTTTAAATAATTTTTAAACATTTATTTCAATTAAAACTAAATTCTGGGGGCAATTTAGTAATTTCCGCGGCTTCAGGGACATAACCGGCATTAACAGAAAAGCTCAGGGGCTTATCCGTAATTTTCGCGCCTCTAGGGATACATTCGGTATAATCTGAAAAGCTCAGGGGCAAAACCGTCATTTTCCGAGGCCAGGGACACGCTCGGCATTTGCCAAAAAGTCCAGGGGCACGTCCGTAAATTCCTCCCCGCGTGTCGGCCGCGCATGGCGCCCCTCTCGCCGACGCCAAACGGCGTCGTTCCTGAACCCTCCGCGCAATGCGCGGATGAATCTTCCGCGCGCCCAAAACGACGCCGTTTTTCACTCGGCGTCCGAAAAAAAATGGCTGCCGCGCAATGCGCGGCAGCCCAGAATTTTTTTTCTGCTTCACCCGAAAACAGTAAGCCAACCAAGAAGAAAATTACACCATTTTCTTCACAATTTCCACAACAAGACTACTCCAAAAATCATAAAATTCATAAATATACATCCTAAAATTATTTAGAATAATTATTCTAATTATTTATTAATTTTCCATAAAATTATTCCACCACCAAAAATATCAAAATAATTCAAACAATAAATTTTTTATACCTTCCTCAAGCTAAACCTCCTTTGAAACTTGATCCTTTCTCATCTTTTGATGGTGGTGAAGCTCTCGGTTGGTGGTGGCGGTGGCGATGGTGGCGGTGGGAGTGATGGTGGAAGAGAGAGAGTTTGGTATGCATGTTTTGCTTTTCCTTTTCCCTTTTCTCCTTATTCCCTTCTTTTTGTTTCTTTATATGTAAAACACTTAACAAATTTTGGAATAAAAAAAAACTTTCCACCGACTTATGCATGAAACTTCCGGACTTTTCAGGAAAATTGCTTGCAAAGGTTTAATTTAAATACATTACGTAATTATTACGTGTAATAAATATTTTATATGATGTATATAAAATATTTATTTTAATTCATCAAAAATCATAACATAATTTATAGGTAATATTAATACCTTTTTCGGTATTTTACATGACAAATTTTGTACACACATAACGCCATGCATGTAATTATATGAGGTAATTTTTTACCTCCAAAATTCATAAAATAATTCATAGAACACATAAAAATTATTTTTCATAATTTTTCACTTCATTACTTGGACAACATGTTACATTAACATGTTCACATTTCCGAAATATTATCTTTCATAAAAGTCATAATAATTCCCTTATTCATAAATATAATTTTTAATAACTTAAAACATTCATTTTTCTTATTTATTATTCAATTTCTTTAATATTCATATTAATTTCTTTATATATAAATTATATAATTTAATATTATATAATTTATATAATTACATTCTCTTTTTAAATAATTTCTTAATTTCCTCCAACTTTATTCCATTTAATCGCCTTATATAAATTACATAATTATTCTTATATAATTTATATAATTATTATTTTCTTCATACCTTATTTTAATTTCTTTATATAAATTATATAATTATTATTATATAATTTATATAATTACCTTTCCTTCTCCATTAATTTTCTAAATTTCTTCCAAAATTCTTGATAAACTCTAAAATCGATAACTACGATTTTACAAACTTCCTCATTAACTTTTCATAAATTCTTGGATTAATTTAATTATTAATCCCTTAATTTTCATAATTAATGAAATTTATAATTTTATCAATTAAACATTCACATATATAAATATACATATTTAAATCTTATTTCTCACATTACCGTATAATTTCATTCAAAATCATAATTTCTATACCGTCACAATAATTTTATTGTACAACTTATTGTACCATTACATGTAATTTCTTTTATTCCTTATAAATTGTTTTTAAACAATTTATTTACTTTTTCAATTATTCTAAATCAACACAATTCATCATCATTTCTGCACAGATTTAATTTATCAATTAAATTCCTTCACATACCTTAAACCACATAAAATAATAATTTATTTAACAACCTTGATAATTTTATCAATTAAATTCTCATTTAGTATTATTAAAGAAATCCTGAAAATTCGGATCCTCACATTCTTCCCCCCTTAACAGGATTTCGTCCTCGGAATCATAATTGTCGTACTAATCATACGTATTTTATTTATCGCACATTACTATACATTTATCTTGATGAATAACAATTAATTCCATAATAATCATATTTTATTTCTTTAATATCCGTAACTTACAAAAATAATACCATAATTGTCATAACTATCAGAATATTCCATTCTTATTTCAATTCATAATTCCTTTGTAATATTGCATTTCCCAATTCTCTAAAATTTTATTAATAAAACTTTAACTCATTTCTTGATGTACCTATCAAGATAGTTTCTCATTCTTTGAAAAATTTCTTTTGTTAATCATACCTACCCTTACTCAATCCGCTTACGACATTCTTATATCGCACATCATTCATACTCTGCATATTCATCTTTCTCTTCTTAGTTCATATAATTCTTCTTCATATTCTATAAATTATTCCTCAATATCTTCATCATTCAACATTAGGTTCTAAACGTTAACCTTTACTTAATTCATCGTAATCTTTATTTGGAAATTTCAAAAATCCTGGGTGTCACATTCACCCCTCCTTCGTAAAATTTCGTCCTCGAAATTTCTATGTACTAATATCTCATTCATTACAACATATATAATTCCCTTGCACTCATTCCACATATATTTCTTTCATTCTGTCCTCGTGGTCATTACACATTGCCATTTCTAAACTATCACATTTCCTAGTTACTTTACTTCGCAATTATTACTTTCCTTACCACTCACAATCAAATAATAATAACTCATCCTACCATCCAGTCTTCATAAGAGTAGAGAAAAAAATAAAACTTTTTGTAGTATGCTGAATGAACTTTTATCCCGGTTTAACAGTACTTCACTCCCAGAGTACGTCGTACTGCAAACCACTGACAGTGGGTTAGTCTGTCATTAAAATAAACATTTACCCCGGTTACAGTACTTCACTCCCAGAGTATGTCGTACTGTAAACCCTGACAGTGGATCAGTCTGTCATTAAAGTGATGGATGTTTCACCATACATTGGCACGCCAGATGATCAATCTGCAATGCCTGTGTCTTGCTATGCCAGGTGACCATTCGATCAACCTGCAATAGTCTTAATCTTTTTGTTCATCTCAGCCGTAGAATTCGTTCGAAAATAATTTAATTTGGTATAACTTTCAAAGAATACGAAGTCAATAAATATATTTCAAAATTTGTCTAGCTGAATCAATAGCTCAGACTTATATTTCTTCAACGCTTGTCTAGCTAGACCAATTAGCATAGACTTACTTTTAACAATTTATAACTCGCAGAAATTTTTCTAAAACATTTATCATGTCAAAACTTTTCAAAACGTATAGCCGAGTCAAATGGCAATGACTTATAGCTTTGACATATTTTTATAAATCAAAATCATTTATGACTTCATGTTACCGCATCATTTTGACAGTCCGTTGAGGATTCCGTCGTTAATAATTCCTACACCATAAACCATACTTTATGGCGTTGAATCATCGTATGACGAAATAGTACCGCACCGTCTCAACAACACGTTGAGCATTCCGTCATTCATATGAACGTAGAAGTAGCAAATAAAGAAATCATTTTCGTAGATTACATTCATAAGAACTGTTGCGCTGAATTGCGAGGGTTTAGACTTAACGTGGATTTGATACCGATTCGTCTGGGGGAGTTTGACGTAATCCTAGGGATGGATTGGCTATCGAGTCACGGAGCGGTTATCGACTGTAAGAAGAAGTGTGTGCACCTAAAGACTCCGAATAGGTCAAAAATTATATTTTACGGTAGTAAATCACCAAGACAATCAAGTTGTCTGACAATGATGCAAGCACGAAAGTTGCTTAGGAAAGGGTGTGTAGGTTATTTGGCTCATGTGGTCGATAATCGACGAGTTGAGGACGAACTGAGTCAGATACCTGTTGTACGGGAATTCACTGATGTTTTTCGAGATGAGATTCCCGGGTTACCGCCGAACAGAGAAGTGGAGTTTGTGACGCCCCCAAATTCGGGTTCCAAATACCCGGATCCGGTCATCACGATCCAATACAAACATTCACCTCTAAACAACATACAATAACTAAATGCGGAATAATAAACATATATTGTTCATTCAAAAGGTGTTACTAGTCCCAAGATACGATAACCTTACAAAAAGTACACAAATACCCTTAATAAAGTACTTAGGGTTTATATTACATAACAGTTAATTTAAATTAACTACAAGGCTGCATCTCGAAGTCTATTACTTCATCTTTCCTTTACCCTTGTTCTTTCCCGAAGTCTCGGGTTGCACTGCAATAAGGTTTCATGATATATAAAGAGTGAGCAACTAGTTTGCTCAACAAGTTTAAATAACAACAAGGAACAATATATCATGAATGAAAGGGAATAGCTGAACAATTCAATATTGTGAATAACATAAGCAGGAATAATAAGTTGCTTTTAAAATTAGGATAGTCAAATAGACTATGAACTATAAATATCCACTGGAGTCAATAGCAGGTTGACCCAATGGTTACTACCAGAAATATGTACCCGAGGGGATCAGCCTCAGTACAATATGTGTATGCATAACATTTAATTTCCGTATTTTTGT